>CM034357.1:31123431-31570601 GCA_019925275.1 Mytilus edulis
AAGCTATGAATCAAGTGTTCCAAGTTGGTCTTTTATTAAAAAAACAAATCTGAAACATTTGAGTTGTTTGCCCGTTATGGAATATCTATTTCACAAATGCGATCGGATATGTTTAACTTCTCTCTCAACAAATTAGACGTATCTACATGTTTGTACCTATATGAGCAACATAACGGGTATATAGCCGGACCAATCTGCCCTTTGGTTGCACCATAGAAAACCCCGGTTATTCGGTAAAGATTGTTGCCTTGTTCATGTCGGTTTAAATTTGTGTTCGAATTATGATCATATTGAATACCCCAATGCCCTTCGCCGCCTCTTACATTCGTGTTTTTTGATAGCTGTACAATTTTTGTTGGTTACATTTATGAAGCTGATTTTACTGTTTTTATGTGAAGAAAGGAGTACATGTAGGTCCGGTAAGGACCGATTTTGGCCTCAAATTTCAGGTTCATCTGACGAAAGATTTTGACCACTTTTTAAACACTTAAGTGTCTATTTTATTTGAATTAATTAGTTTATGTGAAAGATTTTAACAGATTTAGTCATTAAAAACGATCCGATTCAAGCTCAAATATGAAACATCTACCTAATATGCCAAAAAATGTCACTTTTCAGATGGTTTTTGGTAAAAATGAAAGTGGCCGCATCCGTGTTCATCCTCAACCTTTATATATGTTATGTATTATCATAAAATACAACTTACATTTCAATATTAAGGATGAACACGAATGCGGCCACTTTCGTTTTACACGAAAACCGTCTAAAATTTAACTAAATGCTAGAATTATGAGGATTTCAGTAATTTAGCATGACTTAATGGTGATAGTACCGGATATATGTGCATTGTATTGTCAAAAACAGCCCATATTTATGTAGCAGAAGCATTCTACTGTCCAATAAATAACTAAAGGTTTACATTTTAACAATTTTGTAAAACTGTTATATTTTGGGGCCAAAAAGGGGTCTTACTGAACCTACTCCTTTGTTTTATTGTTGTTAAAGCAATATTGAGGTAGAGTACTGAAATATGTTCGAAACAGTTCATCCTAAGTTGGAAACATACTTGCCGTTTGTTTGAAGATTCATAGACAAACGGAACAAATTTGATCATACCTTATGGTATAGACACTACGTACTGGGATAACGATACTGTTGCATTTGTTGTAAGCTTTTTATGATTGTCTTCGCCGCGGTTGACAATGTTTTCTTGGGGTACCAATGTGCACTATCACCCTCTCAGCTATGCGTCATTTATATAATGTTTTTCTAAATTATACATAAATCGTTTGCTCCTGTCAGATTTGGCTCAATAAAAAAAAGTTTTTGGTACAATGCATTTAAGTTACTCATTGATTTAGAACATTTTTTTTTATTTGAGAAATACTGACGAATATTGTGTTTAAATATAGCGACTGATGTGCACCTGTATTGTTACATAAACTTTTGTAGTAACAATCAATATTCTTAATACCTTTATTGACTAAAATACGTAAGATTTCACCTCCTTCTTGTATTACTTTCACATCAGGAGGCATATAGATAATGTTTGGCTGGGTAAAACATGCAATTATCTTTTGAATGAAAGTCTTTGGAACAGATGGTTCTGAAAAAGAAAGATTCTTTTTTAAATTTATACAGTGCTTGTCACATGTCATCCATGTTGACCTAAAATCAACCTTTATTGTTATGATATGATTTTTTTAGTTTTTCTACATTGATCATTTTTTTTCTAGAAAGTATTACAAACAATGTAACTTTTGTGTTAGTTCATGGTAAAGTCAGACTAAGGGCTCTCAAAAATAAAATAAAAAAGTATCACAATTATAATTTCTACTTTTCTTATTAATTATACAATAATGCAAATCAAATAGTCAGTCTTCAGCGAAAATTAAAACATACATAACTTATTGGTCGAGGGGTTTTCTATCTTAATAATGATTGAAACGCTATATATTTATGGAATATCCGTTTCACGAATGATGGTGGATATGTTCCTAATGTAGTAACTGCAATTCCGCCTCCTTTTCACAAATGTTATCTATCGATTTATATTTGTTAACGGGTTTGTACTAGCATGAGTAACGGGTGCCACACGTAAAGCAGGATCTGTATACCCTTTCGGTGCACCGGAGATCAACCCCTGTTTTGGTGGGGTTCTTGAAGCTTAGATTTTTCGTTTTTTATGTTGTGTTTTGTATACTATTATTTATGAAAAAGAAGAAGTGGTATGATTGCCAATGAGACAACTCTCCACACGAGACCAAATGACACAGACATTTACACATATAGATCACCGTACGGCCTTCAACAATGAGCAAAGCCCATACCGCATAGTCAGCTATAAAGTCCCCGAAATGAAAATGTAAAATAATTCAAACGAGAAAACTAACGGCCTTATTCATGTACAAAAAAATGAACGAAAAACAAATATGTAACACATAAACAAACGACAACCACTAAATTACAGGCTTCTGATTTTGGACAGGCACATTCATACAAAATATGGCTAGGGTGAACATGTCAGCGGGATCCTAACCCTCCCCTAACCTGGAACAGTGGTGCAACAGTACAACATAAGAACGATCTCTATTAATCTTGTCAGTTTGTCCTTTCTTTATATAGCCATGGCTTTGTCAGTTGTTTTCGATTTATGAGTTTGAATGTCACTTTGTATCTTTTTCCTCTTTTTTTGCATAAAATGACACAGATGCAAGGTTAACATATTAAAAACTGTCTGCCTTAAACACGGGCATAATATCAAACAAAACTGGCGTAATCTGTTCGAATATCTTAGTATCGCAAGTGAATGTATTAATAATCAGACAAACATAAATTATTGAAAACCTTAACAAACATTAAAACTGTAAATACAAAACAAAAATACTATGACCGAAAGGCAAAAAAACAAGATCATATGAAAGAAATTACATAAATGATAAATTCTAAATTTGTGTAAAAATAAAATTCTAAAGACTTACGCATGTTACGCTGGGCAACAGAATTTGAACTTAAACCATGTATTTCATTTCCACCAGCCATTTTAAAGTCCTCTACTGGAAAGAAACAGCAAACAAAAAAATATTATTCATTTGTACAATTCAAATTGTGTTCGAAAAACAAAAAGAAAATTATACAACGCCCGACCCCCCCTTGAAGATCGTATTTTGATCCAGGCAGCTAAATCTCAAATAGTTTTGTTGCACAGTTTGATTTTTGATTTTTGGTTTGTCTGGTTTGCTTTGTATTTGGTTTGATTTCTCAAAATTAATGAGCTTGTTACAGCACTTGAAAGAAAATTCAATAATGAATTTGAAAAGCACTAAATATATTACAGTCTAATAAAGATTTGACATATTTATCAGGCTATCTATGCCTGGCATCTGAAAACTTTTTTGTTACGGATAACTACAAAAATGATAATCAGAAGCCACTGCAGTTTATCGCTCAGCTTGTCTCAGTCTCATAAATTCATTTTTAAACATATATAAAGGTAAAACACTGAGGTTTTCGCGTGAACTACAAACGTTATGGGATCGTATGTGTCCTCATGGTTCTCATTTGTACTTGTCTTAGATATAAGATGTGGTATTAATGCCAATCAGACAAGTCTCCGTCCAAGTCACAATTTGTCAAAAGTAAACTGAAAAAGGTCAAAGTACGGCTTTTAAAACGAAGCTTTTTCAAATAGGACGAAGAAGGCATTAATTGGGTAACAAATGTAGTTTGTTTGATGTAATGTGTTGTTTTGACTATTTCAAATCACTTATTATTTTGTCGACTAAAATAGCTTATTCAATATCTCATCTGCCTGCAACGTATTCTGCATTGCATGTTCTCTAAATGGTAATTATTGTACTGTAATTAATCATTTTGACCTAGCTTTGACATTGTTTTAAAAAAAGACCTATCATTATATAACTTTATTAAAGCACACATTACACCCATAAGAGGGCCAAAGGCATGGCACTTACATGTACTAACAATAATATAATGATTATACATGTATAAGTTATACACAGTCATAAATTAGGTGTTTGCAATAATACATTACGATTATTCCAGTTTTTGTCTATAAAGTTCAATAAATCATTTTGATATATCACGTGACTATGTGATGAGATTTATATATAAATACAGATAACATTACAAATGTAGTCTAGTTTCTTTTTCCTTAGTTGTTTTACAAAGAAAGATCGATATACACTCCGGTTCTTTTTAAATATCAGTTTGTGCAATGTCATCTCAAACTATTAATATAATTCATATCTTGTGTCAGTTTTAAAAATATGATAAACATCTTAGAAATTTGTTCGTGTTTTTCTGAGCTTATTAATAAACATATTGAACTTAACAATGAGATCAAAACCATAAAATCTTAAGTAATGAAAAACATCCGTCTGTTTGTTTTTTTTGTTGTTTTTTTTGTATTTGTTTTTTGTTTCTCTGCGTAAAATTTCAATATATGGTAGATTTTAATTATCAAAATCCGTTTTCAAATTTGATAAAAACTAATCTTCATTTTAATATTTTGTAATTTGTACAAAAGTACTTACAATGTCAGACCTTTATATCATCCAAACAGCTAAACGGTTCGTAGTAAACATACACATAATAATGAAAGAGTTTAATTTCCGTATGAAAACAAAATATTTAACAGAGGGAAGTATTTTAAAGTTATTTATACACGCTGTGATTACAAATCTATACATACAGAAATAAACTGTTGAAACTGAAAAATACGGTAACAACGATAATACCGGTATTTAAAGTCATATGAAACGAGTGACTGGTGAGAAATAATATTTATCCTATTTTTGAAACAATGCATGTATACATCATAAATTTTGTCTTCTGTGCACGATTAATCCTTTTTACGCAAACATACATCATATAATCGTGAACTGTTTTTTCTCTCTGTCTGTTATGATGTGAAAATATGGCAGCTAATTATTTTCCGTGTTTTGAAGCCGTAGTTTACTGATTGTCAACTTATAGTTAACATCCAACAAAGAAGCATAGATATTGAGCACATGTATAACATGTACAATCAGATAATAGTCTATTTCAATGATAAATGCATGCGTATTGCGATCACCGGATTTTTACGAGAACGGTCACGCTTAGGTCACTTGCATACGGAAAATATGTCAGCAAATTGCTTCTTGGAAGCAAGCAATTAAAAAAAACATCTTATTGTTAACAAATCAAAGAATTGTCTGTAGGAAAAAGTATATGTACATAAGTTTTATAATGAAAACTATCCATTTAGTTATAATAAACATATGCATCATTTTTTTTATTTGAGGTTTCATATGAATTTAATTAAAAGTAAAGCATGTGTAGAACATGTGGACAGATCATACTTATTACAATATTTTAGGCGGGAAAAAAATTGGGGTCACCGATGTTGTTTTCGAGATGTGACGTCATCAAAAAGTAAGAAATCGCGTTATACCGAAATATAGAAATAGCGCTTTAAGTTGCTAATCGAAGGCAAAATTATTGAAAAACGATGTTTTACTGGTAAAACTAAAACAGTCAATTGTAACTTTTACCTTATACACATTTATTTTTCTCAGTTTCCTTATTTTTCAAGGCCTTTGACCATTTCCCGCCATTTTTAATTTCTATTTATTATAGATTTTTCTTGAAATAAAAAAAATCTACTTATGTTTTTTACTTCAAATTTCTGCATAAGTTGCAGCTTTAGGGGAGATTTTATAATCATAAATAAAAATTGGGGGTCACCGATGTTTTAAATCCGCTAAAACGGAAATAATCTTATTATCGATTTTTGGCGGGAACTATAACTAACGTTATAGAACGACGTTGCTAGCATATGAGCATTTCTTGCAAAGCTAGGAACTACATGTATTGGGTTGAATTAAACCTTTTCACTACAAAATATAATAACGTTTTTTCAAGGTATTTCGATTACTCATTAATATTTTTATCAATCTATTGAAACGTTTAACATTAAATACAGTAACAGTTTATCATAAAGTAATTGTCAAAGTTGAAGTCATCTTAATTTCAATTCTTAATTGCATATGTTGTATAGGGAAAACGAACTTCTGCCTCGTGCCGTATTAAAGAAATAATTTACGGCTTGCAGATTAAGAATCTTCTGCTTCGGAAGACTGAGGGTGTCTTGACTGAAAAGTAACACGTTCCATTAAGACTACAAACAGAATAAATTCACCAACTTGTCCATTCGCACCGGGAAGATAAAACCTGAAATGCCGTGTTTAAAAATCCACAAACTCGGCACTTTAAAAAAAGGCCCTTAATGACACCATTTTTGGAAGAAATCTAAAATTTATTAACATTTCCGTAATTACACAACGCTCCATAATCGAACCAAATTAAGTTCGACTTTCAGTTAAATTTTGAGTTAAAGTTCGCGAGTTTTATTTTGATTTCGAACATATATTCCAGTAAGAGTTCTAGTCAAAGCTCGTGTTACACTTAGAAACTTCCGAGTTATACTGTTAGATAGAGTAAAAATTCTGGAAAGAGTTAACATTTGGAGATCCGAAGAAATTAAGAGTAAGATTGCAGTTTCTATTTTCTGTTGGTGCACCTCTTTTTCTTTGAATGTATATTCTTTTATCACATTTATCTTTCATTACGGTATATGTACTTTTTTTTTGCCAATACTGATTAATGATACTTAATTTGAAAATAACTGATTGAATCTATGATCCAATTTAAGCACTCTCTGCTATATCATATTATTGGCCATTATTTTTTTAAAAAGAACCAAGGAATCAAGAGTTAATCAGCTACCTTTGTATCAAAAAACTGGTTGTCTTTTTCAGTCATGGTCGGAATCCGACAATCTCACTGTATCACAGTATCAATGTCGAAAGGCAAGTGATCATATTGGCTGATCTGAACACGGACCTACATCTGAACTATAGCTAGTATTACTATTTTTTTTCAGTTTTTCCCATTGTTTTCTTGAATTTTGCAAAACTTTAAGTGGCAAACATTACATAAACATCAGCACAAAACATTTGCCTATATGAGTGGAATATTCTTTCACCAGACGGACCATTAATGTTTTGGTTACAGTTTAGCAGTACTCTGTGAAACATGTAACTCTACATAAATACATGTGTGTGTGTGTGTGTGTGTGTTGAATATTTCTCTTGAAGGAGACTTTTTAAAGCCAAATGTATAGTACGTGTTAAATTTTTATACGCCCGTTTACGGGACGTACATGTATTATTGTATACGGGCGCTGTCCGTCCGTCCGTCATCAATATGTCGGACGCTTTAAATGACCAATTGGCATAAAACGTTGATGAATTGTTTGTATCTATTGACGTGAGCTCCCTTTCGTTTTTTATGAATTTTAGATTTTATGTTTCCGAGTTATAGGGTTTTATTCATTAAAAGAAGGGTGATTTTTCCGTTTTCGGACAATAACTCAATAATGCTTTCAACAGTTTCTCATGAAACATTGGTAAATTGTTTATATCTATTGATGTCATAAATTTTTTCTGCAAATTTTTGAATTTCAATTTTTCAAATATATCGATCAAGAAGAAAATTCCAATTGCACAGTATTGCCCAATAAATTTTAAGACCTTCGACCACATTTATTTTGTGTCAGAAACCTAAATTATGTCAAAATTTGATCACAATCCAAATTCAGACCGTACCAAGTTTGAATATTATGTCCAAACGTGCCCTAACTGTTCAACCTCTGCGGACGTATCAGGCTGCGCTCAGCGAAGCATTTTATTGTTGTTGTTGTTGTAGTCATCAATAGTACAAAAATAAATAACTAGGCATAGTTTGATATTTCCAGATTATTTGACGCATTATTTTTAACTTGCTGGTCCTACAGTTCGCTAACGACAGTCTGAAGAAATACTACAAAATATGATTTTTTTTTGGTTCCCAAATTATGTTAGTTTGAACAAAGCATTGCAGAAAGATTGAGTATCATGGTCAATATAATACGGTGCTAAATTTTCTTTGATTTCGACAGCCATCAACCGATGTAAAATTGTGGATGATTTTTAACTAGCGTTACTTTATAAACGTTTAATATTTCAATAAATATGATTACTCTACGAATCACTCCTTTTTAATGCCCCCCCCCCCCCCCTAAAAAAAAAGGTGAGCGGCGTTAGAGTGTCAAAGGAACATTTGGGAAAGATGGACGACACTTGCACTTGGATAATTTCTTTGTCACATGTGAAATAAATAACGATTTGAAATAGCACTTCCACATAATTTGCGTCCAGTGGCAAGTTTAATGCATACTATTATTCGAACTAGAACTATCAACTTTGACCCTGCTTTGTATTAACCCGACATACTGAGCGGATAAGTACAAATATGAATTGAGATTTTTGATGAGTTATTTATACATGTAGTATGGAAGACTATAGTCTATATACCGTGAACCCTACATACCGCATCACGACGATACGCTGCCAAAGAAAAGTTTATGTCACAGACTTCGTTTTCGAGAAAATGGTCCGAGAGGGTACTAAATTATATTGAATATGCTATGAATTCCCAACGTTCTTGGTGTTGATTATGCATGATGATTATGTGTTTTGCATTGATATGTTCTTTTTATCATAATGGTCTGGATAGAGGGTTATTCATTTATTAAATTTTATTTTGTGTTACCAATATTTGTTATTATCGGTCGTCCCACTGTCTATATCACTCTGTTCAGCTCTTAATATTATTCCGTATCATGTCTTTGTGACGTCAAATACGTTGACCCGGCCTTAATAACTTTGACCCGGACATATCAGCGACGTCATAATGTTTGAACCGACGTTAATAACTTTGACCCGAACTTATCAAGTCATCTTTTGTGTGCTGGTGAAACAAAGAAAACACTTCTGTAACACGCAAATATAGCCCGATAAATCGATTATCAGATTATCTCCATATTGATATTGTAAAATATCAGCTGCTTGACATTATATGAAGGCTTTTTGATCTCGTTCGCTACGCTCACTCGACAAAAAGCTTCATATTATGTCTCGCAGCTGATATTTTACGATATCAACATGCAGATAGCCTGATAATCGGTACTTCTTTATATTTAAGCACCTCATCATTCTCTAATATTTCTTATTTGCCTTATATTCTGCAGTATTTGCTCATTATTATGACGTTACGCACGGTATTGCGTCGCAAGACGTAACATGTATAATTGACAAATGAGACGCCATATACTAACTTTGACATTTTGTTATCAAGAGCGGAGAACCTTCTCAATCGACTTTTATCAAATAAATACAATAAGCTGAAGAAATGTTTCAAAACTAATCACGTATAAGGCAATTAAAGTAAGGATTTTTTTTTTTCTGATCTGTAATGAGATGAAAATAAATGCAAATTTTTCCAATTTCATTTTGGATAGGATACATAGCCACCTTTAAAAAAAAAATCTTGCTCCCGGAGGGACACATGAAAACAAAATTATAGCTGAACATTTTTTTTGACAAATTGAACATAAACACTTACGGTATTTATTTCATAAAAATCGGTCATATAATAATTCAGCAATATTTCTTTTTATAAGGATTTTAGTTGAAATTGTTTTTTTTAGATTGAACTCACTTTTGTCCAATATTTGTATGTGTCTATGCGAGTTTTCAGACTATTTCTCTATCTTTTTAGCACTGATGGTTTTATTTTACAAATACGTATTTATTTAATTCTTTAAAAATTATAAGACCATTGTACCTCGGATTCTAATCGGTTTCTAATCTATAAAGGTGTTTTAGATTTGCGTGAAAACTTTTGTCCATAAGAAATTATCCCTCGGCCCATCCCCCCTTTTCCTCTATGTCTATAAAGGGTTTATTCCTTATGTTTGTGTGTTTTTCTAATCTGAGTGATATTTTAATTCAGCAGACCATTTTAGAATGAACATTTCCCGGCATCATTTTAACTGCCCAAACAGTTCGTAAATAGTGTGTATTTGTATAAAAGACGCCACTGTGCAGAAACGTCAAAATTACGCCCTTGGACATAATGGCTAGACATAGGGAATGCTTTCCTAAAAAAATTGTAAGGTCATCATGTTTGTGAAAACACCCGACTCATTTAGCCATTTGTATGAACTTATAGTTTTTACCTTATAAATATGTTAGTTTTGTATTATAACTGCACATTTAGTATTTATACAACATGTTTCACCTAAGGAATGGACAAAAATTACGTTTGGACATAGTGGCTAGACATTCGATTTTTTTAAATTCTGCTTCAAGAAAAAGTATTTTTTTACATTTGAAACTTTGGAAATGTTTATCTTTTTCAGAACTTTCTATTGAGTATAGATTTAATATGATTTTATTACTTTATAGGGATAATAATAAAACTGAAATGTTGATAAACTTTCCTCATAACACAATAAGACATGTTTCTCTGCTGAATATTTCGTTGAAGGCTTGCTTCAAATTTTAGCCAATACCAAAAAACGGGTATGATGTTGTAATATAAATCTAGTAGGAAGCTGATATACTAAATTTCGCAGATTTTATGTGCAAAATTACAACGGAACATAGAAAAATGCATTTTATTTAATTTGAAATGTTACACCGGACATGCAATTTTTAACGTCAAAGTAAGATTTGTGTGTTCAATAAATTAAATGTATGGTGCAAAAAATTTATAGAATTAACTTAAAATAAGAAAAACATGTCCGGGCCTTTCTGTAGATATATGGATGTTGGGTGATTTTATTTTGTATAGGCAAATGGTTGCTGTTCTTAAATTATATAATAACGTAATTTTAATCCGAACGCATTACCGTGCGTAACGTCTATGTATTCCGTAAACACCAATACAATCAGACCCTCTGTATCCTCTGTTATGGACACGTATTTTTAATTTAATTATAACAGTTGTAAAAAATATGATATGTTCTTTATTATTTTTCCTGCTTTAGTGGAACGTCCATTCGAGCGGCTCGCTATTTTATGAAGTAGCAACCTTTACGACGGACTCGAAAACGGCGACGTCATAATACAGTTACGACACTATAGCGGCGCCGGAGCGATGCGTATAAACAATAGTGTGATAAAAGCACGATATTGCGTCTCAAATGGTAACGTCAAATGTTTACGTTTTACGGCGATTAATGATTAATAGAGATAAGTTTTTTTCATTTCGCTTACAATTTTTGTTTTGCACATCAATATGGATACTTCTTAGTTAATGTTTTTGTTGTACTGAATATGCATGGAATATTTCCCACTGAAAGTAACGTAAGCTACAAACAACAAAATATATCGTATTAATTTGGGTAATGCATAAGTCTATATGAAATGAGAAAATATATACGGTATGATGAGTGCCTATGAGACAACTCTCTACCAGAGACCAATTGACATAAAACGTAATAAAATGCAATGTTTCCCCATTTAGATCCGAAAAGGAGGAAGATATATATTTTGCTTTAATATAAAAAGTTTGTCGGGAATTACAAGTTCAACGGGTCTTGCTTATAAATTTCACTTTACTTTCTTTAATAGCGGTAAAATTAGATTTCGAAATAAATAAACTCATCATAGAGACCAGGACTAAATTTTTTATATACGCCAGACGCGCGTTTCGTCTACAAAAGACTCATCAGTGACGCTCGAATCCAAAAAAAGACGATTGTCAGAAAAAAAGGTTGATTATAATTTATCTCACATGTTTACAAGCTTTGTATGATGTGGAGAGGTACAATGTATATAGCCATGGCACGCTTTAGGCCCAATATCATTTTCACTTTCCAGTTCTATACACATGATTCTTATTGCAGAAAAATAAAAATAAAAGACGCAGTTTTACGCTTCCCAAATTTGAAATTTGAAAAAAGATGATTTTTTATCCTCTCGTGATACAAAACTTTTTCACAACTTAAGAACCTCATCTAAACGAACAACCCAAGTCATCGGATTTTTTTTTATACTTTGTGGTCTTGTTGATAGTATCTGACTGTCAAGAAAATTCTATCTGAGGAAATATATGGAGATGATCCACCATAAATAGCGTACCCCGAATCGACAACGTTGAAAACGGATGAAAATCGTCCAGTGGACAAACTTGCAAGACATTTCATTTCTTTAAAACCGAAGTCGTTTTGACTACGCAAATTATCAAAAAGTATGTAGCTGTTTTGTAAAGTTAAAGTACAATTACGGAAAAACACTATTTAGCATGCAATTAATCTAAATTTTCAATAAATAACGCGCAAATGACAATTTATTTTTGTAAAAAGCAGCGAAATCCGACATTGGACATCTTGCAAGACATTTGCCAGAAGCCGTTGTATTTTTATATGTAGTGTGAGTGCTGCAAAAATTCGATTTTGATATGGTCTATGTATGTACTTTTGTGAGCATAATTAACACAAACGAAATATCATATAATCTTATATTTTAAAACCTATAAATTTTGATAACTTAATATTTTCCTATATCTGACCATAATGAACACTATTTGTTTTTGCCAAAAAATAGCGTTGGTCGTTACAGGAACGCATATTCAGTAATATTGTAATACTTTATATATTAAGCATAATATCATTCTTTCGAATTTTCTCGGATATAACACTGTTTTGAAGAAAACAAACACCCCTGCTAAAGTTATTATGCGTATAGTCTGTTACGTCTGACACGCATATTTTTGACGTTTTGTCAATATGTTGTCCTTGTTTTAGACTATAGTAAAATATGATAAAAGAATTTGTACTTTTTTCGGAATAGTATTTACCTGTCTAATCTATGGATGTAAGTTTGTTATAACTTAACTGTTATGATTTTATAGAAAAGCTGTTTATTAGTGTGGACTGGTTGATTACACGGTATTGACGCAATAACGTGCGTAACGTCTTAGCAAATATGGAACGATAGCATGGAATTCAATTGAACAGACACTTATTTGAAATTCAGAGTAATTATTTGTCATTTTGCTTAGTTTCTTTTGTTACTGTTTCTGACATCGGACTCGGACTTCTTTAAACTAAGGTTTACTGTGCGTATTGCTGTGTGTTTCTTTATTCTACATTGAATAGACGTATAACGTAGTTTACATAATTGTACATTTTATAGAATTGAATAAAAAAATATCTCTGTACACTTTTTTTTTTATTAGTTAGGCGTAGACAATAAGTAATTTGTTGTGGGGGATACATTGTTTTATTATAAATTTATTTCATGAGGGAAATGAACAAAAATATCATTTGCTTCTGAAGGTCGGCGGTTTCAACATTGAATTATATATAAACAAAAATGTAATTGAAAAAAATATGTAAAATCAAAGTATTCAAATTTGCAAATTGATTTGTTCCACGAGGATGAATTGAAGATAACTAGGAAAAAGTAAAAATCACAAACATACTGAACTTAGAGGAAAATCAATTCGGAAAGTCCATAATCACATGGCAAAATCAAATAACAAAACGCATCAAAAACGAATAAACAAGAACCGTCATATTCCTGACTTGGTACAGGCATTTTCAAATGTAGAAAATGGTGGATTAAACCTGGTTTTATAGCGCTCGTTCTACAGATTTTGGAAATTTTGGGAGTTCTAAAGATGTCACAATTGCGCAGTACAAAACAGCGTAACACAAGTTTCAAACGAAATTTTGAAAATGATTGATTAACTGATGTTAGTTGTTTTACGTCCAGTGGTAAATATTTCATTAATGTTCAGGACGAGAACAAATTCACATACATAAAATCGGTAGGTTCTGTTATGGAGGCTGTCCGAGACGAAGCTCGGGCAATTTGGACTGCCATTGGAAAGTAAGTGTAAAATGGAAAAGCACAGATACTTACTTTACAAAATTAACATACAACATACGGACCTATCAAAGAGTTGTTGCAACGGTTCTTAATGTGCAGACACGTCAGTGTCTCTACACGAGGTATCAGATCTAATATGCCTATTCTGACTGGACGTGGACGATTACTTGTAGATCTTGCACAGTCAAACGGCCGCTCAAATTGGGGAACGGTATTACGGTCGACTGCAGGAAAATGATCATATTTCTATTCCCCGCTGACCTATTTGTGGATTTTGGAAATGAATAGCCTGGACTGGAGCTAACTGTAAACAATAATCTTGTCCAAGACATGTTAAAAAGGAATCTATGACTTTGAACATCACTTTGATATCTTTCGATTCACTTTTATGTATTATTTTTTATCATTGATGTCCAGTGTTCAAAGTAGTATCGATACTGTCGACATCGCAAAGTAGACAATGTCGACTATATGTTGTACAACGTTCTCGATATCGTTTCATACTTCTGTCTTTATCGTTGACATTGACGATATCGCGAGTTAGACAGTGTTGACACAATATTGTACAACGTTGTCGATATCGTCTCATACTCTTTCTCTACATCGTTGGAGGAGGAGGAGGAGGAGGAGGAGGAGGAGGAGGAGGAGGAGGAGGAGGAGGAGGATAGAGATTTGCAAACATTAAAAAACTGTCCAAATAAGTTCTTCTATTAAGAACATCCACACAGGCGTAATGTAAATACATTATTTGAAATTGAAATTGATAAACTTATCACTTCTTTATTAAAAAAAAATACCAGTACAAACAACCAACGGCTTTGACATATTTAATATATTTATTAATTATCAAATTATTAATGCCATGCCTTTATGAAATAATTACTTCAGTGGCGGATCCAGAGGGGTCACTGACTGACCTAAAAAGGGGGGGGGGGGGGCTCCAGTCATGCTTCAGTAATTCCCTATAAATAAGGATAAAGAAATATTTAAATCATAAAGCTAGACAAATGTACTATAACGCTTACGTTTTACCTCACTTAGATTATTGTTGTTCAATATGGGGAAACTGTAATAACTTTTTATTAGATAGTTTACTAAAACTGCAAAAAAGGGCAGCAAGAATAATTTTAGACGAACATGATTACACCAAACCTTCAAAAGAATTATTTCACGAATGTAACATTGTGCCAATCACACAAAGAATACTTTATCACAAATCATTACTAATGTATAAGGCAAAACATGGCTTAGCTCCAGAATATATGTCAAGTCTTATTGTATCAGCTTCTGCAAACAAAAAATATAATACGAGATTTTCATCCTCAGATAATTTTATTATTCCAAAACCAAAAACAGAGTTGTATAAGTCTAGTTTCTCGTACAATGGACCAAAAGTGTGGAATGCTCTTCCTAATTCAATAAAAAAATCAAATACAGTATCCGAATTTAAACATAAATACAAATCTATGTACTTTTAACATTACCATCATATTTTTACTGTAATGCCATATCATAATTGTTTATTGTATTTTAAATTGTACATAATCTTTATTTACCATTATTATTGATGCATTGTTTATTTGTAATGTAATTATTATTGTATTAAGAGAGCCTTATTGAAAATTGGTGTAATCCAAATGAGTTACTCTCTCTAAATGAAGATATTATTATTATTATTATTATATAATCAACCAATTTTTTCCCACGAAAAGGGGAGGTGGGCGGGACCCCCCCCCCCCCACCGCCCCCACCCCCCCTGGATCCGCCTTTGTACTTAAATCCGCAAATTTAGTGCATAAAACATCCTTTACAACTACAATGTATACAATCATTTATGCTGAATTCACATGTAAATCGAAATCGATTCGTATTAACTAATTCGCATTCGAAACGTTTTACGTCCTAACGTCAATTCTAAATCGAATTGCAATACGCGTCAAATTCGCTTTACTGTCTAAACAACGTTAATTTTAAATTCGTATTAACAAAAACGTATTTCGAATGTGAATTGGATTATTCGAATTAGAAAAGAAGAGTTTGTGAACGCGATTAGCGAATTCGATTCGCAGTCGATTCGAATTCTATTCAAATTAAATGTTCCTGTGAACGAGGCATCAGAAGGATAAACTCATCAACGCACACGACCCATTTTAGAACCTAATTTTATAACTGTAATTGCGTTAAGCACATAATTATTTATAACTTTGGGGTGATTAAAATCCAGAATTATTAAAAAAAAAAGATAATAAACAAACAAATAAAAACACGCACAAACAAACACACTCTCACAATTTACGACGAATGAAGACGATGTAGACGATGTCGTCACGATGTTGTTAACATTGCGATGTCGGCGATGTCAACGATGAAGTCAGGAAAGGGGGACGATGTAGACGATTTCGTCACTATGGTGTCAACATCGCGATATTGGTGATTTCAACGATGTAGACAGCAAGAAAAACGATGTAGACGATGTTGTCAACATTACGATGTCAACGATGTAAACAGAAGAGAGGGACGATGGAGACGATTTCGCCACGATGTTGTCAACATCACGATGTCAGCGATGTAAACGATGTCGACAGGAAAGGGGGACGATGTAGACGATGTCGTCACGATGTTGTCAATATCACGATATCGGCGGTGTCAACGATGTAGACAGGAAAGGGTGACGATGTAGATTTGCAATGTCAACGATGAAGACAAGCAAGAAGAACGATGCCAGTGATATCAACAATGTAGACTATAAGTCTAACAATATTGCGAGCAGGTTTAAAATCATGAACGAGGTTGACAATGTCGGCAATATCGTCACTACATCGTGCACTGGACCTAAAAAGTAATAAGACAAATGCGAACAGTCGCTGCTTAAATAGGCAGAGTTGCCTTCATAAAATTTGACACATAGTCCCACAATGCCCCAATGATCAAAAGTCCCTCAAAAGCATAATAAAAAAATATCATAAAGTTCACTATGAAGAAATAACATAACTAACACTTTTATCCATAGATTTGTATATGTAAAAAAACACAGTACTAAAAGTTTACATACATACAAAATGACAGGAACTATACTGATTTATAGACAACCGATTACGAGCGACCAAACAGGTCACTTTTGAAAATCAGTCCATTTCGTCTTTTTCTATTTAGTTCATTGAGTCTCTTTTTTTCCTGCAATTAATTATGCATGACATAACATCTGAACTTCATGTTTTTTTTAAAATTTATACTTAAGCATATGTTAAGTATTGTGCATCAATGTGACGATGTGAAGTAAACGCCAATTAGACAGCAACCTAGCAACATAAATAAGAAAGGATATGTGCTTGCTTTGACTGTAAGCCAGTCTAATGCTTGCATTAATCTATGCATGTTCCATGTACTGAATGTCGTATTTACACCATATCGCATGGTGGTACTCCTCAAAATGGAGATATAGAGTAAACATGTTTTTCTATACGTGTCATTCACTGTTTTACCATGTTATGTATGACGTCATGGAAATAGGGGAAACACCGATTTTGACATACACAGAGGCGTCAGAGCTAAGTTAGAAGAAAAAGATGGACTAAAAGAAAAGATAGTTGTTTGATCATTCCATAAAATTGGTAAGTCATCTCAGTTTTGAGAATTTTTTAAATTCTTTTCTGCTGCTGGTTTTTAGTGGCCATACAAAAGAATATACATGTATGTCTGAACACGATCTGGCCTGTGGGTGCACAGGCTCCTGACATTTTCTGAAAAGGTGTTTATGCGACACACAGTCAACTCTGCTGTTATCTTCAGAAGGGGACGCAATTTCATATATACTATCTAGAATATCATTACAAAAAAAGAGAATAATGGGAAAAAATGAAAGATAAGAAGATCAAAGAAGAGGGTGCTAAAAAATAGAGAACTGATAATACACCTTATCGCTATTTGTCCGCCATTGCTGGAAATCACACAGGTTCCCGTAAAATTTTGACGTCATAAAACAAAATGTCTGACGCCACAATGGAAAAGTGATTGTTGTTGACGTCAAAAGTTCAAGCGGACGGGTCAGCCGGGAATAGCGATAAGGTGTATTATGGGGGGAAGCCAACATTTATCCCATTCGTCAATCGTGTGAAGGATTTTTAAAAACAAAGGTATAACATCTTATTTCTTCACACTGTATTCACTATTGGAAATCTTAATCAATAATAAGCCTATAATAATTTCTATGAATTATTTTGAAAAATATTGTATTATCTCCCTTTATTTTCTCAAATACTGTAAAGTGATACAATATATTGTCAGATCATATGTTTTCGTACGTCATATGAATTCGTACTATGCATGCTTTTTCAATGGAAATTGTGACGTCACAATGCATTCTTAATAGTACGAAAACCCATGAGACGAGGATACATATCATCGTCATTGGTAACACGACATATTATGCCACTTTTTGTCAATTTATCTTTTAATTTTCATTTATTTATCAAACAAACAAAAAAAAAATGCAGAAATTATATTTATCTCAACATTTTTTACCTGAAAATGTAATTCATTTAAGGCTGTGACATTCAGATTTGTCAAAACTGTACGCTAAGTCCATACCCTGTTAAGGTAACACGACGGATGCGTCATGTGGAGCATGATCTGCTTACCCTTCCGCAGCACATGATATCACCCCAGTTTTTGGTGGGGTTCCGTTCGTGTTGCTCAGTCTTTAGTTTTCTATGTTGTGTTTTGTGTACTATTGTTTGTCGTTTGGTCTTTTTCTTTTATAGCCATGGCGTTGTCAGTTTATTTTCGACTTATGAGTTTGAATGTCCCAGACGTTACGCACGGTATTGCATCGCAAGACGTAATATGTATAATTGACAAATGTGACGCCATATACTAATTTTACATTTTGTTATCAAGAGCGGAGAACCTACTCAATCGACTTTTATCAAATAAATACAATAAGCTGAAGAAATGTTTCAAAATTTATCATGTATAAGGCAATTAAGTAAGGATCGTTTTTATTTTCCGATCTGTAATGAGATGAAAACAAATGCAATTTTATTTTGGATAGGATACATAGCAACCTTTAACAAAGATCTTGCTCCCGGCTCAGCTGGTATCTTTCGCCTCTCTTTTACAGGAATTTTAGATGTATAATTTGTTTATTGAATTTTTAATCTCCAGCATTGTCATAGCCAATTGATGCTTGATGATTTTAAATAAAGGTATGCGATTGATTAAAAAGTTTTAAATGATGAATGGTTGATTTTCGTCTCTGAGTGATCTAAGTAGTACAACTACTGTTTCACTTGCCTATCAAAATCGAGGTTGTAAGTTCAGATCCCGCACGTGGCGGTTGACTCAAATATTAATTGACTATCATTGTCAGTTTTCCTACCTAATGTCGGTGGTTTTCGCCGGGCAATCCGCTCCCTACAGGCTACACCAATAAAAACTGACCGCCACGAAATAGCCACTATATTATGTCGTGTTATCGTGTTTTGAAACTTTTATGAACTCTTTGGGTGCCGATAGGTGTTTATTTCACAGCGTTACGTTACCTTACATGTATATATGTAGGACTCTAAAGTGCGATGGTACTCTAAAGTGCGATGGTCTACGCTAAAATGCGATGGTGTCAGACGCTAAAGTGCGATGTTTTTTTTCGTTTTTTTTTAAGCGCGATCATATGAAACGCTAACGTGCGATGATTTAACACGCTAAAGTACGATGTTTTAACAATGCTAAAGTGCGATGATTTAGCATGCTAAAGTGCGATGGTTTAACACGCGAAAGAGCGATGATGTAACGGGAATAAGGATCAGGCAATGGTTTTTATTTTTTTGCTGTGTACATATTAGTTTTTGGTCTATTGTATTGTTTATAAATCATGCCGTTGTCTTTCTCTTTTGAATTGTTTAACACTGGTCATTTCGTTGTCCAATATAGCTTGTTATGCGACGGAAGCCAAGGCTCCACGTTGGAGGTCAAAATGTTATTAGGTGCATACATAAACGACATTTGGTCTTTGGTGGATAGTACTGTTGTATCGTAGACTTCTTATTTGTTTTTAGCTTATTGATTTGTTTATAAATCAGTCCGTTATTTTTCTCGTTTGAATTGTTTCACATTGGTCGTTTTGATATCCTTTGGTCGTTATAGAATACTTACTATCTGCGGGGTTAGCCATACGGTTACCTATAATAGTTAATTACATTAATGACATTTAGTCTTGGATAGAGACTTGTCTCATTGGTAATCATATCATATTATGATACAACACCTCTGGTCATTAGGTAACTGTCTTGTTGACGAGTATCCATATTTTTCACAGACATGAAGAAGCATATTGTAAACAATTACTTACTTAGGTTTACTTAGGTTCTTTTACTGATACAGGAACTATTGTTTTATAAAATAATTCAATTAGAAAGTTAAAAAGTAACTTTTATTTCACGCAAGTAAATGACATCGGATTAAAAACATAGGAGTTTCTAAATTAGATTTGGACGAATTAAATTCTTTGACACTTGGTGTATTTTGCCGCTTTCGCTCTCTTTTACGGTACACACCTTCCCCTTACTATCATCAGTTTCTATGTTTATGTGAAGTATTTTTTTCCAGTATCCTGACAGAAACAAGTATGTCTCTGCCGACACAGCGGAATCGAATGTTTCCATTTCTGTTACTGTGGATGATTTTTTTTTGAAAATAACTCCTCCGCATTCAAAGTCTACCATCACCGACCAAAAATGTTCCGGATTGGGATTATTTGTTTCACTTTTCTTGTCTAGTAAAAAACCTTCATCTGCACAAACGTTCTCGTTAACCGGCATGTCCATTTTTGTTTGTACAAACGGCTTCTATCCCAAATTCATGTATTTGGTTTTGATGTTATATTTGTTATTCTCATCGGATTTTGTCTAATGCTTAGTCCGTTTCTGTGTATGTTACATTTTAAGGTTGTGTCGTTGTTCTCCTCTTATATTCTCAAAACTCACTCAGAAGGAAAACTATGCACATATGTTACCTTTAAATCAAATTTTGGTTGTGAAAAATATCTGAATATTGTTAAAAAATTTGAAGATAGACGGAGTCTAACAAGATTTCGCATATCTGCTCACCATTTACTTATAGAGAGAGGTAGATATAGTAATACTCCCCGACACAATAGAATTTGTAAGAGATGTTGTAGTAATGAGGTCGAAGATGAAACACATTTTCTTTTCAACTGTGATAGTTTATCGGACCAAAGGAAAGACATGATAACAATGATAAATAATTGCTGCAAGAATTTTAAAAATCTTGACCTTAACCAAAAACTGATATGGTTAATGAATAATGAAGATGAGAATTTATTATCAGAATTATGCATGTTCATTAAGAAATATGAAAAGTGTTAATGGGATTTATTTCCCTATACTACTTGTAATTTGAACTTTATATTTTCTCTATAGTGAGTTCTAGAGCACCGTCCCTTGATGAATATTGCCCAGTAGCAATGTCAACCCTTGCTGCTGTGCATTAATCATGAGGAGAATCACTATTGGAGTTATCTCATGTATCTGTAGCTAGTTCTGAAGGATCTCCCCTTGTTGACCTTTGCATTGTTGTGATGTAAAAGTCCCTCACTGCTGTGCACTGGTCATGAGGAGAACTACTGCAGAATGAGACACTATATTCCTGGTTCTATTTTTACTTTTTGTTTCCGTATTAATAAACTTTATATCATATTCTTTTAATATTAAAACGACCTCATTGCACTCAATGCCTCTTACCTTAATTATATCCTACATTGCTCATGTCATCAATTTATTATTTATGTCTTACTTATAATATTGTGTATTTCACTAATGTTTATATAATCATTGTAAAAAACTATGATGTTTTTGTATCTTGCCCGACAAGGGCCCATGATTGGTCTTAATAAATAATGTCTAAATAATGTCTAATGTCTATATTCAAATAAATCGGTCAGAAGATTAACGTTTAAAGTATTTTTCAACTTGTCATGCTTTTATTATAATTGAATTTTAAAATTTGTAGGTTTTTCGACCAATATAGTTTCAATACTACATACAAACATTATCAAAAATAGATTGTTATTGCTATTTCTTTATCCTTTCCGTTCAAAACAAAATCAGCCATCTTTTTGTTCGCCAAAAACATAGATATTTCATAACTTGACGTTTGCGTATCCAAATACGGAAAAAAACCGGTAATAATCTAAATGAAACCGGGTTTCCTATTTCATATTTCTACACAATTTTGAAGCCATCATTTTTTACTGTTATACATCAATTTTAGTGACCACCAGTCATGTCAATTTGTACCTGGTTTTGGCGGCGTTTCTACTTCAAACAGTATAAAAGTAAAACTTATTTTCATTGTACCTGTCCCAAAGTGCTCTTAAATACTGATTTTATTATAGATATGAATGAAATTGACAATGTGATTAAAAATTGTTGTTTTTCACAATTCCATACCTCCATTTTAAAGTAATTAAAACCCTTTTTGATCCCCTACACAAATTGACGGTGACATTGTTTTCTTTTTCTACATAACGTCATATAACGCTAACAAAATATGTGTCAGGGTCATGTGCATAGTATTGGCAAAGTGAAACACAAACAAAGTTCTTCTTTAGTGCGTTTGAAACTATAAGTACGTCTTAGAAAATTTCTTTATACTGGAGATTCATAAGACAAATTAATGATAGCCTATGGATGGACAAAAGCACAAAAAATAGCAATAGAAAATGCATTGCACAGAAATTTTCTGGATGAAAAAACATATCAGAACAGGATATGAAGGTCAGTTAATTATATATATATTTTTATAAGTTAAAACAACCTAATTAAAATATTGATCTCTAATTACGTTATACTACTCATATGTAGTATAACGTAATCAGAGATCAATATTTTAATTAGATTGTACTTTTATGGAGTATGCAATTTTTAATTTGTTTCATTTTGTGGACTTTCTGCTGATTTTTCTGTTTTGTTTTATATAAAAAAAATCATTCTTTCGCGAACAAACGCAATTTTGCGGAAAAACGCTCTTTTGCTTATATAGCATAAACCATCGCACTTTAGCGTAGGCCATCACACTTTAGCGTGACCATCGCGTTTTAGCCTCCCCATCGCACTTCAGAGTCCTACATATATGAATGAAGTTACTAGTAACTATACGTAAGGCAGCAACCATTTCAAACGTCAACACATTACATTCATGCACATGCACGTTACCTACGTCAATCGATCGCGCGATTAATTGGACATCTCACACATTCTGTACCCTAAAAGGTGACCGGAAAATAGAAATATGGTTGATTGGGTCTTCTTCCAACCGACAGTAAAACCTTTGCCAATTGGGGGTTCGTTTGGCTGTGCGGGCTGTACAAATCCTTGGTCAGAATATGAGCGTTACATTCGATACCTCGTGTAGAGAGAGTTAGGTTCTCATTTTTTGTAAGCAGTAAGCCAACTGCATTTGGTGTATGGTATGATTTTGAAACGAACAAACGACAAAAAAAAAAAAAAAACCCAAAAAAACCCAGGAGTATTATTATGAGGGATTTTCTATAAAATAGGTTCAAAGTTTTAGTCTGACATTTCTATCTACAAATATAATGCCTACCCATGTTAAAATGAGTATAGAGCATGACAGGATAGAATTATTTCGATTCTAATAGGAATATTTGAACTTGTTCACTTCGAAGCGGACCTATAGTAGACGCTCGGAATGTCGCCATTTTGATTTCATGAACCAAAAACTTTATAGAAAATCAGCAGTTTATCAATAAAAAAAGAACAGAAACATTTAAACTTTCTTTTAGAATGTTTTTATTTAATTTCCTAGAGAGCAACACCAACAAAAATGTCCTTTTTGATCTCTGGCGTTGTTCAAAATTCATCTGACGTTGTAATTTCAATTGTGACGTCAATCACGTACAGCCCATGTTCTATTTGAATTAGAACATGGCTTTGTACCCAAAGCTTAAGAAGAACGTCATATTAGAATATTCCATACAGCAACTATTTTTCCACACTAGGTGCAAATGGAAGCTGGGTACCTAAGGCTTGCTTGAATAAAAAAAACAAAAAAAACAGGTGGGGTAAATCATGGATTTAAAAAAAATAAAGGTCTGTCATTCCTATCTCCTCCAACTTTCAGAGTTGTCAAAAATCCCCTTCGGCAATACCTTTTTTACACCATGGCTAGGTACAAACGGAAGTGTTGTATAATGTATAAATGAGAGATAATGATTGATTTATTGTTGGTTGCTTAACGTCCAGTGACAAATAATTCATTCATTTTCAGTACGAGAATAAATTAACAATAAGTACAATAGGTAAGTCCTGCAATAGAGGCCACACAGGAAGCAGTTCTGGGAAATTTAGACTGCCACTGGAAACTGGGGGTATATTAGATATGGACAGACATTTTGCCTTGCAATAGGATCTCTACGGACCACTCAAAGAGTTGTTACAGTGGTACATAATGTGCAGAGATCGTGGCACTCGAGGCATCGGATTTAACGTCCCCATAACGACCGGATGTGGCTGCGTACTTATACATCCCGCACAGCCAAACAGACACCCCACTTCGGCAATAGTTTTATTGTCGGTTGGAAGAAGACCTGAAGTGACCATATTTCTATTCCCCAGTCACCTGTGGGGTAGGAGAGAGTATGTACCCAGTTTTAAACAAAATATGGTATTTTTTAAAAAATTTACTGTGTTTTTATTGTCATCCAACTATATAAATGTAATGTATAAGTACTATTAATAACTACTTAGTTATTTCCTGCACTCTATCTGTACTCTGATTACTAAAAAAAAAAACCTTCGTCTAATCAAAACTAAGCGATATCCTCTGTTACAGAAAGAAAATGATTCACCTAAACATATTTGTCTGACAAGACAAGATTGTATGAACACAACTTTCTATACATAAACTACCTTTCTCATAGAAATATCATTCAATATTACTGTTCAAAATAGTTCTAACCGTTATTTTGATTTAGTTTATTCAGAAACTTTGCAAAAAAGGTAATTTTTGTAAAAAAATGATATTTCGGATAGTGAAAGATCGGGTACAGCATTTTGATGATCGTGAAAAGGATCGTGAAAGATCTGTTGCTGCGTACGTTATTCCAAAAAATCCACGAAAACGACAAGTGATAATTTATATTTGTAATCGGTATATCAAAAGATTGGATTTACATGACTTTATTCCGGTTCAATGCCATTGAATCTGATTATTTGATGATACTACACAGACTATTTTTCTTGCAATACAAGTCCGTCTGTCCGTTCTGCATATAAGTTTTGTGTCGTTTGAAAAGTTAAGAATGTCTCATCTAATTTCCATTAATGTTTATGCATAGTCATATCTATAAAACGAAGATCCTTGTTGATTTTTGTAAAAATTGGAGGAAAAAACATTGTTTAAAAAAACAGCATAAAAGCAACTGTTTCCTAAAAAAAGTGGTGGTTTAAATCTGGTTTTCTTGCTAGCTGATACGCCCACTTGTATGACAGTTGTTTAATGTTCCGGAATATTGCCAAATTAGGGAAGCAACACAAATTATTGGTTAACGTGGCCATATCTGGAATCCAGCAGCATACATCACAGACATACAACACAACTTAATGTAACGTTCAAACACACTTACAATTAAATCAAACAGAGGCGCCGATAAAAAAGATTTTGAAAATACAGCCAGTACAGTAAAGCGTAATTACGGAGCCCCTTTAGTGTCATGTAAATATAATTATGTTCGTTTGCCGGAGATTTAATCTGACACGCTCCAGTTTGAAAACTCGTGCGCATGACTTTCAAATTTGTGCGCATGACTTTCAAACTAGCGCGCATGACTTTCAAACTCGTGCTCAAGACTTTCAAAAATGGTGTTCACGACCTTCAAGAACTGGTACGCATGACTTTGAAACAGGTGCGCCTGACTTTCAAACTGTTGCACTCGACTTTCAAACTGTTGCACACGACTTTCAAACTTGTGGGCATGACTTGCAAATTTGTGCGCATGACTTTCAAACTTGTGCGCATGGCTTTCAAACTGGTGGGCTTGACTTTCCAAATGGCGTGCACGACTTTTAAATTGGTGCACTCGACTTTCAAACTCGTGCGCACCAGTTTATAATTCTGTATATGCCTTTCCCAAGTCAGGAGCCTGTAGTTCAATGGTTTTCGTTGGTTCATGTGTTTCATATTTGTTTTCCGTAAATCGTTTTGTTATAAATTAGGCTGTTACATTTCTCGTTTGAATTGTTTCACATTTCCACGTGGTGGCCTTTTATAGCCGACTATACGATTTGTTGAAGGCCGTACGGTTGCCTATAATTGCTTACATGCACTGGATTTAAACTCTGATGGATAGTTGTCTCATTGGCAATCACACCACATCTCTTAACTTTATTTAGACTAGAACACACCCGCGAAATCGCGGGCATTCAGAGCGTAGTTTAAAGTATGTAAAGTTTTGTTGGAAGAATTTTGTAAAATACTGAATGACTGGAGAATTTCAGCAAAAGTATCACAAGTCATAGGTTATTCGGGACAGGAAAATGTTTTTTTTATCCCTCCACCTTTATTTCCAAAGTTCCCAATTTTTGGTTTTCTATCAATTTCAATATGAACATACATTTAGTATGTTGTGAACATTTAAGTAAAGAGCATGTAATTCAGTGGTTGTCGTTTGTTTATGTGTTACATATTTGTTTTTCGTTCATTTTTTGTACACAAATAAGGCCGCTAGTTTTGTCGTTTGCATTGTTTTTACATTGTCATTTCGGGGCCTTTTGAAGCTGAGTATGCGGTATGGACTTTGCTCTTTGTTGAAGGCCGTACGGTGACCTATAGTTGTTAATTTCTGTGTCATTTTGGTCTCTTGTGGAGAGTTGTGTCAACATGGCAATCATACCACATCTTTTTTTTTTGTAATCAATGAATTTTGTAAAAGATTTAATGACTGGAGAATTTCAGAAAAGGTATCAAAAGTTCACATGAATAATTTTAGCACTTATCTGTATATTATGAACATTCATTACTATCTGAGACTACTATAACGAAGTGTTATAGTAGTCTCAGTTACTATATATATATATGTCTATATAAATAAAGTGTATTTACTTTCAATTCTAAGTTTACTAATCGATCCATGGTGGTCATTGATATAGTATACAGACCCTCTCTATTTAATAAACTCTGTGACCGCCGCAGATAGTAAACTTGAAAATGATAGCAGATAAAATTCTGAAAATATACTTTATTCATAGTATATGTATGTTCAAAGTAAACAGAAAAACGCAAACCGGAAGTCTAATCTGACTTAAAATTTCGTCCAATGACGGGACAATATCCGGATGCCTTTTTTCTCGTTTTTCTCCTAAAATAACTCAATCTGAATAATCATATGAATGGATGACAAATGCGACTATGCACTGTACCTATAGGACACAGATGCGTGTTGATTAATTTATTGTGGAAAAAGGAGAAGCGACACACAAAATGAGGTCTTCTCGTTTAATAGTATAGATTTCTATATTGTGTTTTGTATACTATAACATTGTTTATCTTTTGTACGTATACCCCTTGGCCCTCATTTCGGAAGCCCGATCCAAAGTCCTTGATTCGCGATAGAAAATTTAAATACGAACTCATATTAGATAACTTGAAATCTTAATCTAAATGAGACTCAAATTCGCAATCTAACTCAAATTCTGCCTCAAAAGTTACTCAAATTTAAAGTTGAAGTCGACTTGAAACTCGAAATCTACCTCTACATATGATTCAAACTGGAAGTTCAACTCGAAACTCAATGCTAACTCGAAATTTAATTCTAATTATGGCTTGAATTCTAACGCGAAATCGAACACTTACTCGAAGTGTAACTCGAACAGAAACCGGAACTTTAATTTGAACTCCAACTTGATGGATGACCACTCTCATCCGAGGCACATAAGACATGGACATCGGTTTTATAAATAGAACTTGTTTTTTCCCAAATGGTCACGTGGTTTTACCTCACCAAGTAATGTGCTAACCACATCAAAGTATTACAGAACCACATCAATTACTGGAACGAACATATCATGTAGTGTAAAATCGTCAAATTTTGAAACATCATTATGAAATGTAAAGCCATATAAAGAATTGGCAAATCATCATTACGAAATTACAAAACCACATCATGTAATAAAACAATTACATTATTTAATTAAGCCACATAGACATCAAGTAATGTTAAAACCACATTGTCTAATGACACAGCCACATTAAAAATTGTGAAACCACATCTTTAACCATCGTAGAACCATCGGCCACTTTTTCTAGCCTTCGGGGACAATTTCGGGAAGGGTTCTAAATTTTTTAACATGTTAAAAAATCCCCGAAGGTGCGTCCGATGTTGAGGGTTCGTATTGAGTTCGTATCACCCTCCTCACCATCGTAATGTCACCGGGAATGCATCTGTGCACATCGTATTGCATTCGTGTTTCAATCGTTTCCATCGGGCAGTTTTGACATTACGATGTCTACACGAATGAATCACGTAGATACCCGAAGGTCTTACGATGGCAACACGACTTCGTGAAGACCTCGTAATCCGGTCGTGTTGCCATCGAATAAAAGTAAGAAGGCAACAAGATGGAACTACGACGGCAATAAATCCAGCTAAATGTAAGTTAATTTTCGCGCTAAAATACATTTAAAGTGCCATGCGCGATATGCACTGGTCAGTCTCATACGACAGTTAAGAAAGACGTTCACAAAACATGGAGCTCATATCATATGATTCTATGAGAACAAGAAAGGCGACAGCGTTGTTTCTAATAATTCAAATGGAACAAGAAGAGCAGCTATTACAGGCTCAGGATTTACTTTTACAAGTAAAATATTATTTTTTGTCAATTTTTCATATCAAGTAACATAATGAAAATCATAAACGCGCCTCGTACACCAACACTGCAGGTACACGTATATAGGGAAACCAACTTTTTCTTCATTATTCTGATTTTTTATGTATAGTCTGAGTTGTTGTCACACGAATGTTTACTCCATAACCATTTTGTTTTCTATATGTCATATTTTGCCGCATTTGTTGCTTTCCCCACATCCTTCCTTTTGTCTATATTATTATGATATTCTCCTGGAAAGAGCTCTTTTTGAATAAAAGGGATCAACGAACCCATTACCTTAAGATAGATCAGTAAACATGGGCATAATTATGGGTGATTATTCAGACTAGTGCACACATTTTACAGTTCAAACAAGGTAATGCCGAGCGTGGCATCCCCTCGTATGTAACATATTGGGGACAAATATGGACACTATATTTGTATATGACACATGCAGAAAATGGTAAATTGAATATGCATATTTGATACATAAACTATTTTTTTTAAAATCAACCAAAACATTCATTAACTGGAAATACTTTTAATATTGTCTTTAGAACCAGCAGGTAAAAAAATGAGCAACCAATTTCCTGTGTATTATGCTATTTCAAGGAGAAAAAACAAGTCCATCTGCATGACCTTGACTTTTGGCCGTGAACGTAAAAAATGTCAGATCATTACAAGGAGGAACAATATACCAAATGTGGTTAAAATCTTTTGAAGCATATTTGTTTTAGAGTGTCCACAAGGGTGATATTGCCTTGTATTACAACGGCCACTGTGACCTTGACCTTTGAACTTTAAAGTAAATAGCCTTAAGATATTCTTAACGAGTAACACCATACCAAGTTTTGAGCATTTTGGTTCTAGAGTGTCCATAACAATTTTATCTACACGCAACTTACATGTAGTAGGCGAGGGGATAATAAAAACTAAGTTTTATAAGAATTAGACAAAAAGATCGATTTCCCGCCATGCATGGCAGACTTGTACAGAAACGATATGTTGTCGAAATTCTGTTCGTATCTTTTAGACATCGTATGGCCATCGCGCCATCATCGTAATCCATCGTGTAGCCTTCGTAATCCATCGTGTAGCCTTCGTGATCCATCGTGTAGGCTTCGGCTGAGATATGAAGCTAAATACCCGTCTTCGGTTAACCTTCGTATGTCCATCTTTTGCTATCGTATACAATTTCGGCACCATCGTATAAACTTCGTTATTCATCGTACTTGCTTCGGTCACTTTTTGGTATTTTAACGAGATCGGGACAAACTTCGTACGAACTTACAATTTTCGCATTCGGGTGTCCATCGTATATAAAAATCGGGACAGTGTGACGCGGGCATAAACAAGTGATAATTTATATTTGTAATCGGTATATCAAAAGATTGGATTTACATGACTTTATTCCGGTTCAATGCCATTGAATCTGATTATTTGATGATACTACACAGACTATTTTTCTTGCAATACAAGTCCGTCTGTCCGTTCTGCATATAAGTTTTGTGTCGTTTGAAAAGTTAAGAATGTCTCATCTAATTTCCATTAATGTTTATGCATAGTCATATCTATAAAACGAAGATCCTTGTTGATTTTTGTAAAAATTGGAGGAAAAAACATTGTTTAAAAAAACAGCATAAAAGCAACTGTTTCCTAAAAAAAGTGGTGGTTTAAATCTGGTTTTCTTGCTAGCTGATACGCCCACTTGTATGACAGTTGTTTAATGTTCCGGAATATTGCCAAATTAGGGAAGCAACACAAATTATTGGTTAACGTGGCCATATCTGGAATCCAGCAGCATACATCACAGACATACAACACAACTTAATGTAACGTTCAAACAGACTTACAATTAAATCAAACAGAGGCGCCGATAAAAAAGATTTTGAAAATACAGCCAGTACAGTAAAGCGTAATTACGGAGCCCCTTTAGTGTCATGTAAATATAATTATGTTCGTTTGCCGGAGATTTAATCTGACACGCTCCAGTTTGAAAACTCGTGCGCATGACTTTCAAATTTGTGCGCATGACTTTCAAACTAGCGCGCATGACTTTCAAACTCGTGCTCAAGACTTTCAAAAATGGTGTTCACGACCTTCAAGAACTGGTACGCATGACTTTGAAACAGGTGCGCCTGACTTTCAAACTGTTGCACTCGACTTTCAAACTTGTGGGCATGACTTGCAAATTTGTGCGCATGACTTTCAAACTTGTGCGCATGGCTTTCAAACTGGTGGGCTTGACTTTCCAAATGGCGTGCACGACTTTTAAATTGGTGCACTCGACTTTCAAACTCGTGCGCACCAGTTTATAATTCTGTATATGCCTTTCCCAAGTCAGGAGCCTGTAGTTCAATGGTTTTCGTTGGTTCATGTGTTTCATATTTGTTTTCCGTAAATCGTTTTGTTATAAATTAGGCTGTTACATTTCTCGTTTGAATTGTTTCACATTTCCACGTGGTGGCCTTTTATAGCCGACTATACGATTTGTTGAAGGCCGTACGGTTGCCTATAATTGCTTACATGCACTGGATTTAAACTCTGATGGATAGTTGTCTCATTGGCAATCACACCACATCTCTTAACTTTATTTAGACTAGAACACACCCGCGAAATCGCGGGCATTCAGAGCGTAGTTTAAAGTATGTAAAGTTTTGTTGGAAGAATTTTGTAAAATACTGAATGACTGGAGAATTTCAGCAAAAGTATCACAAGTCATAGGTTATTCGGGACAGGAAAATGTTTTTTTTATCCCTCCACCTTTATTTCCAAAGTTCCCAATTTTTGGTTTTCTATCAATTTCAATATGAACATACATTTAGTATGTTGTTAACATTTAAGTAAAGAGCATGTAATTCAGTGGTTGTCGTTTGTTTATGTGTTACATATTTGTTTTTCGTTCATTTTTTGTACACAAATAAGGCCGCTAGTTTTGTCGTTTGCATTGTTTTTACATTGTCATTTCGGGGCCTTTTGAAGCTGAGTATGCGGTATGGACTTTGCTCTTTGTTGAAGGCCGTACGGTGACCTATAGTTGTTAATTTCTGTGTCATTTTGGTCTCTTGTGGAGAGTTGTGTCAACATGGCAATCATACCACATCTTTTTTTTTTGTAATCAATGAATTTTGTAAAAGATTTAATGACTGGAGAATTTCAGAAAAGGTATCAAAAGTTCACATGAATAATTTTAGCACTTATCTGTATATTATGAACATTCATTACTATCTGAGACTACTATAACGAAGTGTTATAGTAGTCTCAGTTACTATATATATATATGTCTATATAAATAAAGTGTATTTACTTTCAATTCTAAGTTTACTAATCGATCCATGGTGGTCATTGATATAGTATACAGACCCTCTCTATTTAATAAACTCTGTGACCGCCGCAGATAGTAAACTTGAAAATGATAGCAGATAAAATTCTGAAAATATACTTTATTCATAGTATATGTATGTTCAAAGTAAACAGAAAAACGCAAACCGGAAGTCTAATCTGACTTAAAATTTCGTCCAATGACGGGACAATATCCGGATGCCTTTTTTCTCGTTTTTCTCCTAAAATAACTCAATCTGAATAATCATATGAATGGATGACAAATGCGACTATGCACTGTACCTATAGGACACAGATGCGTGTTGATTAATTTATTGTGGAAAAAGGAGAAGCGACACACAAAATGAGGTCTTCTCGTTTAATAGTATAGATTTCTATATTGTGTTTTGTATACTATAACATTGTTTATCTTTTGTACGTATACCCCTTGGCCCTCATTTCGGAAGCCCGATCCAAAGTCCTTGATTCGCGATAGAAAATTTAAATACGAACTCATATTAGATAACTTGAAATCTTAATCTAAATGAGACTCAAATTCGCAATCTAACTCAAATTCTGCCTCAAAAGTTACTCAAATTTAAAGTTGAAGTCGACTTGAAACTCGAAATCTACCTCTACATATGATTCAAACTGGAAGTTCAACTCGAAACTCAATGCTAACTCGAAATTTAATTCTAATTATGGCTTGAATTCTAACGCGAAATCGAACACTTACTCGAAGTGTAACTCGAACAGAAACCGGAACTTTAATTTGAACTCCAACTTGATGGATGACCACTCTCATCCGAGGCACATAAGACATGGACATCGGTTTTATAAATAGAACTTGTTTTTTCCCAAATGGTCACGTGGTTTTACCTCACCAAGTAATGTGCTAACCACATCAAAGTATTACAGAACCACATCAATTACTGGAACGAACATATCATGTAGTGTAAAATCGTCAAATTTTGAAACATCATTATGAAATGTAAAGCCATATAAAGAATTGGCAAATCATCATTACGAAATTACAAAACCACATCATGTAATAAAACAATTACATTATTTAATTAAGCCACATAGACATCAAGTAATGTTAAAACCACATTGTCTAATGACACAGCCACATTAAAAATTGTGAAACCACATCGAGTAATAACAGAACCATATTACGTAATGACAAAATTATATCAAGTCAATACGAAACCATATCATGTAATATCGGAATATAATTAAGTAATAACTATTAGATATTGAGTTATATCAAAACTTCATTGTTCATTGTGTAATGTCAAAACCATATTATATAAAGACAAAATATCATCAAGTAATAATAAAACAACATAACGTAATATTAGAACTTACTACCTAAGACAGCTGTGGCGTTCCATAGAAATTAGTTTCGCTCTCCGTCACAGACGAGACAAAGAGTAAACATTCTTATTGTGAATAAACATGTCTGTAACGCTTATGTAATCTTTTAACGGACAATGGCCATATTTTTTGAAACTCAAAATATTGTTTCATTGAACGTCGAAGACTGCTGACAAAAATTTAAAGCTAGGTTTTGACATTTGTTTAAACTTGGAATGAAAAGTAGTAGATTCGTTTGTAAAACTAGATTTATATAATGGATAATTTAAAATTACTGATTTCGTAATTGTGAAGGGGAACAAAATGTGTTCATCACCCAGTTTATTTCAGCACTAACATATGTATAATCTCTGTTTTTTTTTATATTTCTATAAGTTATTACTCTCCATTTCAGAAAGGGTCTTAGTGGTCGAATGGTCCAAATAGTCGAACTACTTTACCATTAACCTGTCAACACTGAGCAGGTGGCAGGTGCGCTCGACTCCAATCTTTATTGACTAGAATTGTCAGATTTTCTACCAAAGGTCGGTGGTTCACTTCGGGCAATCCGGCTTACCCCATCAATAAAAAATGACCTCCACGAAAAAAAACCAAAACAAACAATAGTGCTGATAGTGGCGTTAAACACCAATTTCTCAATCAATTAATGAATCCATTTAAGAAAGTTAATGTGATGGGGTTGATGCTCCTCGATCACGAGTTTTCCATGGAGTCTTTTGTGGACTGTTGTTAGTCTTCTCGTTTTTTTTTGTCATGGTATTGTTTTTTTGTTTACTTCAAATAGGTCTGGACTGCTCTTCGTGGTGGGGTGGTATTTTCTCCTTCCCCCGTTCTTTTTTGCTATATAGACAAGAATGTGCCGTATAGTAGGCTAGAAAAGATCCTGGCATGACAAAAAAAAACCAACCCAAATACAATAAAATATCACACGGCCTGATACTAAAATAATAAACGAAACACAAACATTGTTTACAACACCCAACCAATCAACAAACATGCAGTTTTTTTCTCTCCAGATTGACGATATTTGATACGGAGATCATCTTGTGAATGGAGGGTATACTAATCTTCTTATGAATTTTACTCAGAAAATGAAGAGTAGTATAATTGTAAATGAGACCACTATCCAACAGGAACCAAATGATGTCCCGACATGACGAATTCTAAACTTGTCTAGAGATATATACAACCATATATTATACTGGGGTGAAGTCTCCCGGCTTTTTGTGAGATTTGGTTGGTTGACTTGACAGGGTATATAAGCATATAACCCATGTAAACAAAAACGAATATCAGAATGGAGATAAATGTTGAAACTTAGGGAACTCCAGTATAATATATTATAATTTGTTATCGCGTTCCAGAGGAGAAATATAGAACACTTATATGGAATATTATCCCGTACTCCAGTCCTATCGAAGATCCATTTATATATATCGTCCCTTCGAGAGATATGGTCTCTGACGTATCAGTCTTAACACCCCTGAACTGTACCAAGTGCTCTAGACATCTCGGCCGTATAGTGTACACATTTGTTTCTTTCGTTCAAAGGGATTCGAAATTTTAGATATCACCATCATCCTCGCCTGATATCCAGACTTCACAATATTACAGCATACCCAATATATATTAAAAGGTTGTTTTTATTTATTTTTCAGGTAGATGGCACGACAATGAGAAGATTAATAGCTACCATTCTGACACTGTGCATACTTCACGTATCGACAGTCGGTAAGTTTGCAATATAAGTTCTATAAACACTCACGCCAGTCCCGGACTTGCTACGGGTTTGAAGTACACAATGTTTTGTCCTAAAGGATCCGAGCACATGTGATATCATTTAGATTAAAACGGGTTCCTGTCCAATATATGGTTGTGCCTTGTGGCGAAAAAAAAATTAGGTTTCTGGTAAGATTTCGAAAAAAAAATCGAGTTTGAGTTAAACTTTAAAATAACTTTTATTAGGTTTTAGCTTCCGATCGATCTCCGGTCTAATAGTAATTTTTGAAATATCTTTCGAGGTCAGGGGTTCTTACCACAACAAATTTTAAATTTTTATCGTAACTTATGCTGAAATGTACGGTAGCGTAGTAGCGCCACACATTTTTTTTTTTTTATATATTTCTTCCTATATTTGCGTTATAACGCAAACCTGACGGTAGTATTTTTTCTCTTAATTTTTTTTTTAATGAAATTGATTACAGCAAAAAAAAAAAACAACCTAGAAGAGGAACTTGACTTAAAGGGCTATTTGGACCTAAAAGCAAACCACTACCCTGTTTATCATTTGCATTGGTAAAATTTACCACCATGTTTTAAGTACAACCCATCACCATAGACCTGTGTTAGGTAGTTGACCTGGGGTAAGATATAGACCATAACCTTGTTTTTTACCAATGCAAATATTACCTCCACGTTTAAGGTAGAGACAAGAACCAACGGCTTTACTCATGGCAGCACTACCTTAACCACTCAAAGCACCTACACATAAAGCAGTGAGTACTGTTATAGCTAACATGGGAAGAGCTCGCATGGCTAAGCCTAATCTGGCTAACATTCCCCAAAAACCACATTCCTTTTGCATGTTTTGTTTGAGTTGTTTTACACTCAACTCCAAGACCATACCAACTTTACCACTTTTAACAGCTTGTAGATTTTTTTGTATTTGCCGCTGAGTGAGCAACATTTTATCGTTCTCCGATAAATTAGCATGCGATAAACGAATACTAACAGGACAACCATTCTTGACTGCTGTCTGTAATGTATGGGCTTGACCTTGTTTCAAATTTAAACCATACGTATGCATATCAGATAGTTCATTTATTTATACCTAACTAAGATTTCTTTTTTAGGGAACTAGTTTATTTCCCAAAAGACAAAACCGTTTTTTACTTAGATTTATGTTTTTTCACTACAGCATTTTTAATCGTGTTGAAAAAGCACGTTGCATGTAATACGTTTTACGTACACATTTTTTTAAACTTATCATACCCTAAAGGTCCACCAAGCACCCGTAACACCGAACGATGACTAGCACAACAAGGTTCAGGTTCATGTGGGTCACTCACTTGTTAAAACATGTCTAACGGTAATGCTTTACTCTTAACACACATGTAATCATGTGTATTGCCTTTAATGAAGGCTTATGTAATTCATTACTGTAATAATACTTAGAAAACGTAGATTTGTAATGTTTGTCAACAGGTCGACACCACACTGCATCCACATCAGAGTTTATTTTACACACACACACCAATCACATCTCTTGGTGTGTTCCATATTAAGTCATTAGCTCTTTTTTTTTTTAGCTTTAAGGTGGTTTATATCTCACGAAAATGAAAACATATGCTTAAATGTTCACTTCTTAGATTGATGGAATTTCCATCTTGATATGTCAAAGTAATACTCATACGATTGATGGTTTTCAGTGTGACTGGTAAATAGACCAAATTTTGAGAAGTTTGAATGATTTTCATACCAGGGGATACATTTGGGAAGAAACTGTAAATGGTGGGTTGCTGTGGTCGATTAACATAGCTACAATGTACCACGGATGATATCACTATTGACGAGAATGCTGTTGATGCTGATGATGTTGACAATGGTCAACCGTATAACCGATTGTAGCTCGATCGTGTGTGTAAATCTTTTCGTTCAAAGCCCAGCACTGTATTGATGCTATTGTCAACTTTACAATTGGCTTGATAGTTTTTAGCTAAAGTAAGTGTTGCCCTCAGTGTACTATGGTAAGCACTGATGTGGATTTTGGTGAGGTGTTTGTTGAGTTGTAGATTTCTTTGTAACACGTCGTTGATGTTTTCGATAGAGTACTAGCCAGTCTTCAGTTCAATAATAAACCAGGTAGCACCATTATCATTAAAATAACAAAAGTTATTGTTTCCTGTATGAATATTTGGGAAAGAGTAGTAAGTCTCCAGGTTGACAAGCGCCATTTCATAACTCTTCCCATTTTTTAAGTGAATAGGTGGATTGAACCGGGTATCGATTTTATTCTTATTAGCAGACACTATGAAAGAAAAACACTCTCTAGATGTTGTATTTTCAACGATGCGTTGTAACAAGTTATGATCCATTTATCATTAGAACACAACGTTCATCTTTTGTCCATCAGACTCGAACTGTAGGACTCTATCTGAGATCACCACTGCAAAGGCTTCGGCGTTTGCTGGATCATTACGTTCGAATTTCCCCCTAATATGAATGTCAACCATATTCTCTTTCAACTTCTCAGACTGACGACTCACACCGGCGATGAACAAAGGGTATATGTCTACCATGTCAGAAGGATTGATGTTACTATTGCTAACAAGATGATCCATGTTGAAAAACCTTTTATGAAAATCGACGACTTCCTTGTACACCCTAGATACTTGACACTGGGTGAAGAGGGTGTTAAATTTTACGGCTGGATAATGTTAAGCAGTCAGGGTATTATAGATATTTTTTGATCGACAGTGATCAAACACGGCTGCGTTTTTTTCTTGATTGTTAGTTTTCTCGGTTTGGAAGAAAACGATGATGTATCTTGGCTTCTCCCGTCCACTCTTGGCAGAGAGTCGCCAAGCGATATCTATATTATTATGGGGAACAGATATGGAAATCGCATTGCCTCCTGCGGAATAGTTTATGTAATACTATCTTTTCTGGATCTACCCTTGCTGCTCTTAACACTGTATTTGCATCAGAGTCTCGCACGAGTGTGAGTTCGTGTTTGAATCCATACACAATCTTATCATAATTCCCTGCAAACCAAAGATGTGTTTTAAAGGGATGACGAATGAAAACATTCCTGTTGTTATAGGTTTTGCGATGATCTAACCACGTCTAGCTGCAAAACCAGTGTCGTCAGTCTCAACCAATTGTGGTATAAAAATACTACGGCTGACGCCGAGTCAGCCGTAGTATTTTATACCACAATTGGTTGAGACCTTTCGCTTTACCAAAGTCGTCGGAATACGTCAACAACTCCAAGATAGTAGTTGCTATACCTGGATCATTGAGGCATTCAATCTCCTGAATGGATAGTTTATAACCGATGCTTTTGAAGAGATACATAATACTATTGTTGACAAGGGAGACCAGATATGCATCGGCAAACGCTGTGTCGTCGTTTTTTCAGAAGTCATTCTTACACCAAAAGAAAACTGTCAGCTGGATGAACAAACAAATCTTGGGTTTCAATGTTGATTCTTATTTCAGAACCTGATGTGTTTAAGGATTCTCCACTTTGAGGTTCGTATTCATTGACTTGATATTCCGGAATACTTTCATCAAAAGACAACAGCTAAATTAGCGATTGTGTCAAACAGACCCCTACCATCAACCACATATTTACGTTTGTATCCTTTCTCAATGATTAACATTTATTTATAGGAGTTTACGATGCATCTCTTTATACTTTTTACTGTTAATGAAACCCCCCTTTTTCATAGCATCGATGATGGCGACGATATCATTGATTACACCCGCGTTCCCAGCATGATTTGAAGCAATACACAGCTCTACTCGATTTAAAGGAGTTGGTTAAAATCTGAAGGTTGAAATATGGGTTGTTGCAGTCCATAACCATACTTATGTTCGTTGTAGATAGGTTTGACAATATTCTTCCGTTTGTAACTCTTACATGACTTAGTTTGATATTTGATTATTTGGGACGGCGCTTTTATGTTTCGGAAAGTAAGGCTTGTAAACTATTTTATTCCTGGGTCCATATATATGAAGGCATGTGTGCTTAAAGTACAATGTATATATTCACTTTGCTGTCTTTATACGACGTAAACAGTATTTTCTGTTGAAACTTGATTTGAACTTTCCTCAGTTGATTATTCTGTGCATGAATTATAAAATTTTACACATTGGAAAGAATTTTTCAAAGGTCTTGGTAGTCAAGTAGTTTACTACAACCTACGGAAGCGAAGCCATAATCCGACAATCCTAAATTCCGACAGTTCAGTAGCCCGACGGTCCGATAAACACCCTTATGCATGTTATACTGTAATACTGTATTTCACTGTATTATATACATCTGGCACTTATAAAGGCCTCTGTTTTGGGTTGGTGGGGAGGAGGAGTTGGAAAACACTAAATGGCTTTTTTAAAACACAACTAATCATTGCTTTTAATTTATACGTTTGCGTCTTTTGTGGTTTAATGACATTTATTTATTTTAAGCAATGACCGGAGCATGATGTTAAACTATGCATACTAGTAATTTTATGTCAAGTAATTTTTCTGCAAAAGAAATTGGAATCGAACACCTATATGATAACATGGGATGTGAAAGATCAAATCTTCTTCGGCACAATTAAATTGCAAAGACTGAAGTTAAGTCTACATATGGCCCGACACACTGATAGCATATAGCGCAATTCATGCGGATACAAAAGTAATGACCAAATGATTATAATCGATGTGTAACCTGGGATTAGTAATAGTATATATTATGTCCCGGGTGTAACGTATCAAATACCGTGAGTTATATTTTAAGGACACGACACATGGCCTGCAATGAACTTATAATTTTAATGTCCATTCCTAATCTCATACTTTATTATTTATTATGTAATTTTACCGAGGTCAAGTACGCTTCACATTCGTGTGTTTACGTTAATTATATGTGGTCGGGGAAATAGATGTATATCTTGTATACGGGTTTTTCCCCCGGGTTGTAATTGCGATCGCTACTACTACGACGCCTAGGAGCCGCGTCACAAACTAAGGCAGATAATTGGAAAAACCTGTCTATACCCCCTTAGTTTTATCTTTAGAAGTAGACATGTATATATGTTTATTAGTGGGACAGTTTTTTTCCCCACCTTTGCTATTCTTTGTCATTTATTGTTTCAGATTAGGGGAAGGTTTGGTACCATTAAAACGTTTAACCCGTTGCAATTGTTTGCACCTGTCCTAAGTCAGGAATCTGATGTTCAGTAGTTGTAGTTTGTTGATGTGGTTCATAAGTGTTTTTCGTTTCTCGTTTTTTATATAGATTAGACCGTTAGTTATCCCGTTTGAATGGTTTTACACTTATAATTTTTGGGGCCCTTTATAGCTTGCTGTTCGGTGTGAATTAACTCATCATAGATACCAGGACTAAATTTAGTATATACGCCAGACGCGCGTTTCGTCTACAAAAGACTCGTCAGTGACGCTCGAATCCAAAAAAGTTAACAAAGCCAAATAAAGTACGAAGTTGAAGAGCATTGAGAACCAAAATTCCTAAAAGTTTTGCCAAATACAGTGAGCCAAGGCTTTACGTTGAAGATCGTACTTTGACCTATAATGGTTTACATTTAAAAAAATAATTGACTTGGATTGAGAGTTGTCTCATTGGCACTCGTACCTCATCTTCTTATATCTATTGAACATGTTGAAGAAAACAAAAATTTAGTTAAAAAGCCATTTGAAATATTAACAATATACAACTTAATTCTTGGGCTAGAATTAATTACGATGGAACACAAGGTCTGTTTATAGGGATGTTAAAACAAAAATCCTAGGTTCACTTAAATTAAATGTGTGAAAAACGAAAGACGATGATATGATTTGGAGTGATAAAAGTAATAAAATAAAAAAGTTGTCTGGAGGTTTTGAAAACCAGAAATCCAACCTTCACCCGCAAAACAATCATTGTAAAAAGTATGAATTTGTCCTTAATTGTGGGATTACACAACAATGTTTAAACGAAATAAACAAACTCATTTGGGTGTTTATTTGGATTAATTTATATAGGAACGTTTGTTGATTAGTTACTTTAATAAAAGGATAGGATTGGTACGATTTATATTTTTGTTGTTGTTAAGAATAGACAAACACATTTATTCAAACAAGAACATTTAATCAGATGAAGAAATATTTTAGGTAAAAAGTGGTTAAAAACATTTAAAGCAATAATTAATGAGGCATATCTATAATGTAGATGCTCAATAGGATTCATGTCCGGTGATTTGGAAGGCCAAGATAGATGTTATTCTCCATTATAGTTAATATAATGGAATTTTATGCAACTCTCATATACAAGTGAGAGGGTTAGCTAGCTTTAAAACCAGGTTTAATCCACCATTTTTTTTCATAAGAAAATGCCTGTACCAAGTCAGGAATATGAGAGTTGTTTTCCATTCGTTTGGTGTGTTTGAGTTTTTAATTTGCTTTTTTTCCTAGAAGATCGGTAGTTTTGTTGTTTTACTTTTTGCTAAACGCGCTGTGTGAGGCCTAGTATTGTCCCGTTGGAATAACTACGTTTGCCGGTGAATAACATGCATATGGTGAGGTTGGAGAATTTCGTCTCTGTACCTGTTAGCCGTTAAATTACCGGGAACATGTACCAATTCCGTTTGACATTCATTCGAGATAGCCGCCCACATCATTACACTTCCTCCACCGAAGTAGTCCACTTCTTGGACTCATGGGGAAGTAAAAAGTTCTTCAATCACGTTTCTAAATCATAAAACGGAACCCATTATTGAACCAGATTCTATTCCGTCTGTGTAACGGCCTCAACTGGGTCCAAAATACGGCCTCCTGGGTATAGGGAAAACGGTACTATTACATTTTCCTAGCATTAGGTTGGCCTTTTGTGTACCCAAGACAGGTGAAGGAAGTCAACTTAGGAGCGCTGTGATTGGATGTAAGGGTACAATATATTTTTTTATTTATCTATGAATAACTGCAGTGTTTATATTTACAATATAAATTTTAAAACCTATTGAAATATTTTCTAGAGAATTATCATGATTATTCGAAAAGGCTTTCAAAATTTTATAAATTTGCTGCAAAATGACGGTGGGCATGGATAACATAAACAAGCTCCGTTGGAAATTGGTCATGATACTATTTGGCTTCAATTTTTAAAATAGAGTAATAAAGTACTAACACCACACATAACTGTTTTATCCAGGTTTTTATTATAAAAAGTGTTAAAATTAGAAAATGTTAGTATTGTCGCCTATGGCAGAATAAATAGTACCGTTTTCCCTTTAACGCAATGTTGTCGCAGTCGATTGTGGACTGATTGTGAGATAATTCGTCTCAATCCTGGTATCCCAACTGCAGCGGTTCGATTCCGTAGATAAAAAAAACCCAGATGTAGCGATCTTGTCCAGGAGTCGTTAAGCGAGGTCGTCCACTTCTCGGGCGGTCTTTAGTACAGCCATTCTGCTTGAATCTGTTCCAAAGATGCGAAATTATGCTCTGGTTAACATTTTCATTTCTTGCTACTTCACTTTTGGACACTGCCGATGACGATATTTCGAATAGCAGGGTCCAACGTTGGCATGTCAGCGTTTTAACTTTGTAATAAATTAAATCTTCAAACCTGGGTTTTCAAACCTTATTTGCACGAAAGTGTAACAGTGTGTTCATAGAGTATTATATATACAGCAATGTCATCAATACGGACATGTGTTTCATTATATCTTATACGCAAATGCAAATACAAGTATAAGTTTAAGGTTGCATTTCTGTTAATATAGACATTGCAATTTCCCATGGGAACTCCCTTTGCGACTAAAACTGTACCACTTTTACTATGAAGTTTCGTGAAAAATTATATCTAGAATAGAAAGTTGATATGCACAACTATTTTATTCAAAGGTCAAAATATAGGGCTGTGCGGCATATTTTAAACATGTATATGCCCCGAACTTGTTAGAGTTTAAACTTATGCTAAAACTTTGAACTACCCCAACCTTTACTTTTTGCCTGCTTCAAAATTCATTTTCTACCGCAATACTTATTAGTATGTTTTATACTGGTAACAGTCCCAAGTTATGTCTCTATGAGATGAAACATAGAGATCATATCTGGGAACCAGTATGTCAACAAATCAAATTATCTATGAATATTATATATCTCCCCAAAAGAGGCGTGGTTTGAGAAACAGCTGTATTTACAAAGTGCAACCTTAACTCCGCAACAATTTTCATCATTCATTCTATGGGAATCATGTGGAAGGAGGGTCTTATTTGCAAATCCATTTAGGGATATAAAAAGGTTTACCAATATGTTGTTTTATTCTTTTTGTCTTACTTTATATGTAGATGTTACAATTTTGTAAAAAGTTAATAACAAATATAGGAAAATAAAACAATATAATAATAACACTGCATTAACTGATATGTTCCTATTTTTCTAGGTACTCTGACCTGTCCTGCTGGTTGGAATTCTCTTGGATTGAAATGTTATAAAATGTATCACCAGACTTTATCTTATTGGAATGCAAAACAATATTGTAATAATCAGCATGCTGACGTCATTATGCCGAAAACGGCCGAAGAGAACAATACGATGAAAACCCTGATTGAACAGTAAGTAATTGGGTCATATTAACAAAATCTTGTTTTTCATAAAAGGGAAATTCAGTTATTTTTTCAAAAGTTTTCTAAAAACATATATCCTCTGTACTTCTGCCAAATGTAGCAGATTATCTAGATTTTTTTGTTACAGAAAAATAAAGGATATACATCCATGACACAAAATCAGTACATGTAGTTTTATTCCTGCCATCTTGATCAATATTGAGAACACATTAAATACCCTTACCCTTATCATAGCTTCAATAACAAATTTTAACGATGTACATATATATGAAAGAAAAGGTTTATTTTAAAAGGAATAAATGAAATATAAAATACAAAAATGATCAGTTCGGTCTATTGACAAAGTTCATGGCAAGGACAATCATATTGACGGATTCAACGGATCTAACATATCGAACTTATAATGAAGGATACAACAGAAAGCTTTAAATCTGCTTCATATATTGATATTCATACATCTGGAAATTAACAATAAGGGTAGAAAAAAAACAAAAAAGCAACAACACTGCCCTAAACCTAGTGAACTGTTTTGTCAATTATTTGATCACGTGAAATATGACCAACGAAAAAAGATAAATTGACTACACATAGCTTTCATCCAAGACTACTGCTTAGATTGTTCGTTCATGACTATGCGCAATAGATATGTTTCAAACACATATGGTTAACACTGACTTTGAAAATTTGCTCTTAGTTTAAAGAGTGACAGATGACTCGCTCGTATCTTCCCCTTTAACATTTAGTTAGAAATTAGCAAAACAATTACGAAACGACAGTGACAAGAACAATAAATTAGCACTTACACATACCTTTCTTTAGTCTTTTCTAAATTATGTAGTCTTGACAAATAACTTCTTTGGAATTTCTTCTTCCAGCTTTATACACGTCCTGTGATATATACTGATTGATATTTTAGTCTTAGATACATGGTTGCTTTTATTAGTTGTTATTGACTTTCAGTAACTGCAAGTACTCTAATATATGTACTTTGGGTCTTTTGTGCTTTGTATCGATTTACTGAATAATGCCCTTTTCAACATAGCTGTCCCAGGTTAGGGGAAGTGTTTGGCAACAACATATATATAATTCGTCTAAATAACTGCTTAACAATGTAAGATCTGCAAATTTGCGGAAGCAATTTTTTGTTCTTTCCTGGCCGGGCTTCGAACTCATGCTGCTGAGATATCGTGGCACCAAATCGGTTTGCTCTATGCCCGGTGCGCTAGACCATTCGAACACCTAGGCTCGACAAAAATCAAGCTTTGGTGGCCGGGTGTTACCTTTCCTCGTCAGTTTTTATCTAGCGTCGCAACACAGTACATGACATATAAGGCATGAAGATGGAATATTACAGATCAGCTGAATTATCTATCATTGGGGATCTTACAAATTAATGTAGGATACAGTCACAGAAATAATTATATTATAATATGTATAAGTACGTCTGATCCAGTGACAACTCTACGACAGATTGTATCCATCGGATCACCAGTGATGGTGATACAAGGCTGAAAACACTTTCTGTATATATAATTCCTCCAAATAACAGCCCAACAATGTTAGATCTATAAATTTGTGGAGGCAGAATTTTTGTTCTTCCCTGGCCGGGATTCGAACTCATGCTACTAGGATATCATGTCACCAAATTTCCTTGCACTATGCCCGCCGCGCTAGACCACTCGACCACCTAGGCTCGATAAAAAAGCAAGCTTACGGTGGCTGGGTGTTACCTTTCCTCGTCAGTGTTTATCTAGCGTCGTAACACAGTACATGATATATAAGGCATGAAGATGGAATATTACAGATCAGCTGAATTATCTATCTTAGAGGATCTTACAAATTAATGTAGGATACAGTCACAGAAATAATTATATTATTAGTACGTCTGAACCAGTGACAACTCTACGTATATATACCAAAAATTTGCGAAAGCAAATTTACAGATCTAACATTGTTGGGTTGATGTTTAGACGAGTTGTATATATATTAGGTTGATTTCCTGCTATTTAATTGGGATGATAAATACGCAGCCTCTGTTTGACATATTTTCCAGCTTATATCGATCAGTGCTGGTTTTTGGGAATGTATTTACACGCAGTTGTTGTAACATCTTAACTGACGTCATTTTGGAATTTTAGAGTTGTGCCAGTTCATATCTCTAATTACTATTTTCATTTTAGGCATGTCTATGAGTCGTTTTTTGGAAATTTAAAAAATTATTAGCGTCTCTACATATGATGTTCGGCTGAAACTGTTTCACTATTTTCATTGTATAGAATTCAAGATTGCCATAGTTTAATATATATGTTATCCGAAATATTTATAGTTACATTTGTTCGTTAAATGACATTTTTTGGTGATGTTGTACCCTTTAGACTGGTTATATATTATATTTTGTAGTGTACTGTATCATATTTATATGATCCATCGCCCCGTAAGATTTATCGTTGGCTATTATTCAGTCATTTTATAAATATATATATATATATACACAAAGAAAAAAGCACCCCACAATTTTTCGAATTGACAAATATTACGATAAGTGTCATGGGATCCCGGAACAAATGGTGGCAAAAATAGTTATGCAGCCTGTTAGGACATAACATTATCTTTAAGAAAAACACAAATTGCAACAAAAATGATAATTTAATGAATAGATTGTCACAAAACCACAAGCCCAGTTTAAACACTAAAACATGTTCATTTTAAGTATGGACCTTCTGAGTTCGTTTTGCATGATACTATTGTCATTTCACTTAAAAAAAAAAACGTCCATTGTAAGTCTGCTAACGATATCCATAATTCAATATTCAATATCGGGTGAATCCACCACGTGATTGGATGCAGGCCTAAACCCTGCGTCTCATCCCTCCAGTTAGTCGTCGGATTACCTGCCGCCATTCCCGGTGCAATGCTGCCTCCAACTGACGTAAATTTTGTACAGGTGGTTCGGCGGCCTGTACCCGACGGCCTAACGTGTCCCAAATATGCTCTATCGGATTCAAATCCGGGCTCATGGCAGGCCATGGAAGAGCAGTTACTGCTTCGCCTTGAGGAAATGCAGTAACCGTCTTTGAACGATGCGGCCTAGCGTTCTCATCCATAAACACAGGTCTTGCAGCTAATGGGTGGTTATCAAAATTAGGTACAACTAATGGCTGAAGAACTTCTCTGATGTATTGATCACCATTAAGGTTTCCTAGTATAGTCACCAAGTCCAATTTGCAGTTATGAGAGATGCACCCCCATACCATCACACAGCATTCATCGTAAGGGACAGTTCTTGGATGTTCCTTGTGGTATATGCTGATTTTTATGTCTTCAAACTCCCAATCTGCCATCTGTAACATGCAGAAGAAACCGGCTCTCGTTTGACAAATGGATCTTGTGCCAGTTCCACAAGTTCCAACCACGACGAGCTAAGCACCGTGCCAAACGCAGTTGGGTCAATATCCCTAATGCACGTCCAATTGAGGAACACAAAAATTGTGAGTAAACAAAAAATCTGTGTGTAGTGATATTGGACATGTTTCAATTTTTAACAAGTAACTGAGCTTAACCATTTGTGTTGATCTGGAAAGTATAGGACCATAGAATAAATGTGTAAAAACTATGGAGTTATTATATGTATTCAAAGTATTAAATTTTCAAAGAAATTATTGTGTGAAAAAAGGGACTTTTTACCATGAAGAGCCGCATCACGAAAGGATTTTCGGGGTATGCTAATTTACAGAAAAATGAATCACACTTCGTACCCCGAAAATTTAACCACATATGTGAAAATGTCTCAGCTTCGAAACGAGCCATCATACATATCCAAGTTTACGATATGGACTGATCTACAGAAGAAAACGTTACCATTGCCGCCTATGTAGAAACAATTGCGCATATTGCCCCAGTTGTTGATGTCGGTCAGTTAACATGGGACGTCTTATAACCTCCTTGACTTCAGTCCTGCTGATTTCTACCGGTTCCTCAATGTTCTGGTTGATAGCTGTCTATAAGGTAACCATTCCCTTTTAAGAACAGGACTTGTTGCGAATGGTATTCGACTTATCAGGCGTTGCAGTGCTCTGTCTTCACGCTGCGTTGTCACCAGTGGTCTAACGGATCTTGACAAGTCTTTCACATTATTGGTTTGGATGTGTTTCCACACAAGCCTGCTGACTACAGTATAATGGTAGCCCATCTGACGTCCAATAGCTTTATAAGATAATCCTGATGACCGCATGCCGATAATCTGCCATCTTTGAGCCTCCGATATTCGTCTTCGTACCATGTTCACAGAATGTGAATAAAATTTTAAATCGCCAGACTTAAATACTCAAATTTGAAGCGCGAGGAAACTGCATTTTGTAATTTGCATGGGAGGCATGGTTCACGTGCATGCTACATCGATATCTTAATGACCGGTCACACCTGTATGGTCACATCTTTTTAAAGGAACATTGGTCTTGTTGAAATCTATATTTATATTAAAAAAAAACTATAATGCAATATATCAGGGGTGCTTAACTTTTTTCTTTGTGTATATTAGCACAGAAACATGTTGAACGAACTGTGTTTTATGTCCAAACATGTCACATTTTGTTGTAAGCAAAACGGTTTCCCGTGTTTTTAAGAGAAATTAAGAGGTGCTGAAGAAAGGTTTGCATCTTAATCCTAATTTTTTTTATCTCACTGTCTCGATGCCAGTGTATAAATGGAACATATACTTCAATAGATTTCAATCTTTTGAAAAACTTTTAATTCTCGTGCTACTCCTATTCTTGACTATGCATTTGGAATATGGGGAAATATGAAGTTCCAAACAATAGATAATGTACGCATATTTGCACCCATTTCAGCACTGTATGAGGATACTGGGTAAACATCGTTTATTATTGGAATATGCTATTAACGTTTGAAGACGAGCGACTAATGAAAGTGGTGTTCAACATGGATTACGAACGTTGCACAAACAATTGGTGTATTGACATTAAAGATGTTTTAACTCACATTATTACAAAAGTAGATCAATGGGGGATTTAAAATATTTTTTGAACAAATTGTTCGAACTCATTATTGTGGTATATGGATAGAGTCCTTGATAAGTAAGCCAAAGCTACGATCCTAATTAAACTTTAAAACAAACTGTGAACAAAACATTAAGTTAAACTAAATGAGCGTCACTTATGAGTCTTTTGTAGACGAAACGCGCGTCTGGCGTATATACTAAATTTAGTCCTGGTATCTATGATTAGTTTGTTTCTTACAAAGAACGAGCGATCTGTGCTATCCCAGTTTCGGGGCGAAATATTACCGATCAGAATTGAGACTGGTAGATATATATGGGAACCAGTAGAGGATAATAATTTAATTTGTCGATTTGTAGTTCATAGAATGCTGAACGTGAACTTCATTTTCATGATTTTCGTATAAACTGTACATTTTATATAATGATATCAGACAAACTGTTTTAGCCAGATATAAGTGCTGCCGGACTATATGAAGCCAGATAACCAGTCAAAATTAACATTTTTTATGTTGAGCAATCCACGGAAAATAGCTAAGTACTTAGCAGCGTCATTTTTTCAAAGAAAACAAATAGTTTACTTAAGATAACATTCTCAAACTTTTTCAAATACTTCAGAAGAACCAATACTGAATTTTTACAAATTCTCATTCTTAGATTATGATTATCTTTCTCTTGAATTTAAATTGACAATTAACACGTGATATTGAAACATTAATATTAAATCGAAAGTAAAGGCGACTTATTGATCCAATGGGCCGGGTGTCTTATGTAAGTCGGATTATATTTTGTACACATGTATACACTTATGTTGATTTACACATGGCACTATAATAAACAATTAACTGACTTTTACTATAACATTGTTGAATATATCAATGCAAAAAAAGATATAATTAACAGGATTAACAGTACTAAAAGCTGGCATGGAATTTGGATTGGACTTACCGATATTGAATCTGAAGGAACATGGTTTTGGAATGATGGAACAAAACTAAATTCTACAAATGAACTTTGGAATACTGAAACTAGTAAGCTTTTGTTATTACTAAAATGCAAATGAAAAAAAAGAAATTCCACTTAAGCACACACCCTCACCAATTTCGTGAAGATGGCTTCATGCTTAGGAGAGATCATTCAATATGCGTCTTAACGGTAACAATCACTGAATGTACTATATCCGATTTTCTAGTGCAACAGGCCGACAATTTAAATTAATTCAAGAGTTCAATAGTCCGTTGCAATTGTTTCCTGCGTATGTCAGATTAGTCTAATACGTATATAAAGTAACAAAAAAATTATCTTTCTCGACGCAAATTTCTAACAAAACAAAAACCCAAAGTTAATGGAAAGAGTTTACATTCGAACCTGGATGAGGTTTAGAGAACTCATAAGCAATGATCTCTTAAATAGTGAATGTATGAAAAACAAACCTTTTTGCTCCTTAAGTTTGAAAAGATAAAAAGTTTATGAAGCTATCAGTTAACATCCTTCAAGACATTAGTATATACTATATCAGTTTACATGTACTATATGAAATATTTGCATTTGGCTTCAAACTTCTAGCATTTAATGCAATAATGCAAACGGAAAAGAAAGGATACGGTTTAACTGCCAGCATACAATTCATTTTGGATTTTGTCATTGATATTTCGAAATGAGCAAAGGCCGTGCCCAAGTAAATAATTTGATACAAGATGTCTTATTCAAAGATGTTATTGTAATGTTATAGTTAGTTTCTGAAATCCGCATCATTTGATTCTGTTGGAATGATGCATCAATGACAATCATAGCACATTTCCTTATTGTTTTGGAAATGGTCAGTTTAGGTTAAATATGTCAATTATCAAATGTGTTTGACGTCATGGTAGCATCACTAATTCCTTAAAATATATCATTTCTTTGTCAATGATTGATTTCACAAAAGCAAAATAATTTTCTTCCCTTGAGCTACATTATTTTTTAATGATGATACGTCAAATATTCCAAGAAATTTTATTCAAGGAAGCAATTGGAAATTTATCACACATATTTGTCTTTTATGCTTTGATATCGAAAAGTGAGACTACTTATCAATTTATTTTATTACACGTGAATACACAACAATTATACTACTTCAATCAAATCATTGCTCATGGTTTGTCATGCAGTCGTCAATAATTGCAAGAAATACAAATATGTAGTTGCTTCTATACAATGGGCACATAGCGAGAATTTCTGCTAGTATACGTAGGCCAAGCGAAAGAAATTTCCGATGAGCTTGGGATATATAAATAAGATGCAACACATGTGATAAGATACAATTCAGAAATCAGATGTAGGATATTGATACATTGTAAATTATATTAAGCGATCTTCAGAGTATACAAACTTGATGAATTATATTCAATGCAGATTGAGAACAACTGCAATTTACAAGCGTACACATTTACCTCAATGCTTTTCTATTTCGTACTTTATTTGGCCCTTTAAACTTTTTTGACGAGTTTCAGAAAAGTCTTTTGTAAACGAAACGCGCGTCTGGCGTACAACATTTTAATATTGGTATTCATGATGAGTTTATTTACCTTAACATAAATGTTTATGTGTGTGAAAAGACATTGAAACAAATATAACATTTACAATGTATCTTGTAACGAAATCAATACAATTACTGGGACTTTACTATAGGTGTTGCTGTTTACCGTTATCGATGGTTCAACCAGATTGTAAAATTGACAATACAATGGGACATTTAATTGACCAGTTGGTATTCGGTATTAGAGTTGATAAATAGATGATCTATCATGAATTCATAGTCTACCTGGATGCTGTCCAATCACTTCTGACACCTGTTCAATAAAAAGTAAAAACACAAAAATACTGAACTCCGAGGAAAATTCAAAAAGGAAAGTCCAAAATCAAAAGGCAAAATCAAAAGTCCAAACACATCAAACGAATGGATTACAACTGTCATATTCCTGACTTGGTACAGGCATTTTCTAATGTAGAAAATGGTGGATTGAACCTGGTTTTATAGCTAGCTAAACCTCTCACTTGTATGACAGTCGCATCAAATTCCATTACATTGTCAACGATGCGTGAACAAAACAAACATACTCAAAGAGTAAAAATGTCAAAAATAGGGCACAGCAGTCAACATTGTGTTATCATCTTAATCACTATAAAAACAACAAATGTAACGAAGAAGCACAAAAAGGCGTACATCAAATTTAACATCCTCATTTTGCTTATCTTATACAATTTTATTTATCTATGTAAAGTCTACCCGTAAAGGATGGAAAATTTTAAGTACTGGTGTAAAATTGCGCGTTTGAAATTCGCACAGGTAGACATAAAAAAAATTTTGTCGTTCAAAGTAAGACGGCATACATAAATGCAGAGTCACGTAAAGTAGATATAACAAAAAACAGACTTAACAGTAAAAGTAATAATAATAAATAAAATAATTGTGTGGTTCAAAGTATGACGGGATACATAAGTACAGAGTCACGTCAAATGTATATCATAAAAAAAACTGGCTCAACAGAAAAAGTAGTATTAATGAATAAAATAGTTTTGTCATTCAAAGTATGGCAAGATCCATAAGTAAAAGTTGCTATCAAAAGTACCAGGATTATAATTTTATACGCCAGACGCGCGTTTCGTCTACATAAGACTCATCAGTGACGCTCAGATCAAAATAGTTAAAAAGTAATATTAATAAATAAAATAATTTTGTCGTTCAAAGTATGATGTTTTACATAACAAGCACAGAGTCACGTCAAATGAATATCTCAAAAAACTGACTTAACAGTAAACATAATATTAATACAGACAAATAAAAGAATACTATAACACGTTATTAAGATGATAACCAACGTCAGTACGCAAAATCTATACTTCAAGACCATCTTGTATTATTTGTGAAGTTGATACGGAATATTTATCAACAAGTTCTTGGTACCTTCCGATGAACTTTTTTAGAAAAAGGACGAGACGTTCTTTGACATACCCCTGGTTCATCAACTTTCTGCTCAGACACTGGTGACGTTTTACAAAGTCTGAATAGGAGCTGCAAGCTCTTGAATACCGAATAAGTTGGGAAATGTATATTCCATATGCAGGTGAAGTTGGTATATTACTACTAAGGTGGGGGAAATTGATAATTTCAAAATTAAAATCGTCTCGTTTGTCATGGATTCTGGTACTGAGATGACTGTGTATGTCAAATTCGAGGTATAAGTCTAAAAATGAGGCGGAGGAAGCCGTGTCTGTTGTCTCTATAATTTCTAGTTCTGGTGGGTATATTAATGGAATCCAATCAGAAAAGTTGGGATTTTTAATGGAAAGAACATCATCAATATATCTACTGTTGTAGTGTTACTTGGATAGATCTTTCAGAAGCTATCCATGTGACATTAAGGCTTCAATATTTATCTTTATTAAATAACATACCATTGAAATTAGTATATACGGTGTGAATAAGCTAGAGTATAACCAAAAGATGCAAACTTATTTCATGTTCTAATATTTGCTAAAATTTGCTGAAAAAAATTAATTTCCCAATATTCTTCATTAGAGATTCCTAAAACAAGTAAAGGAAATATAAATTGTAATTTCAGTCTTTTTCCTTTGAAATTAATTTACTCCTTGAAGTAATTGACTGAACAATTACAACAGAAACACAGCATTTAAAAAGAAAAAGAGAAATTTTTATTTTAGCGCCATTTAAAATTTTAGAAGTGAACAAGCCAGAACAACAATGTATATATGTTTTTCTTGCTGGCAAATTAATTGCATATCATATAATGGACTACATTTCCTCTTAATGTTTTCATAGCCAAATACTCTGAGTGCATGAAATACTTTTATATTATTGAAAAGACCTCTTTTATCTCTTTGGCTCTTTCTAATGGGAGATAACTCATTTTTTTAACTCTTTTTGGAAATCTTAACTATTTTATAATTTCCATAATTTTCCAGGATTAATAAACACCAGAACAAATGTGTGCATTTCTTCATTTAGACATTTGTTCAATACTTATTGACATGAGCCTTGTACAAAGTGTTTATGCATAGTGAAATATCACAACAGTTATGAATAAATTCATGAAATTGTTTTATTTATTTATTTATTGACACTGATATTTGATTTCCCATCCAGTATTCCAGTTTCAATATTTGAAATAATTTAGAAATATTTCTCCAATTCTATCATTATTTCGGATTTTTTTTTTTTTTACATTTTTCACTATATCACTAGAATTTTTTCCTTATCCACGGCATTCTTTTTAATATCCAATGATGTATATATATATATATTCCAATTAAACAGGTGCAGAGTCTTTATATTTGATCCAGACTTTTGTAATTTTCTATTATTTCCAATATCATATTCAAAAGGAATTTGATTATCCTCACTTTACAAATATTCTATAATATTTTTCACTATATCCATGATATCACTTTAATTTACTATATCCACAGTATTCAGTTTTTATTTCATTTCCCATGGTAAATGTTCTAATCAAACAATATTAGATTCATAATTTAATATTGTTTATTTCGAATATCACATTCAAAATTATTATTCCCACTTTATGATTTTTTTGGAATATTTTACTTCTTTTTTTAATTTATCACTGTATTTGACTATATCCACTGTATTCAAATTGACTAAATCCTGTCTTATAAAAATTGAATTCCCTTGAGTGAACACAGTATTTGTATGCACAACATTCCTAATAGATTGCAAAGAAAAACACTGCAAGGTATACTCCAAAATTATTTCTAATTTTACATCATCATGTGAAAGCCACACAGAACATTTTGAAAGAATTATTTCCTCACTGAAAACAAAGTCACATTTTGAGAAGCAAATTTGAATGTCAAAAATGTCATTTCGAATATTGCTTTGATTTTCGTGTTCTTAATTTGATTGTGTTTTTCCTTGATCCTCTAAATGTTTCAAAGGAAGAGTCCTTATTGAAGTAGTTGAAGACACCATCATAAATTTAACGATTTCAAGATAATTCATCTTACGTTGTAGTTCAAGTTTTTATCTAACAAGTGCTGTGTTAGGGTCGTCGCCGAGCACATCAAATCATCAATAATTGAAACGTTTTGATCGCACTGCATTGGCGTGTTTTTTTAGTAAACATTTTGTTCGGTAGATCAATTAGACAAAACATATCCGTCGCATGACATATTCTGTTTTTTTTTTTTCAATGTAGACAATTTTTCGAGTCGAACATCGAGATGAAGGTGTTGAAATATTAAAGGTCACAACGGCATCTGCTATGTTGCAGTGAAAATTCAAATTCAGACAAGGGCATTTATTACCTGTGCGCAAGTTTAAATAAAAATACTTTTCAACGCGTCGACGTTTTACATCACGTGTCCGACGAACAAGGTTTTGATTTGGCTGGCTTAAATGAGTATTTTTTCCTCAAAACAACATGTAAAAAAGCTTACACCTGTTAGAAGCAGTTGTTTGTGTCACTGATTTTAAATGTTTATAGATGTCTTTTCCGAAATAAAAAGCTCATATTATATAGCTATGTTGCACACAATATTCTCTATATGACTTTAAAAATATTGAAACGTTGTAAATAATAAAAAAATTGTTTATGGAATTCAAATGATGGCTAATAATAGATATAGTGACATATTGAGTTTTTATAAACGTACTACATCACATTTTTTCATGTCAGGCCATTGATTTTCCCTTATTAGTCTTTGTTAAATGTGTAGAATTTATCTTTGTTTCAAATAAGAAATACTTGGCATGAGTATAGTTTTATCCTGTCCAGTACTATAGACAAAATTTTACATGACATTTCATTGCATATAAGAAAATAACCATCACTCGAAGTTAACCAATCAAATGTTTACCTCTGTTTTACCTGTGTACAAGCTGTAGTAACCATATAACCTCAAGTTTCAAAAAAATATTCTATAGAAACACCAAATAAAAAATAATGGTGCTTTAAAACACCCAAGATATATGTTTATTACTCGGACATTTTTTACTGCAATGAACTGTAGGATTAATTTCCTACAACTGTCAAATTCAAGTGAATATTTTTTTCGACCCTTTTTCGTATGCAACCGGAAGTGACGTACTTTGATTTGGTGGTATTACACCTAAAGAAGAATTTTTTTGTTGAATAAACTGAATGTGATTTTTTCCCTTTGTAATACTTGTTATTTCAAGCATTACTGTCAAGTTTTGTCATAATCAGTTCAATAGTTTGAGAAAAATCTAGTATAATGTAAGACGACATCTACATCGATTCGAGCAAAATATCTTCGAAAAATCCAAATCAAGCCACATCATGGTAGAATATAGTGTGGACCAATAAATGATCAAATATTTTTCTCATCTGCCTACAAACAGTTGAATATGACACACAAGATGACTTCAGGATGATAAATACCACTAATGGACCTCTTTGTCTTCATTATAAGGTCTCTTTTGTCCATTTATACCTCTCATTTCCTCAAAATTTCAACTTTTTAGGCCAATAAATAAAAATTTTGGGGTAACTTTTACTCATTTATGATAGAAATGTTATAAAAAAAAAGTGACGTATTCAAGCTGAATGAACTATCAATATAAAAGTTAGCTGACTTCAAGAAGGTTTTAAAAAGTTCTTACGTAAAACTTTAACTTACACAGCGTTCCAGAGAGGGACATTAAAAGCTTCCCTTTTAGTGAATAAAGTGTTGTTATTGCTTCAAAGATTATTTCATTTACTTATAACTATATATTTATTAAAGTATATATTCCCGTGCTTGCATTTCCTATCATGATTTTCTTGATAGAGGGTTACTGCTCACAAGGAAGCTATTAAATCAAGAGTTCCAAATGGTGAAGTTGAAATCATCCCTTCGTAAATTTTACGGACGCCATCACGAGTTGGTTGACCGTTATGGAATAACCATTTCACAAATGATATCGGATATGTTCCTCACGTCGTAACTACAATCCCCTTCCCTTTCATGAATTTGACCTACCGAATTAGACTATTTACCGGATTTGTAATCACATAAGCAACACGACGGGTGCCGCATGTGGAGCAGGATCTGCTTACCCTTCCGGAGCACCTGAGATCACCCCTAGTTTTTGGTGGGGTTCGTGTTGTTTATTCTTTAGTTTTCTATGTTGTGTCATGTGTACTATTGTTTTTCTGTTTGTCTTTTTCATTTTTAGCCATGGCGTTGTCAGTTTGTTTTAGATTTATGAGTTTGACTGTCCCTTTGGTATCTTTCGTCCCTCTTTTACTTATGAAAAAGTTTTCTTTTATAGTATAATATAAGAAATAAGGAGAAAAGGTCAGAAAAAGCTCCCCAAAACACTGAGTATTTATTACCTGCTCTGTCTACTAATATTCATGGTAGAGTCCTATTCCAAGGCTATTTCTCATAAAATGTGTTTTTGAGACTCAATCCACTCAAAATATTTCATTTCTTGTAATATCTCACTTAAATAGCATGAAATTTTAACAAATGATATTACTCACAAGATCAAAGGTGAATGCGCAGCTTCCCATATTAGGTGTAAGAACACCATTGATTTTCCCCTATTAATCTTTGTTAAATTTGCACTTTTCAAATTTTTTTGTAGAATTCATCTTTGTTTCAAATAAAGAAATACTTTGCATGAGTATAGTTTTATCCTGTCCAGTACTATAGACAAAATTTCACATGACATGTCATTGCATATAAGAAAATAACCATCACTGAAAGTTGACCAATCAAATTTTCACCTCCGTTTTACCTGTGTACAAGCCTTAGTAACTATGTAACCTGAAGTTTCCAAAATATTTTATAGAAACACCAAATAAAAAAAAATAATGGTGCTTTGAAACACCAAAGATATATGTTTATGACCCAGATTTTTTTTACTGCAATGAAATGTATGATTAATTTCCTACAACTGTCAAGTTCAAGGGAATATTTTTTTGACCCTTTTTCGTATGCAACCGGATGTGACGGACTATGATTTGGTGGTATTACACCTTTATAGCTTATTATACAGTATGAATTTTGTTCATTGTTGAAGGCCGTAGAGTGACCTTTGATTGCTTACATCCCCGTTATGTGAACTCTGTCTGGTGGATAGTTGCCTCATTTGCAATCATATCACATCTCCTTTTTTTATATTGAATCATCGGATCGGAACTAAGAACAAATAACAACAAAAATATGTTTCCAAAGAACACCAAGTTCACACTATCATATTTTCTTGTTTAGTGAACCGCGAAACCCGAATCTGAACCCTTATTTGGTAAATACATAAATACCACTTACCAAGTGTACCAAGTTCAATGTTGATGTGACCACAAATTACCTTACACCACAAGTTTAATCTGATACAGATAGACGGATGGACCAACGGATGTTGGGAAGGACATACAGACCGGGAAATATACTGTTTCTCTACTATCGGTTACTGACAGCTAGTTTAAAGACGAATTCCTACTAATTATATTAATACACAATCAGTACATATCAAACGGCTTTACTGTGAAGACGTCATCAGCATCGAGAAAAGCATGATTGTGTACAATTCCAAAATATGCTTTTGTTTACAGAGGGTTGTTGCTTACATTGAAGCTATGGAACCACGGGTTCCTAACGATAAAACTGAAGACATTCCTTCAAAACAATGTGGTTTGTCGTTATGGAATATCTGTGTTAGAGATGACCACGGTGGAAATCCACTTATTGTAACCACAGCACCATTGTTTTTTTTTTTTTATTATCATATTATTACCAACTAAGAAATTTCCTTGTTTAATAGGAGAACAAAATTTTCTCAATTTTTCAGTTGTGAAATACTATACTACATATATCGCAGAATTTAAATATATTCATTAAATATTCCAAAACGTTTCATATTCGATAATAGGGTTACAAATCCATAGGTCATTATCAAGCGTTGTTTTTGGAATTTTAGATTTTTATGACTGAAAGTAAACATGCCATATTAACCCATGTTCCTGTTAAGGCTATCAAATTCAGCTCGTTGAAAATTAAAACTGATTTCGATATCTTGCCCAGCTAATATCGTCAAAAAATCGAAACGATAGTGTTCATGTCGTTTGATTTGGAAAGTTAACGACAACATTAGGAAGACTTTTTTCTGGGCAGTTATGAAATCACGTCTCCTAAACTGTTGCACTTATAGTAACTTTTACTGTGTATTTATTTTAATGAAAAAAATGGATTTTTTGTAGATGAGCCAAATGGATTCAGGACTGAGAATTGTGCTATCGGTCACAAATGGACTGAAAATGATAAATGGACTGATGTCTCGTGTAATGCGGAAAACCGGGTAGTTTGTCAGCTGAAAGGTATTTTCGATTTACAAAACAAGCACCATTTTTGTAGAAATGAAGTGCGTACAATGTTATCGCAATATGAATATATCCCGGGTTTAAAAACATGATATCCCGACATCACGAAATTAAAAAAAAAAAATATTCCCGCATCCCATAGAGATCAATCCCGAAATCCCGAGCTTAAAAACAACCGATCCCGACGTCCCGAATAAGTACTGCCTCCCTCTAATCTCTATCCTTCTTTCATTTTGGCCAAATCACTACCCTCACATTCAATAATAAATTTTTATGCCCCATTTATGGGAATTTTGATTTCTAGTCTGTTCGTCCGTCCTTCTGTCTGGCCTCAGGTTAAAGTTTTCACTTTCAACAATAAATTTTATGTCCCATTTATGGGAATGATGTTTTCTAGTCTGTTTGTCCGTCTGTTCGTTTGTCCGTCCGACTGTCCCGCTTCAGGTTAAAAATTTTTGTCGAGGTAGTTTTTGATGAAGTTGAAGTTCAACCAACTCGAAACTTAGTAAATATGTTCCCTATTATATGATCTTTCTAATTTTAATGCCAAATTAGAGATTTTATCCCATTTCACGGCCCACTAAACATAGTAAATGAAAGTGCCGATGTGGCATCCGTATACTATGGACACATTCTTGTTTCCACATGTTTTACTTATTTCAAAATATGTGCAACTGGTATGACCCCTTCGATAGTAATTATTGCAGAAAAAAATAGACAGAATACAGACAGTCTATGTATATTATAGTAGTATAATCGTAGTTCACATGTGGATAAACGCGAAAACATAATTGTCTCTAAGGAGGTATAATAGTTGTGGTTCTTGCGATCTAAAAACCATGATATGGAGAACGCTCTGATTGGCTTATTTATTTTTCATTTTTGTAATCTATCATACGATTGGTTGTTCTTGTGCATGTTTAAACCCGGAAGTCTTATCTATGGTTAAAACTCAGTCTGATAACGGAAACAATATCCGGACACCTATTTTGTCGTTTTTCTCCCAAAATAACTCAATCTGAATAATCATAATAATGGATGACAAATACGACTATGCATGTTACATAAAGAACACAGAGGCATGATGATTCATTTATTGTGGAAGGAAGAGAAGCGACACACAAAATAAAGTCTTCTCGTTTAATAGTATAGATTTGGATAACTATATATATTTAGTATGTGCGTACCCTGCAAGGTCCTCATGCCCGTCAGACAGTTTTCACTTGACCTCGACTTCATTTCATGGATCAGTGAAGACGGTTAAGTTTTGGTGGTCCATATCTCGCATACCATATTCAATAGGTCTAGTATATTTGGTGTATGGAAGGACTGTAAGATGAACATGTCCAACTGGCAGGTGTCAACTGACCTTGTTCTCATTTTCATGGTTCAGTGGTTATAGTTAAGTTTTCGAGTTTTCGGTCTTTTTATTTAATACTATGTTCACAATAGGTCATCAATATTTTGTGTATGGAAACATTTAATGATCTTTATGTCAGTCGTGCAGGTTTTATTGGACTTTGACCTCATTTTCAAGGTTCATTGCTCAGTGTTGATATTTTGTTTATTGTCTGTTTTCCTTATACTGTATGCTATAGGTCTACTATATTTTGTGTATGGAAGGATTGTAAGGTGAACATGTCTATCTGGTAGGTGTCATCTGATCTTGACCTCATTTTCATGGTTCAGTGGTCAAAGTTATATTTTTGAGTTTTAGTCTTTTTTTCTAATACTATATGCAATAGGTTAACTATATTTGGTGTATGGAAATATTTTATAATCTATGTGTCAGTCGAGCAGGTTTAATTTGACCTTGACCTCATTTTAACGGTTCATTAATCAGTGTTAAGTTTTTATGTTTTAATCTGTTTTTCTTTAACTATAAGTAATAGGTGCATAGGTGTTGTTAGCTGCATATATCTGTCTGGTATGGTCATCTGACCTTGACCTCATTTTCAGGGCTCATCGGTTAATGTTCTTTTTCCATGGTTAATATGAGGTTAATGTGACAGTTTAAATAAAACTTTATATTTAGGACTATCAACATAATGTCAATCATAAGTAAAGAAGGCGAGACATTTCAGTGTGTGCTTTGTTAATTTTCATCTGAGTTCAGATTTTTTATGATTTTGCTTTTTGCAGTTTAAACATTTGTATTTTACTATCTCAAATGATGATATGGTTTACTTAGTCACATAAAAAAAAAGGATAAAAGTTCCACAACCTTGTTATAAGAAGTTTGAAATGTATGACATATATTAACAATTTAGTATATTTTTAGTGAGTACTTACAATGACAATTGCACAACACTAGTTGGAGATTCCACATGTTACAATAATATGGTTTGTGTTTCTGATATTTGTGATTGTGAGATTCCAGCCATGCAGTATCACGATCCCTATGCTAAAAGTTGTGAAGCGAGTATGTATTCATGATTAATGGTATAAAGTTGTAATCTTAATTGGGTACAACAAACTAAGGCAACTATATATGGTATATATTCAATCTTTTTATCATACTTAGGCAACAACATATGGTATACATTTGATTTTTTTTCATCATTGTTAGGCAACAATATATGGTATATATTTGATCATTTTCATCGTATTAATTTAATAATTTTGACATGACAAATGTTAAAAGTTATTACTTCAAAACTACCGGCCTAATTTATGTACCAAAAAAAATGAACGAAAATCAAATAATAATGTAATACATCCACAAACAACAACAACTAAATTACAAGCGCCTGACTTGGAACGATACAAACATACAGACTGTGGCAAGGTTAAATATGTGAGCAGGATCCAAACTTCCCCTTAACTACAGACAGTGAAGTAACAGTCTTAACAGGACCACAGCTTTGTTCATGTTGTTGAAATGTATAACATATATTAACAATTAAGTATATTTTTTAGTAAGAACATACAAAGATAATTGCTCTACATTAGTTGGAGATTCCACATGTTTTAATAATATGGTTTGTGTTTCTGGAACTTGTGATTGCGAGATTCCCGCCATGCAGTATTACGTTTTTTATGATAAAAGTTGTAAAACAAGTACGTATTCATGGTATACAATTTTAATCTTAGTTAAATAAAATAAAATAAACGACAGTATATGATATATAATTTATGTTTTTGACTTAAATCTGTATACACTGTATCTCAAAATGGCTTCTCCAGCAATATCTAGATCTGTTGAAGTAATAATCTAATTGAATAAACCAGGCTTATTAGTTCCCCAGACTGGCGTCTATATAATACTCATTAATAAGACTTAAATCAAGTATTCCTTATTCGTTTATTTAAATTTGCAATACACATTGAAATTACTGATGTCAAGGATTTACCATTTGCCATTTACTATTCACTTAACCTCACATACGTCACCTAGTTTTTACGAAATGCCTCTGTTTACATAAAGTTGTCTTGTGTGCTGCAAATAATTGCATGAATACAATTTATCCTACTTAGTAATTGCACAGAGGACTTTCAAATTCATATGATAAACTGGAAAATCCCAGAGCACAAACTGAACATTGCAAAAAGGCTAACCTCACTGTACAAAAAAACCCAACTTAAAGAATATAAATTTGCCAATAAAAAAAAAACTTAGAAAAAACTCAAATAAAAAAACCCACTTGGATAATATCAAATGCTTCTGGAAGGTAAGCAGATCCTCTTTCACATGCAGCATCTTCGAAAGCTTATTTGAGTGATATTTCATATGCCAAATTGAAATAAATGGGAACGGGGTTTAGCCTAATTACACAATAGGAGTACAATTGGTTCCCATGGGAATGCCGCTAGTTTGTTTAAAATCAGTCCTCCAAACGTAACAAATATTTTGTAAATTAAGATATTTAGAATCTTTTGGAAACTTTTTAACGCCTTTCATTTATATTACGGAAATAATTTAAAACTCGGTACATTTTTTAATGCATTTCTATCTATTAACGTTATTGCAGCCAAATACACTTTTCACACGATAACATCTTTAAGTTTAAGTACGTTTGTAAATTAACAATAAACGCTTTTTTTTTTAGATCGGTTCGATAGTCAATACTCTGCTCATTTCTAATAGTTTGAAACTTATACGCAATCATGATTACAACTTTGAATTCGGTGGTCGTCCACTGTCGCTACTTACGAATGATGTTCCTTTGTAAATGGAAAATATGCTGAATTTGCCGTTTTCGCGCTCAAACTTTATTTTGCCGCTGAACAAATACTATGTAACTTTCGGGGTGAAGTATTAGTACTTATTACATACATTTATTAGTACTTATTACATACATCTATTAGTACTTATTACATAGATCTATTAGTACTTATTACATACATCTATTAGTACTTTTTACATATATTTATTAGTACTTATTACGTACATTTATTAGGACTGATCTATTAGTACTTATTACATACATCTATTAGTACTTATTACATACATCTATTAGTACTTAATACAGACATGAACATCTATGTCTACATTTTTCTTTGATTTTGTCAACATTGGAATCATTACCAATAAGCCTACTAGTTCTTTCTGAAGTTTGAGAAGTGTTTACAACACATTCAAAAACATTGTGAGAAAGACTGTGTATTAACCGAAAATCATTTTATTGATTATTCCGCTTCTTCACATTTTTAAATATCAAGTTATAACATGTATGTATCTTAAAATTGAGAATTTAAATTAGGAATGTGTCATAGAGACAACAGTCGAAGGCCACCAATGGTTCTTTAATGCAGCGGGAAACTCCCGACTCGGAGGCGTGCTTAAGCTTGCCCCTTAAAAAAGATGTTTACAAGTTTAGTGGTAATGGACGGCATACTTACCTCCGAAATATATTGAAGAAACTAAAAAAAAATTCATACTAGACTAACAAAGTAACATGTATTCATTTATAGGAGCAAAATATAAAGAATCGTGTCAAGCATTAGAAGATGGTTCAAATTGTTACGGCAATATGATTTGTGTGAGTGGTGTTTGTGGTTGTAACACCACCCAGTATTATAACCCAAATGTACATAGTTGTAATGAAAGTAAGTATCTTAAAAACAGTTTTATACAGATTCGTGCATAGATTTAAAAGAATTAAGGGTTTGATGATAAAAGCATGAAACTTAATAATTTGTACGTTTATGTATATTTGTTCACATCTTTGGTTTTGGGTGTTAAGTTGATCGAGGTCTGCTACCACATCTAATATCTTTAAATTAAAAGTTGATAACAAAACATAAATATTTAAAAAGAAAAGAAACTTATATATTACAACTGTTTTTTGTAATTATAACCCTTCTTTGAAAATATGGGGTATAATGTTTTACATCAGTCTGTCTGACAATCCATACGTCCATATGTCAGTCCATCCGTCATCAGCCAGATGTTTCGTCGCATCTTTCTCAGGAAGTACATCATAAGGATTCCTGAAATTTAGTTACAAGGTGAATATCAGTAAGCTTTTCCGTATGATGCATTTTCAGATTGATTTCTAAACAACTTCCGGTTTACTTCCTGTTAACCGAACACTTTTACCATTTTACATATGATAGCCAAGTTAAAAACTGTCGTCACATTTTTCTCAGAAACTACAACAATAATTTTGAAATTTGGTTTCAGGGTTTAAATAAGTCATCTTTACCGTGTGATGCGTTCTCAGATTCATCACTCAAGACCTTCCTGTTTACCGAACGCTTGTATAATTTTACTTATGATAGCCAAGTTGAAAATTTTTGACATATTTTTCTCAAGAACTGCAATATGAGGATTTCTAAAATTTGGTTTCAGGGTTTATAAAAGTAAGCTTAACCGTTTGGTGCGTTTTCAGATTCATCACTTTACAACATCCTCGGCAGGCAGGGGTAACATCGGTGAACAGTAGCTTGCAGTTTCACTTATTTCGTCATTATCATGCTCCCTATTACAGGCGTATTGGCCGAAAGGTAAATATGTATTCTGGAAACAATGAATAATTATATTTATTAATCCTATTAAACTTATTGAAACAAAACATTCAGAATTAACTATTTCTGCTTTTAACATAGCTGATATAAAGGTTTTGATTACAGCTGGAATATACCTTGACTCTTGTTCAACAGCGGTTAGAAATATAAGTTGTTACCCTCCCTTGCTTTGTTCGTCCAGTGTATGCCATTGTGAACTGCCAGCAATGATGCATTATGACGCCGATGATAATACATGTAACGACGGTACGTATTCAGTATTTACACTTAATCCTGTATAGACTCATACTCAGTTCACATTACGCAGTTTAGATCCGACTTCTATCAAAAGTAGTTAATATAAATTAAATCAAAGTGCTTGTATTGTGAGGTCGAATTCGGATAAAACTTACCTCTCATTTAGAACATCTTAAACTTTCTCGTCTTATAGAAAATCAGTTGTGTTAACTTCTATTCACCATAACCTATAAAATGATATACATGAAATGACTTAATTGTAAATCAATTACGATAGTGACTTCTTAATGTTTAGAGGTGTGTAATTCAGAGCCTGTTATTCAGTGGTTGTCGTTTGTTTATGTGTTACTTTTTTTTCCGTTCATTTTGTGTACATACATAAAACCGTTAGGTTTCTCGTTTGAATTGTTTAACATTGTCATTTTGGGGCGTTTTATAGCTGACTATGCGGTATGGGCTTTGCTTATAGGTTGAAGACCGTACGATGACCTAAAGTTGTTAATTTTTGTGTCATTTTGGTCACTTGTGGAGAGTTGTCTCATTGGCAATCATACCTCATCTTTTTTTATAAAACGAGATGTACAATCTCCTAAGGTTATTACTTTAGGAAAAGAGCAAGGTAGAAAATAAGGAGTAATTTGTTTGTCGAATTACTATACATCACCACAAATGAATAGACATATAAAAACATTTTAAGTTTAGTTATGCATACTAATACTGCAAACGTTATATAACGGTACATATAAAAAAGAAGAACAGTAAAGAAAGATGTGGCGTAAAGAGTACAAGGTTAGATAAAACAAGACTCTAGAGTCATTATTATAATACACATAATCGCTATCATTTCCATTTTGGATAAGCACTAAAAATTACCCAAATTTTTCATCCAGTTGAAGCTATCTGGGAGCCTGTTTGATCATTTCACCATGCGTGATTCTTTTTAATGAGACCTGTTTAAACTGTCGTAAATACTTCAAACAAAATATGTTTTTACTTCAATTTTAATTTCGAAAAAAGGGATCATTCTTTATGAAAGTTTCTTGATGATCGCTTTCTTAAGTTTTTCCTCCCTCAGTTCACTAATTATATATAATGATGACCTCTATTTTCGGGGGCCCGACCCAAACAGTAAGTTGTATAAATGACTGTTTTTTCCCGGATTGGACTAAATAGCCATAATATAAAAAAGAAGATGTGGTATGATTGCCAATGAGACAACTACCCACAATCGCCTTAAGTTATTACTTTAGGAAAAGAGCAAAGGTAGAAGATAAGGAGTAATTTGTTTATAAGGTGTATATATTTAAGAATAGATGACTGTTTAAGACAAACCATCTTTCTTGTTTATTTTTACGTAATTGACATTTTCGTAGTTTTTTTTTTGCATTCATGGTGTTCTATGATTTCAAACGAGACTGGGCTATTCCATTAACATTTCACAGAATTTTTTCTGCAACAGGCGTAAGCTATTTTTTGGTGGCATTCAGCGAAATCAAATGACTTACCTATAGATTAACTTAGCCGTATTTGGCACCACTTTTTTGAATTTTGGGTCGTCAATGCTCTTCAACTTTGTACTTGTTTGGCTTTTTAACTTTTTTGATCTGAGCGCCACTGATGAGTGTTATGTTGACGAAACGCGCGTCTGGTGTAATAAATTATAATCCTTGTACATTTGATAACTACCAATTAACGTTTCGAAAAATTACATCTAGATATTATGGTGTAGAAAAGTGATTTTTTGGTAGTTTAGTATGAAGATCCAAATCAAGGAAATGTAAAGTGCAGAAACAATCAAACATAAAACAATACATCTTTATTGTGTGTTTCCAGGCGATGAAAGCATTGAAATTACTACTTGTTTGTGTAGAAAATTTATAAAAGTCATAAAAAGATACTACCATGATAAAGAAAGTGTTAAACGACCTTGGCAGGCTTTGCAGCCCTCGCATGGTAACATGAAAATTAGAAAAGTTCAGCAGAGAAAGGCACTCGATTGGTTCCCTTTAAAGTGCTGGTAAACTCCTTGAAATTCAAATTCCGTATTCAAGTAAACGTAAACAATTACCTTTGAGCATCCTGTCAGCTGGTTTGTCGATAAAGATGTCACGGAATACCAATTACAACATGAACTGATTTTTGCCTGTCAGAATTTGAACTTTGTTTGTAATCAATGATGAATATTTAGTCTAATCGTCCCATGATCAAAAGCAAAGACAGTCTATCTCGTCCATCTCGTCCAGTGATATTAAGCCAGATATTATTGTAATTCTTTCTAAATTCAAATATCTTTCAGAGATTTACCCTAATGAAAGATGGCGAAAAGACCTAAATTATTTTAGAAGATCCACACCAAGAAGAAATCAAAACCAATTGAATATCAAAATAATAAGAAGTTATGATTACCCTCTTTTAATTATGTTTGTTCTCTAGGATGATGTTATTAACTCAACGCATAAGAATTTAAAAAAAAAATGACACATTTGAAGTAAAATGTAAATTCATCATAAAAACTAAAACTTTTTTTGCATTTTAGCTAGTTTCAATGCGGAGGAGTTCGTTAATGATACGAAGAGATTTGGAAATATTGTAGGAGCAACGATGGATTCAATTCATCATATGCATATAGAGATAGAAGAGAAAGAGCATGTAAGATGTGTCTTTTTATTTATATTGTTTTTGGCTCTTTTGTCACTCTGTCATGATTTTGGTTTTTACTAACATTCTTTTTTTTTTTACCATAATTGGAATGTGATCAAGTCAGGAGCCTCTAGCCTTTGTTAGTCTGGTATGATTTTAAATTTTAGTTTCTTGTGTATGATTCGCAGGTAAGTAAGACGTCCATTATACTGTACTAGTATACATATTTTTAGGGGCCAGTTGAGGGACACCTACTGGTGCGGGAGTTTCTCGCTACATTGAAGATCCATTGGTGGCCTTCGGCTGTTGTCTGCTCTATGGTCGGGTTGTTGTCGCTTTGACACATTCTCCATTTCCTTTCTCAATTTTATTCACATAAGAATAAGAGAAAGATCCCATCTGATTATTCAATAAGCATTCTCACTGAATCCATTATTTAAAGTACTGTAAACCTACTAATTTTCGCGAGCGATTTATTTTCGCGTCTTTCGCGAGAAGAAAAATAACGCGAATATAAATCGTCGCGAATTCGTAAAAAATGGATCTTTCCTTATTGGACTACATAAAATACTAAAGAATATCGCGAAATTAAATCGCCGCGAAGTGGAATAGAAAGGGCTAAACGTGAAATAAAGTATCCGCGAAAATAAGTTGGTTTACAGTATATATACATGTAGAGAGAGGCGAAAGATACCAAAGGAGCATTCTTACTTATTTTGTTGTGTTATTTGAGCGAGTTTCACGATATTTATTTGACATATAAAATTAAGAAGATATGGTATGATTGCTAATAAGACCAAATGACAAAAAATACTACAGCCTCAAAATGACAAATGTTAAACAATTCGAACGAGAAAGATTACGGCCTGATTCATGAACAAAATAATGAGTGAATAACAAATACAAATATAATATACAGCATCAAACGACAACCACTCAATTACTGGCTCCTGACTTATGACAGGAAGATACAAGTGTGGCGGGGTTTAACTAGTTTGTAGGCTAGCCAACACTCCCCTACCTGGGACTGAGGTGTGACCGTTCAACATAAGAACAAACCATAACAATTTTCGAAAGGTTGATTTTATTCTTCACTATGTGTGTACATAAATATATGATAAAAGGGAGGTTATCGTAACGATCTATACAACAGGATTTAGATTTAATATTTAAGAATAAGATCTTCATGCATATGTCGTTTAATAATTTGAATACAAAATCGTTGAGTTAACGCCAAGAAACCTTATGAAACATTTTAACAAAACCAAACGCTATCAATCAAACATGCCAAAGGAACAAGTTATAACCAATTGCCGTATTCCCGACTTGGTACAATCAATATCCGAAGGAAATGGCGGGTTAAATCTGGTTTTATAGCTAGCTAAACGATCAACTTTTATAACATATGTTTATAGTTCGATACGATATTCATACGAATCGCTGTCTTGGATTTCACAACCAAGTTTCCAAAACCTTTTTTTTATGTATTCTCCGAATTCAATCACTACTCTATTCTATTAAACAAATCTAAACTGTCCACTCATAAGGGCAGATAATATGTGTAACGATCATGTATTTGATGTTTAAACAGTCTGTTGTATAGAACAAGGGATCAGTACTGAATGTCTGTTCGAACTGTACACTCTCCTAGTATTCTCCGATGATGATTTTACCACTACTCTATTCTATAGTATGTCATATTTGTAACGATCATGTATTTGATGTTTAAACAATCAGTTGTCTAGAACAAGAGATCAGTACTGAATATCTGTTCGAACTGTACACTCTCCAAGTATTCTCCGATGATGATTTGACCACTACTCTATTCTATAGTATGTAATATGTGTAACCATCATCTATTACATGTTTAAACAATCTGTTGTCTAGAACAAGGGGTTAATAAAATTGAGAAAGGAAATGAAGAATGTGTCAAAGCGACAACAACCCGACCATAGAGCAGACAACAGCCGAAGACCACCATTGGTTCTTCAATGCAGCGAGTATTCCCGCACCCGTAGGTGTACCTCAACTGGCCCCTTAAAATATGTAGACTAGTACAGTGATAATGGACGTCATACTAAACTGCGAATTATACACAAGAAACTAAAATTTAAAATCATACAAGACTAACAAAGGCCAGAGGCTCCTGACTTGGGACAGGCACAAAACATCGGCGGGATTAAACATGTTTATGAGATCAAAACCCTCCCCCTATACCTCTAGCCAATGTATAAAAGCAAACGCATAACAATACGCATATTAACATTCAGTTCAAGAAAAGTCCGAGTCCGATGTTAAAAGATGTAACAAAAGAAAATAAATAAAATGACAATAATACATAGATAACAACAGACTACTAGCCCTAAATGTCTGTTCGAACTGCACACTCTCCTAGTATTCTCTGATGATGTTTTGACCACTACTCTATTCTATAGTATGTAATATGTGTAACGATCACGTATTTCATGTTTAAACAATCTGTTGTCTAGAACAAGGAATCAATACAGAATGTCTGTTCGAACTGTACACTCTCCTAGTAATATCTGATAATGATTTTACCACTACTCTATTCTATAGTATGTAATATGTGTAACGATCATCTATGTTATGTTTAAACAATCTGTTGTCTAGAAAAAGGAATCAATACTGAATGTCTGTTCGAACTGTACACTCTCCTAGTATTATCTGATAATGATTTGACCACTACTCTATTCTATAGTATGTAATATGTGTAACAGTCATCTATTTCATGTTTAAACAATCTGTTGTCTAGAACAAGGGATCAGTACTGAATGTCTGTTCGAACTGTACACTCTTCTAGTATTCTCCGATGTTGATTTGACCACTACTCTATTCTATAGTATGTAATATGTGTAACGGTCATGTATGTCATGTTTAAACAATCTGTTGTTTTGAACAAGGGATCAAGACTGAATGTATGTTCGAACTGTGTACACTCTCCTAGGGAACAGTTCTTGTTTTATGTTATGGCTCATTGTTTCATCTTATTTTGGTGAAGTAAATCGGCAACAATATCGTACAGCTTTTTTAATATATATAGTTATTTTTTTATTTTACCCATAATGATTGTGATTTCTCTGTGCTATTCTAACAGATAATTGAAGAAATGGTTACAGTTTTAGCTGTGTTACCTACAGAAAACGAAGCTGAAATGGAAAATGTCTTAGAAGCTTCGAACCAAATTTCTAAGGAAGCAGATGCCTTATCAGATAACGTTCAGGTAGAAAATTAATAGTTAGTATGAATTGTTGTACTGTTTTGTTAGATCATAAAAAATAAAAAAAAGAATAAAAAATAGACGTCTTTAAATACCAAGAGTTACTTAAAAAATTGTAATAACTTTCCATGATATCCCAGTGAAATAAAAAAGAAAGGGCATCTGCCACATAACTGACTTTTGTTGTATCCAATCTATAACCTGTAAGAAGGAGCCGGATGCATAGTAGTGGAGTTCAAAAAATTGAGAATGGAATAGGGAATGTGTCAAAAAGACAACAACCCGACCATAGAGCAGGCAACAGCCAAAAGCCAGCATTAATGAGTCTTCAATGTAGCAAGAAACTCCCGCACCCAGAGGTGTCCTTCAGCTGGCCCCTAAACAAATATGTGTACTAGTTCAGTGATAATGGACATCATACTAAACTCCGAATTATACACAAGAAACTAAAATTAAAAATCATACAAGACTTACAAAGGCCAGAGGCTCCTGACTTGGGACAGGCGTAAAAAAGCGGCGGATTTAAACATGTTTTTGAGATCTCAACCCTCCTCCTTACCACTTGTCAATATAGACAAACTGTACGCACAGTGAAAGTCAGTTTGAGAGAAGTCCAAGTCTGATGTCAGAATAGAAAACAAAAGAAAACAAACAAAATGACAATAATACAGAAATAACAACAGACTAGCAGTTACTAACATGCCAGCTCCAGACCACAATTAAACTGATTGAAAGATTATGTCTTCATCATATGAGTATCAGACACTATCCTTCCTGTTAAGGGTTTAGTATTGAACCATCTTTAAATATATGAGAAGAAAAAAACATGTGTCATGCCAACAACTTGTTTTAGAATAAATGTGTTTAATTCCAATGCAAAGACCCTATAAGTAAATCAAAGTTAAAGCCAAAATATGCAATCTTTAATGCCCTGATAACAGTATCGTAACTATATCCCTTCTTAATAAAATGTTTAACGTTTTTCTTAGCTTTTTGGGTGAGTACTGACATTTGTGTGCTTTATAAAGAATATTACCATAAAAAATGGATTTGAAATATCTGAACGTTTATGATGGTAGCATCATGAAAGCAGCCATTTCATTATGCCATTATTAAATTATTAATGCTGCTTTCAACCAAGGCTAAATTTCAATTAAATTAAGAACAACATACTGGAACATTAAAACTAACTATGAGATGAACAACAGGATTAACGTTACGTTAAATTTTATCGATATTTTATATTTTATATAAATTTAACGGAGCGTTAGTGCTATCGACAAGTTGAACGACCGGCCGCTGGCGTTATATAAAAAAGACGATGTGGTATGATTGCCAATGAGACAACTACCCACAAAAAGACCAAAATGACACAAACATTAACAACTATAGATCACCGTACGGCCTTCAACAATTATTATCAAGATGTGCCCGATGACGTTGCTTGAGAATGAGTAGAAATAAATATTGTTCCTCCTTTTATTTTTACCTATTTGAAATAAAAAGTCCTTGGTAAATGTAATAAGAATTAGTTATTAACTAACCCAAGAATTGAAACATAGAAACATTTTCTTAAAAATGTAATATAGAAAAACTAACCCAAGAATTAAAACATTGAAAAATATTCAACTCATAACTATAAAATACATGAAAATTGAGAATCATTACATTTTCACGATGCAAGTTTTTGATTATTTTAATTTTCTTACAGGATGCACTACTTAATGTTATGGACAAGATATCTGATCAGATATCACATACAGATGTCAATAAAAGTGAACCGGGGAAAGTAGAAAATATGGTCAAGTGAGTATAACATAACAGTGAACCGGGTAAAGTAGAAAATATGGTCAAGTGAGTATAACATAACAGTGAACCGGGGAAAGTAGAAAATATGGTCAAGTGAGTATAACATAACAGTGAACCGGGGAAAGTGGAAAATATGGTCAAAAGAGTATAACATTAAAATGAACCGGGGAAAGTAGAAAATATGATCAAGTAAGTATAACATTAGTGAACCGGGGAAAGTTGAAAATATGGTCAAGTGAGTATAACATTAAAGTGAACCGGGGAAAGTAGAAAATATGGTCAAGTGAGTATTACATTAAAGTGAACCGGGTAAAGTAGAAAATATGATCAAGTAAGTATAACATTAAAGTGAATCGAGGACAGTAGAAAATATGGTCAAGCATGTATAACATTAAAGTGAACCGGAGAATGTGGAAAATATGGTCAAGTGAGTATAAAATCAAAGTGAACCAGGGAAAGTAGAAAATATGGTCAAGTGAGTATAACATTAAAGTGAACCGGAGAAAGTGGAAAATATGGTCAAGTGAGTATAACATTAAAGTGAACCGGGAAAAGTGGAAAATATGGTCAAGTGAGTATAAAATGAAAGTGAACCAGGGAAAGTAGAAAATATGGTCAAGTGAGTATAACATTAAAGTGAATCGGGGAAAGTGGAAAATATGGTCTAGTGAGTATAAAATGAAAGTGAACCAGGGAAAGTAGAAAATATGGCCAAGTGAGTATAACATTACAGTGAACCGGAGAAAGTGGAAAATATGGTCAAGTGAGTATAACATTTAAATGAACCGGGAAAGTGGAAAATATGGTCAAGTGAGTATAACATTAAAGTGAATCGGGGAAAGTGGAAAATATGGTCAAGTGAGTATAACATTAAAGTGAACCGGGGAAAGTAGAAAATATGGTCAAGTGAGTATAACATTAAAGTGAACCGGGAAATAGAAAATATGGTCAAGTGAGTATAACATTAAAGTGAACCGGGAAAGAGAAAATATGGTCCAAGTGAGTATAACATTAAAGTGAACCGGGAAAGTAGGAAAAAATGGTCAAGTGAGTAAAAATTAAAGTGAACCGGGAAAGTAGAAAATATGGTCAAGTGAGTATAACATTAAAGTGAACCGGGGAAGAGAAAAATATGGTCAAGTGGTATACATTAAAGTAACCTGGGAAATAGTAGAAAAATATGGTCAAGTGAGTATACATAAAGTGAACCGGGAAAGTAGAAAATGGTCAAGTGAGTATACATTAAAGTGAACCGGGAAAGTAGAAAATATGTCAAGTGAGTATAACATTAAAGTGAATCGAGGGAAAGTAGAAAATATGGTCAAGTGAGTATAACATTAAAGTGACCGGGAAAGTAGAAATATGGTCAAGTGAGTATAACATTAAAGTGAAACCGGAAAGTAGAAAATATGGTCAAGTGAGTATAACATTAAAGTGAACCGGGGAAAGTAGAAAATGGTCAAGTGAGTATAACATTAAGTGAACTCGGGAAAGTAAAAATATGGTCAAGTAGTAACATTAAAGTGAACGGGAAATGGAAAATATGGTCAAGTGAGTATAACATTAAAGTGAACCATGGAAAGTAGAAAATATGTCAATGGAGTATAACATTAAAGTGAACCGGGAAAGTAAGAAAATATGGTCAAGTGAGTATAACATTAAAGTGAACTCGGGAAAGTAGAAAATATGGTCAAGTGAGTATAACATTAAAGTGAACCGGGAAAGTAGAAAATATGGTTAATGTGAGTATAAACATAAAGTGAACCGGGAAAGTAGAAATATGGTCAGTGGAGTATAACATTAAGTGAACGGGAAAGTAGAAAATATGGTCAAGTGAGTATAACATTAAAGTGAACCGGAAAATAGAAAATATGGTCAAGTGAGTAATAACATTAAAGTGAACCGGGAAAGTAGAAAATATGGTCAAGTGAGTTATAACATTAAAGTGAATGAAGGAAAAGTAGAATAACATTAGTCCAAGATTGAGTTATAACATTAAAGTGAACGGGAAAGTAGAAAAAAATGGTCAAGTGGTATAACATTAAAGTGAAGGGGAAAGTAAGAAAATATGGTCAAGTGAGTATAACATTAAAGTGAACCGAGAAAAGTAGAAAATATGGTCAAGTGAGTATAAATTAAAGTGAACGGGAAAGTAGAAAAAATATGGTCAAGTGAGATATAACATTAAAGTGAACCGGGGAAAGTAGAAAATATGGTCAAGTGAGTAAAACATTAAAGTGTGATACGGGAAAGTAAAGAAATATAGGTCAAGTGAGTATAACATTAAAGTGAAACGGGGAAAGTAAAATAAATGGTCAAGAGTATAACATTAAAGTGAACGGGAAAGTAGAAAATATGGTCAAGTGAGTATAACATTAAAGTGAACCGGGAAAGTAGAAATATGGTCAAGTGAGTATAACATTAAAGTGAACCGGGAAAGTAGAAAATATGGTCAAGTGAGTATAACATTAAAGTAACCGGGAAAGTAGAAAATATGGTCAAGTGAGTATAACATTAAAGTAACCGGGGAAAGTAGAAAATATGGTCAAGTGAGTATACATTAAAGTGAACCGGGAAAGTAGAAAATATGGTACAGTGAGTATAACATTAAAGTGAATCGGGAAAGTAGAAAATATGGTCAAGTGAGTATAACATTAAAGTGAACCGAGGAAGTAGAAAATATGGTCAAGTGAGTAAAATTAAAGTGAACCAGGGAAAGTAGAAAATATGGTCAAGTGAGTATAACATTAAAGTGAACCGGGGAAAGTAAGAAAATATGGTCAAGTGAGTATAACATTAAAGTGAACGGGAAAGTAAGAAATATGGTCAAGTGAGTATAACATTAAAGTGAACCGGGAAAGTAGAAAATATGGTCAAGTGAGTATAACATTAAAGTGAACCGAGGAAAAGTAGAAAATATGGTCAATGAGTATAACATTAAAGTGAACGGGGAAAGTAGAAAATATGGTCAAGTGAGTATAACATTATAAAGTGAACCGGACCGGGGAAGTGAAAATATGGTCAAGTGAGTAATAACATTAAAGTGAACCGGGAAAGTAGAAAATATGGTCAAGTGAGTATAACATTAAAGTGAACCGGGAAAGTAGAAAATATGGTCAAGTGAGTATAACATTAAAGTGAATCGGGGAAAGTAGAAAATATGGTCAAGTGAGTATAACATTAAATGAACCGAGGAAAGTAGAAAATATGGTCAAGTGAGTATAACATTAAAGTGAACCAGAGAAAGTGTAGAAAATATGGTCAATGAGTATAACATTAAAGTGAACCGGGAAAGTAGAAAATATGGTCAAGTGAGTATAACATTAAAGTGAATGGGAAAGTAGAAATATGGTCAAGTGAGTATAACATTAAAGTGAACCGGGAAAGTAAAAATATGGTCAAGTGAGTATAAATGAAAGTGAACCAGGGAAAGTAGAAAATATGGTCAAGTGAGTATAACATTAAAGTGAACTGGGGAAAGTAGAAAATATGGTCAAGTGAGTATAACATTAAAGTGAACCGGGGAAAGTAGAAAATATGGTCAAGTGAGTATAACATTAAAGTGAACCGGGGAAAGTAGAAAATATGGTCAAGTGAGTATAACATTAAAGTGAACGGGGAAAGTAGAAAATATGGTCAAGTGAGTATAACATTAAAGTGAACCGGGGAAAGTCGAAAACATATGGTCAAGTGAGTATAACATTAAAGTGAACCGGGGAAAGTAGAAAAATATAGGTCAAGTGAGGTATAACATTAAGTGAAACCGAGGAAAGTAGAAAATATGGTCAAGTGAGTATACATTAAAGTGAACCGGGAAAGTAGAAAATATGGTCAAGTGAGTATACATTAAAGTGAACCGGGAAGTAGAAAATATGGTCAAGTGAGTATAACTTAAGTGAACGAGGAATAGAAAATATGGTCAAGTGAGTATAACATTAAAGTAACCGGGAAAGTAGAAATATGGTCAAGTGAGTATAACATTAAAGTAACGGGAAAAGTAAAAATAAGGTCAAGTGAGTAATACATTAAAGTGTAACCGGAGAAAGTGGGAAATATGTCAAGTGAGTATAACATTAAAGTGAACCGGGGAAAGTAGAAAAATGGTCAAGTGAGTATAACATTAAAGTGAACGGAGAAAGTGGAAATATGGTCAAGTAAGTATAACATAAAGTGAATCGGGGAAAGTAGAAATATGGTCAAGTGAGTATAACATTTAAATGAACCGGAAAGTGGAAAATATGGTCAAGTGAGTATAAACATTAAGTGAACCGGGAAAGTAGAAAATATGGTCAAGTATTAAACATTAAGTGAACCGGGAAAGTAGAAATATGGTCAAGTGAGTATAAATTAAAGTGAACCGGGGAAAGTAGAAAATATGGTCAAGTGAGTATAACATTAAAGTGAATGGGAAAGTAGAAATATGGTCAAGTGAGTATAACATTAAAGTGAACGGAAAGTGAAATATGGTCAAGTGAGTATACAATAAAGTGAACCGAGGAAAGAGAAAATATGTCAAGTGAGTATACATTAAAGTGAACCGGAAAGTGGAAAATATGGTCAAGTGAGTATAAAATAAAGTGAATCGGGGAAAGTAGAAAAATGGTCAGTGAGTATAACATTAAATGAACCGGGAAAGTGAAAATATGGTCAAGTGAGTATAAATAAAGTGAACGGGAAAGTAGAAAATATGGCAAGTGAGTATACATTAAAGTGAACTGGGAAAGAGAAAATATGGTCAAGTGAGTATAACATTAAATGAACGGGGAAAGTGAAAATATGGTCAAGTGAGTATAACATAAAGTGAATCGGGAAAGTAGAAAAATGGTCAAGTGAGTATAACATTAAAGTGACCGGGGAAAGTAGAAAATATGGTCAAGTGAGTATAACATTAAAGTGAACGGGAAAGTAGAAAATATGGTCAAGTGAGTATACATTAAAGTGAACGGGAAAGTAGAAAATATGGTCAAGTGAGTAAACATTAAGTGAACCGGAAAGTAGAAAATATGGTCAAGGAGTATAACATTAAAGTGAATCGGGAAAGTAGAAAATATGGTCAATGAGTATAACATTAAGTGAACCGGGGAAGTAGAAAATATGGTCAAGTGAGTATAACATTAAAGTGAACCGGGGGAAAGTGAAAATATGGTCAAGTGAGTATAACATTAAAGTGAACCGGGGAAAGTAGAAAATATGGTCAAGTGAGTATAACATTAAATGAACCGGCGGAAAGTAGAAAATATGGTCAAGTGAGTATAACATTAAAGTGAACCGGGGAAAGTAGAAAATATGGTCAAGTGAGTATAACATTAAAGTGAACCGGGGAAAGTAGAAATATGGTCAAGTGAGTATAAACATTAAAGTGAACGGGAAAGTAAGAAAATATGGTCAAGTGAGTATATAACATTAAAGTAACCGAGAAAGTAGAAAATATGGTCAAGTGAGTATAACATTAAAGTGAACCGGGAAAGTAGAAAATATGGTCAAGTGAGTATAACATTAAAGTGAACCGAGAAAGTAAAAATATGGTCAAGTGAGTATAACATTAAAGTGAACCGGGAAAGTAGAAATATGGTCAAGTGAGTATAACATTAAAGTGAACCGGGAAAGTAGAAAATATGGTCAAGTGAGTATAACATTAAAGTGAACCGGGAAAGTAGAAAATATGGTCAAGTGAGTATAACATTAAAGTGAACCGGGAAAGTAGAAAATATGGTCAAGTGAGTATAACATTAAAGTGACCGGGGAAAGTAGAAAATATGGTCAATGAGTATAACATTAAAGTGAACCGGGAAAGTGAAAATATGGTCAAGTGAGTATAACATTAAAGTGAACCGGGAAAGTAGAAAATATGGTCAAGTGAGTATAACATTAAAGTGAACCGGGGAAGTGAAAATATGGTCAAGTGAGTATAACATTAAAGTGAACCGGAAAGTAGAAAATATGGTCAAGTAGTATACATTAAAGTGAACCGGGAAAGTAGAAAAATGGTCAAGTGAGTATAACATTAAAGTGAACGGGAAATAGAAAATATGGTCAAGTGAGTATACATTAAAGTAACGGGAAAGTAAAAACTATGGTCAAGTGAGTATAACATTATAGTAACCAGAAAAAAAGTAGAAAATATGAACCAAGTGAGTAAAAATACCATTAAAAAAGTAACCGGGGAAAGTAGAAACTATGGTCAAGTGAGTATAACATTAAAGTAACCGGGGAAAGTGAAAATATAGGTCAAGTGAGTATAACATTAAAGTGAACCGGGAAAGTAGAAAATATGGTCAAGTGAGTATAAAATGAAAGTGAACCAGGAAAGTAGAAAATAGTGTCAAGTGAGTATAAACATTAAAGTGAAGGGGAAAGTAGAAAATATGGTCAAGTGAGTATAACATTAAAGTGAATCGAGGAAAGCAGAAAATATAGTCAAGTGAGTATACATTAAAGTGAACCGGGAAAGTAGAAAATATGGTCAAGTGAGTATAAAATGAAAGTGAACCAGGAAAGTAAAAATATGGTCAAGTGAGTATAACATTAAAGTGAATCGGGGAAAGTGGAAAAATATGGTCAAGTGAGTATAAAATGAAAGTGAACCAGGGAAAGTAGAAAATATGGTCAAAGTGAGTATAACATTAAAGTGAACTGAGAAAGTGGAAAATATGGTCAAGTGAGTATAACATTTAAAGTGAAACGGGGAAAGTGGAAAATATGGTCAAGTGAGTATAACATTAAAGTGAAATCGGGGAAAGTGGAAAACATGGTCAAGTGATTATAACATTAAAGTGAACCGGGGAAAAGTAGAAAATATGGTCATGTGAATATAACATTAAAGTGAACCGGGGACAGTAGAAAAATATGGTCAAGTGAGTATAACATTAAAGTGAACCGGGGAAAGTAGAAAATATGGTCAAGTGAGTATAACATTAAAGTGAACCGGAGAAAATAGAAAATATGGTCAAGAGAGAATAACATTAAAGTGAATCGAGGAAAGTAGAAAATATGGATCAAGAAGTATAACATTAGTGAACCGGGGAAGTTGAAAAAATATGGTCAAGTGAGTATAACATTAAAGTGAACCGGGGAAAGTAGAAATATGGTCAAGTGAGTATAACATTAAAGTGAACCGGAGAAAGTGGAAAATATGGTCAAGTGAGTATAACATAAAAGTGAATCGGGAAAGTAGAAAATATGGTCAAGTGAGTATAACATTAAATGAACCGAGGAAAGTGAAAATATGGTCAAGTGAGTATAAAATGAAAGTGAACCAGAGGAAAGTGAAAATATGGTCAAATGAGTATAACATTAAAGTGAACCGGGAAAGAAGAAAATATGGTCAAGTGAGTATAACATTAAAGTGAAGTGGGGAAAGTAGAAAGTATGGTCAAGTGAGTATAACATTAAAGTGAACCGGGGAAAGTAAAAAATATGGTCAAGTGAGTATAAAAATGAAAGTGAACCAGAGAAAGTAGAAAATATGGTCAAGTGAGTATAACATTAAAGTGAATTGGGGAAAGTAGAAAATATGGTCAAGTGAGTATAACATTAAAAGTGGACCGTGGAAAGTAGAAAATATGGTCAAGTGAGTATAACATTAAAGTGAACCGGGAAAGTAGAAAATATGGTCAAGTGAGTATAACATTAAAGTGAATCGAGGAAAGCAGAAAATATGCTCAAGTGAGTATAACATTAAAGTGAACCGGGAAAGTGGAAAACATGGTCAAGTGAGTATAACATTAAAGTGAACCGGGGAAAGTAGAAAATATGGTCAAGTGGGTATACCATTAAAGTGAACCAGAAAAAGTAGAAAATATGGTCAAGTGAGTATAGCATTAAAGTGAACAGGGAAAGTAGAAAAATATTGTCAAGTGAGTATGACATTAAAGTGAACCGGGGAAAGTAGAAAATATAGTCAAGTGAGTATAACGTTAAAGTGAATCGAGGAAAGTAGAAAATATGGTCAAGTGAGTATACCATTAAAGTTAACCGGGAAAGTAGAAACTATGGGCAAGTGAGTATAACATTATAGTAAAACCGGAAAAAGTAGAAAATAAGGTCAAGTGAGTATACCATTAAAGTTAACCGGAGAAAATAGAAACTATGGTCAAGTGAGTATAACATTATAGTAAACCGGGGAAAGTGGAAAATATGGTCAAGTGAGTATAACGTTAAAGTGAATCGAGGAAAGTAGAAAATATGGTCAAGTGAGTATAACATTAAAGTTAACCGGGGAAAGTAGAAAATATGGTCAAGTGAGTATAGCATTAAAGTGAACCGGGGAAAGTAGAAAATATGGTCAAGTGAGTAATAACATTAAAATGAACTGGGGAAAGTAGAAAATATGGTCAAGTGAGTATAACATTAACGTGAACCGGGGAAAGTGGAAAATATGGTCAAGTGAGTATAAACATTAAAATGAACCGGGGAAAGTAGAAAATATGGTCAAGTGAGTATAACATTAAAGTTAACCGGGAAAGTGGAAAATATGGTCAAGTGAGTATAACATTAAAATGAACCGTGGAAAGTAGAAAATATGGTCAAGTAAGTATAGCATTAAAGTCAACAGGGGAGAGTAGAAAATATGGTCAAGTGAGTATAACATTAAAGTGAACCGGAGAAAGTAGAAAATATGGTCAAGTGAGTATGACATTAAAGTGAACCGGGGAAATTAGAAAATATAGTCAAGTGAATATAACGTTAAAGTGAATCGAGGAAATTAGAAAATATGGTCAAGTGAGTATACCATTAAAGTTAACCGGAAAGTAGAAACTATGGTCAAGTGAGTATAACATTATAAGTAAACCAGAGAAAGTAGAAAATATGGTCAAGTGAGTATAACCATTAAAGTTAACCGGGGAAAGTAGAAACTATGGTCAAGTGAGTATAACATTATAGTAAACCGGGGAAAGTGGAAAATATAGTCAAGTGAGTATAAAATAAAGTAAATCGAGGAAAGTAGAAAATATGGTCAAGTGAGTATAACATTGAAGTTAACCGGGGAAAGTAGAAAATATGGTCAAGTGAGTATAAGCATTAAAGTGAACATGGGAAAGTAGAAAATATGTCAAGTGAGTATAGCATTAATGTGAACCGGGGAAAGTAGAAAATATGGTCAAGTGAGTATAACATTAAAGTGAATTGGAGGAAAGTAGAAAATATGGTCAAGTGAGTATAACATTAAAGTGACCGTGGAAAGTAGAAAATATGGTCAAGTGAGTATAACATTAAAGTGAACCGGGGAAAGTAGAAAATATGGTCAAGTGAGTATAACATTAAAGTGAACGAGGAAAGCAGAAAATATGTCAAGTGAGTATACATTAAAGTGAACCGGGGAAAGTGAAAACATGGTCAAGTGAGTATAACATTAAAGTGAACCGGGAAAGTAGAAAATATGGTCAAGTGGTATACCATTAAAGTGAACCAGAAAAGTAGAAAATATGGTCAAGTGAGTATAGCATTAAAGTGAACAGGGAAAGTAGAAAAATATTGTCAAGTGAGTATGACATTAAATGAACCGGGAAAGTAGAAAATATAGTCAAGTGAGTATAACTTAAAGTGAATCGAGAGAAAGTAGAAAATATGGTCAAGTGAGTATAACCATTAAAGTTAACCGGGAAAGTAGAAACTATGGTCAAGTGAGTATAACATTATAGTAAACCGGAAAAAGTAGAAAATATGGTCAAGTGAGTATAACCATTAAAGTTAACCGGGAAAATAGAAACTATGGTCAAGTGAGTATAACATTATAGTAAATCGGGAAAGTGAAAAATGGTCAAGTGAAGTATAAACGTTAAAGTGAATCGAGGAAAGTAGAAAATATGGTCAAGTGAGTATAAACATTAAAGTAACCGGGGAAAGTAGAAAATATGGTCAAGTGAGTATAGCATTAAAGTGAACCGGGGAAGGTAGAAAATATGGTCAAGTGAGTATAACATTAAAATGAACTGGGAAAGTAGAAAATATGGTCAAGTGAGTATAACATTAACGTGAACGGGGAAAGTGAAAATATGGTCAAGTGAGTATAAACATTAAATGAACCGGGAAAGTAGAAAATATGGTCAAGTGAGTATAACATTAAAGTTAACCGGGAAAGTGAAAATATGGTCAAGTGAGATATAACATTAAATGAACCGTGGAAAGTAGAAAATATGGTCAAGTAGAGTAATAGCATTAAAAGTCAACAGGGGAGAGTAGAAAAATATGGTCAAGTGATGTAATAAACATTAAAGTGAACCGGGGGAAAGTAGAAATAATGGTCAAGTGAGTATGACATTAAAAGTGAAACGTGGAAAATTAGAAAATAAGTCAATGGTGAATATAAGTATAAAATGAATCGAGGAAATAGAAAATATGGTCAAGTGAGTATACATTAAAGTTAACGGGAAAGTAGAAACTATGGTCAAGTGAGTATAACATTATAGTAACCGGAGAAAGTAGAAAATATGGTCAAGTGAGTATAACATTAAAGTTAACCGGGAAAGTAGAAACTATGGTCAAGTGAGTATAACATTAAAGTGAACCGGGAAAGTGGAAAATATAAGGTACATTAAGTGAGAGTAAACGTTAATAGTAAATTTAAGGAAGAGTAGAAAATATGGTCCAAGTGAGTATAACATTAGAGTGAACCGGGGAAAGTAGAAAAATGGTCAAGTGAGTATAGCATTAAAGTGAACATGGGAAAGTAGAAAATGATGTCAAGTGAGTATAGCATTAATGTTAACCGGGGAAAGTAGAAAATATGGTCAAGTGAGTATAACATTAAAAACCTGATGAAAAAAATCATGTATACTTATTGTTCAAATAACTTTGACACAGGGTTGACATTTTTGTAGATGTTTATATTTATAAAGAAGAGAAAATTCATAATCTTGAAGATAAGTATGCACAATATGAATATCGATTAGAAATTATTATAAATTAAGGAATGTATCTCCCTCATGCAAAGCTCTGATTCCTTTCACGGATTTGGCTATACTTTTTGGACCTTTTGGATTATAGCTCTTCATCTTTTATATAAGCTTTGGATTTCAAATATTTTGGCCACGAGCATCACTGAAGAGAAATGTATTGTCGAAATGCGCATCTGGTGCAAGAAAATTGGTACCGTTAATTTTATTTCTACCACTGGGTCGATGCCTCTGCTGGAGGACTTTAAGTCCCCGAGGGTATCACCAGTCCCGTAGCCAGTACTTCGGTACTGGCATGAAAATACGGATTTTTTGTGTTATTAAAATTTGCTGTTACAAAATATTAGAAATTATTATAAATTAAGGAATGAATCTCCCTCATGCAAAGCTCTGATTCCTTTCATGGATTAGGCTATACTTTTTGGACCTTTTTGATTATAGCTCTTCATCTTTTATATAAGCTTTGGATTTCAAATATTTTGGCCATGAGCATCACTGAAGAGACATGTATTGTTGAAATGCGCATCTGGTGCAAGAAAATTGGTACCGTTAATTTTATTACTACCACTGGGTCGATGCCTCTGCTGGTGGACTTTAAGTTCCCGAGGGTATCACCAGCCCAGTAGCCAGTACTTTGGTACTGGCATGAAAATACGGATTTTTTGTGTTATTAAAATTTTCTGTTACAAAATATTAGAAATTATTTTAAATTAAGGAATGTATCTCCCTCATGCAAAGCTCTGATTCCTTTCACGGATTTGGCTATACTTTTTGGACCTTTTGGATTATAGCTCTTCATCTTTTATAAAAGCTTTGGATTTCAAATATTTTGGCCACGAGCATCACTGAAGAGACATGTATTGTCGAAATGCGCATCTGGTGCAAGAAAATTGGTACCGTTAATTTTATTACAAGATTTATTTTCGCAGTATTAAGGAATGTTTGCTTTCAATTTTTTTTCCAAAAAACGAAATACGAAAACCATTTGGACTATAAAGGGAACTCTGATACAGGTATTGTGACGTCACATTCTCAATTATATCGTAAACATGATACGTTTACAGAGGGCCGGGCTTTTAAGAAGATCATTGTTCTGCACTGTCGGACATTTCTTTTAGTTTAAAACCAGAGATGTGTCAGCTACTGCCTAGTGTATGTATCGAAAAGAAGAGTGGCTCTTGTATATATATCAACCTTTCATTATCTGGTTATTTATTTTATTAATAGGACAGAAACCAGAGGTAGAATACTTAATTTATCTGGGTCTCTCGGCCATTCTTTTATTTGTCTTTATTAATATACTTGTACTGTTAAGTCAGTTTTTTGAGATATTCTTTTGAAGTGACTCTGTGGTTATGTAAAACATCATACTTTGAATCATAATTTTTCCTTTAATTGTATGTTAAAAGACTTAAACTGTAAACTTCCTATGTAAAAGTAAAAAAAAAACCTGTAAACCTCCTTTATAAAAACACATAAAGACTTAAAAAATGTATATAGTGTATATAATGTTGTTGTGTTACGATTGTTAATTTATTCTTCAATTATTTTTTTGGTGGTGGAACTGTTCGACATACAAAGTATGGTTACCCTATAAAGGGTGTAAAGATCCAGAGAAGAAGAAGAACGACAAGATTATTTCATTTACTAATATTACTTTTACTTATGGATCTTGACATACTATGTATGACAAAACTATTTTATTCAGTAAAACTACTTTTTCTGTTAAGTCTGTTTTTTATGATATATATTTGACGTGAAACTGTACTTATGTATCCCGTCATACTTTGAACCGCAATTATTTTATTTATTATTATTACTTTTACTGTTAAGTCTGTTTTTGTTATATCTACTTTACGTGACTATGCATGTATGTATGTCGTCATACTTCGAACGACAAAATTATTTTTATATCTACCTGTGCGAATTTCAAACGCGCAATTTTACACCAGTAATGAAAACCTTTATCCTTTACGGGTAGACTTTACATAGATAAATTAAGTCGTATAAGAAAAGCAAAATGAGTATGTTAAATTTGATGTATGCCTTTTTGTGTTTCTTCGTTACATTTGTTGTTTTTATAGTGATATTAAGATGATAACACAATATTGACTGCTGTACCCCTATTTTTGACATTTTTACTCTTTGAGTATGTTTAGCTAGCTATAAAACCAGGTTCAATCCACCATTTTCTACATTAGAAAATGCCTGTACCAAGTCAGGAATATGACAGTTGTTATCCATTCGTTTGATGTGTTTGGACTTTTGATTTTGCCTTTTGATTTTGGATTTTCCTTTTTGAATTTTCCTCGGAGTCTAGTTTTTTTGTGTTTTTACTTTTTGCTTCAATTTAAATAAGTGTTTCATATTGGGGTAGCGACCTACAATTAGCCAATATATGCACAAGAATTCCGACAACTTGAGTCAGAATTGCGTAACCCTGAATTGGTTGCAATTACTGAATTTATTAAGCATATTGTTTTGGAGCAGTTTCATGATTATATATCTTCTAGTTGATACAAATTCTAACGGGATAAGCACCTCTGTTTACATTCACCACCCACAATACGAATACTAACTTAGCTGTTATGTCACAACCTGGACTTTAACGTAACAAACAACAACTACGAGGATCAAAAGAACTTCAAAAGGAATCTAATTCGGATGTGTCGACGGAATAAGAACCTCCTGTTTTACATTCATCACCCGCAATACGAATACTTACTTAGCTGTTATGTCACAAACTGGATCTAAACGTTAGGATGCAATGAGTTTGTTAGATGCTGCAAGTAAATCGAACCTGCGACCTGATAGAATCTTTTCAGATCTGTGACAGGACAATCTATCGAAACAGAACTGACAAACAGTCCAATTACAATACAATTTAACTGAACTTCCAATTATCACGTATCTAATTATATGCTTAAAAAGAGACCAAAATGACATAAAAATTACCAACTGTAGGTCACTGAACATTATTTAACTATAAGCAAAATCAAAACATATGTATATCATGAATATTTTAGTAAATTTCTATAACGTTTTAAGTACCATTGCTGATAGACTTATGTTCAGAAGTCTTTCAATCGAATGTTGTTCATTAAAATTCCGGTTGCGGTCTTTCTGTCCTTTTAAATAAATAAAACACGTCTTTCTATTTTCAGGTCACTTTTTGATTCGAGTTCCAATCTTTTGGATTTAAATCATGTACCTGAACGTCATACTGTAAAAGAAAAGGTTATAGTGGAGGATAAATCTGAAACTGAAAATGTCATACATGTAGAAGAAACAGAACCTGAACAAGAAGTTCCATATGAAAGTCCAGAAGAACAACAAGAAACACAAGTTCAAGAAACAGAGGCAGAAATCAAGGCGAGAGAAAAAAAGGTAAACGATCACTTACAATGTATTTATATAAAAATCGTTACATTACAATACTAACATAAATCAGATTATACAGAAGTATGGAAACTTCTTTAAGAATTTGCCAAAAAATCGAAACTGATTAGATTTGTTTTCTACATTTTTTTTTATACAGTTGAAACCATATAAGTTATTAAAGGTACCAGGTTAATGATTTGATACGCCAGACACGCGTTTCATATACACAAGACTCATCAGTGACGCTTAGATTAAAATAGTTAAGATATTCAGATTTTTTTTAAAGAATTTTAAAGCGGTGTATTGTAGAAGATTTTACAAATGGGAAATACAAAAATAGGTAAAACAACTATTTCTATGTTTCTAATTTTCTTACTGCTTATCCGTTATGACTAAAATGACAGTTTAAGGAATATAACAGGAATTATTAGAATTTATTTTATTACAGAAAATATTTTTCTATTAAAATAAATGTTTATGACTGGCATGTAAAAATGAAGTAAGAAGTCGGTTTTGTATGTTTTGACCCGTGGGTCTTGTTATTTATATCTCAACGACACATTTATACTCATTTAGAATAATTTTCTGAGAAACAACTGTTTAAAAACAATTAAGCCATTCAAGAGCACCAAGAGACATGGTTATGGTCGTTTTGAAATATTTGTTTTTAATAATATTCCTCCATTTTTCAATTTTTTCATCATTTCCAAATTCCCGCGTTTTTGCCATTGTTCCCCTCATTTCATGTTAACATATTCTTTACCCCAATAACGCTTTTATTGCAAGTTTTCCCAATTTTTTACTTTTTCACCTTTCTCTTTTCTAAAACCCCGGTTTTAAACAAATATTTCCTACCTCCTTATTTTTCAACATCCAATAGTACACATTACTTAGGTGTGTCAATTCTTTTGTTCATTATGCTTATAAGAGAAAGTGTAGAGAGAAAAACTATAAGCCGTTTTAGATCATAACGACCAAAAACTGTTAATCACTGATAGATTCCACAACTGCAAAACATGTGTTACGATATTTCTCCACTCATGAGTTATTTTATTTTTTTTTTACATTTAAAGCTTTTTAGATAATTTAAATTTATATTTTGACAGTGGGGAAATGTCGTTATACACGAGTTATAGTGGTGGGATCTGTTTCTTTTTTGGTATTTTCTTTCCTTTTCAAAGACTTTAAGAAAGTTGTATATATTTCGTGTGACGTCATCAGGCATGGTTGCCTTTTTTCATGACGTAACTATAGAAAATATTTAGAATATTTAATGTCACAATTAAATATCGACAAATAATTTTCCGAGAACAGGGTTTTCAATAGTGAGAAGAAATATTTTTCTCAAACCGTTCAAAAAATGTGAAAATAGAACAAAAGTTTGAGAAAAACACCTGGCTTTTGACTGAGAATGATTTTTGTCACAAAATGAAGGACCCAGGTTTTCTTAGGTTTTATTCCCAATTATGCATACTCTCATTTTTTTTATACGAAATTGAAATGCTCACCCTTGCGAAGCACCTTGAATCATCCTATTTTTATGGTTGGGTTCAATCTTTAGTTTTCTGCTCTTTTTTGTGAACTGCTGTTTGTCTTTTGATCTTTATATTTCTTTCGTGGTGTTGTCAGAGTTTATATATGCTACTGTGAATGACATTCATTATCTTTTTAAAAGATCTATTTAAAATATAATTTGTTTTTGGTGTATTTCATGGCAAACTTCAAATTAAAGATTAATTCCTTGAAAAATTTAATGTTTGCTTTTTCACGTTTTGCATTGCACAAAATCATGTTCTCCAATGACCAGTGTGTGGCATAGTCAACAAGGTGACGTTATTTTCAATTTATTTAATTGTATACTTTACTCAATACACGCATATTAATATAGATATATAAATGATTCTATATTAGATCGAAAGAACAAAGAAGCTCCTTCACACAGTGGATATCATAGCTGATTTAGCACTTAAAACTCTGTCAGACGATAAACCTAAGACAATGGAATTCTCAACAAAGACTATGAATTTAGTAGTTGGAGTTTCCAAATTAAACAATTCAACAAATACTTCAACAGATATAAGCACTTCCAGGAAAATTGGTAACAAAACCGTCACTAGTTCCTTCAAACTACCACCAGAAATAAGAGAACAACTAAAAGAAGCTAGTAAGAATGGATTTAAATTTCAGGTATATTTTTGTGTAGATTTGTCCAGGCAGGTTGAAAAAAATACTTTTTTGCTTAAAAATATCTTTTCATTGTACCCGAAATTAAAAAAAATTAAAACTATGCACTCATAAGGGCAGATACTTGTACTGAATTACTGGTAGGATGATATGTGTTGGGTTCAGTATTGTTGTGATTTTACTTTTTATTTATGAATGATGAATGGTGTTCCCTCGAAAAAGATGTAAGTGCTGGGTTCACATGTCTATTACACGGTTTTTCGAGACAGAAATATTGAAATATTATGTGTTTTTGGGCACTTTTTTGGTTGTGGTTATAAAGTAAATTTCAATTGTATATTTGGCAAGGGTTTTCTATTTTTTTTTTTAAGTGAATGAAGTTGGGATGACACTTTTTCTATTACAGATGTTTTTCTCAGACAAGAATCGAAGACCTCGGGACAAGTCGTCTGCAATTAATAATTTCCTTTTTCTAATACACACGCTTTCCTCCGACAATAATCCAATAACAGGGGGACAAGTCGTCTGCATGCATTAATACTCCTTTTTTAATTATAGATGCTTTTTCTCAGAAAAAATCTAAGATCTTGGGACAAGTCGTCTGCAATTTATAATTTCATTATGTATTAAAAAGGATTTCCTAATACAAGAATCCAAGAACATTCGGCAAGTCGTCTGCATACATTAAGGTAGATTCATGGTATACCGCCATCTTGGATTGTACAATCACAGTACAAAAACGGTCTAGTTATTTGCCCAAATCAGCAAATTTGGAAACAGATTTGCAATTTAATGGTTAAACTGTTTATTAACTTGATAATTTATTGTATTATTCAAAATACTTTAACAAACATCAACCTTTTGGGTTTTTAAAATCATTTTACTTAAATGAGTCTTTTAAGGGAAGATAACTCTTTTAGAACAAAATTTATACTGCGCTAATCGGGAAAGTTTTTATTTTTACTTGTGGCAAGAAAACAGGTTCGGTGACACCATGTTTTCTTTTTATTTTCTTCAAACATATTATGAAACCTATCTTCTCACAATAAATTTCAAAATTCTATCTCATAGAATTTTTTTATGCACTCTTATGTGTTTTTTCATGAACAAATTAACCAAATTTAGGCAATTTTCAACGACTCATAGCTTGAAAAAAAGCACAGTGACCCTTACTTTTCATTATATTTTTGAAAAAAGCATAGAAAAATCTTTATTTTGGCCAATTATAAGAAAATTCTGTCTCAAAAAACATTTACTTATGATCTACCTTAATTCTCCTTTTTCTATTATAGATGCTTTTTCTCAGACAAGAATCTAAGATCTTGGGACAAGCCGTCTGCACTTTATAATTTCCTCTTTTCTGAACCGCAACAAAGTTGTCGGTGCCCTATAGTTTTACCCTGGTCCGAAATTCCGAAATTCCGTCATTCCGTCATCCCTTCATTCCGCAACAAACCATTATACATAGTTTTTTCTTAACGCCTTCGGATATTGGACTGATTTTTGGTATGTAAGTTAACCATGCATGATGAGTTACAGATCAAGTTAAAGTTTCGTTCCGCTCCTCTAATTTTTGCCGAAGTAACGGGTTTTGGGAATTTGAGAAATTGTTGAAAATCACAGTTATACTACAGATACAGTTAAGTCGGCTTCATATCTTGACTTACATCTAGAAATTGACAATGAGGGTCGGTTGAAAACAAAACTTTACAACAAAAGAGATGATTTCAGCTTTCCAATTGTGAACTTTCCATTTCTAAGTAGCAACATTCCAGCAGCACCTGCATACGGGGTATATATCTCCCAATTGATACGATATTCCCGTGCTTCCATTTCCTATCATGATTTTCTTGATAGATGGTTACTGCTCACAAGGAAGCTATTAAACCAAGAGTTCCAAATGGTGAAGTTGAAATCATCCCTTCGTAAATTTTACGGACGCCATCACGAGTTAGTTGACCGTTATGGAATAACCGTTTCACAAATGATATCGGATATGTTCCTTACGTCGTAACAACAATCCCCTTCCCTTTCATGAATGTGACCTACCGAATTAGACTATTTACCGGATTTGTAATCACATAAGCAACACGACGGGTGTCAAATGTGGAGCAGGATCTGCTTACCCTTCCGGAGCACCTGAGATCACCCCTAGTTTTTGGTGGGGTTCGTGTTGTTTATTCTTTAGTTTTCTATGTTGTGTCATGTGTACTATTGTGTTTCTTTTTGTTTTTTTTTCATTTTTAGCCATGGCGTTGTCAGTTTGTTTTAGATTTATGAGTTTGACTGTCCCTTTGGTATCTTTCGTCCCTCTTTTATATGGACTTTTTATCTAAACGCCTTCAGATATTGGGCTGATTTTTGGTATGTGACTTAACCATGATGAGTTACAGATCAAATTAGTTTCGTTCTGCTCCGCTAATTTTTGCTGAAATAACAGGCTTTGGACTTTGATTAATTATTGAAAATCACAGGTATACAGATTTTTTTCTATACACCCCCAGATTTTGAGCTGATTTTTGATATGTGAGACTACCATCATGTTTGTGTCCACATGTGTTATTGAAATTGCAGATTTTTTGGGACGGGGCCATTCGTCTCGCTTTGACACATCTAGTCTATGACAGAGGCTTTCAGACAAGAATCCAAGAACAAAGGAAAAATCGTCTGCATACATTTTGTTTTTGTTCTATTACAGATGCTTTTCTCAGACAAGAATCTAAGATCTTGGGACAAGTCGTCTGCATACATTAATTCTTCTTTTTCTATAACAGATGCTTTTCTCAGACAAGAGTCTAAGATCTTGGTACAAGTCGTCTGCATACATTAATTCTCCTTTTTCCATTACAGATGCTTGCTCAGATAAGAATCCAAGATCTTGGTACAAGTCGTCTGCATACATTAATTCTCCTTTTTCTATTACAGATGCTTTTCTCAGACAAGAATCCAAGATCTTGGGACAAGTCGTCTGCATACATTTATTCTCCTTTTTCTATTACAGATGCTTTTCTCAGCCTAGAATCTAAGATCTTGGTACAAGTCGTCTGCATACATTAATTCTCCTTTTTCTATGACAGATGCTTTTCTCAGCCTAGAATCTAAGATCTTGGTACAAGTCGTCTGCATACATTCATTCTCCTTTTTCTATTACAGATACTTCTCTCAGCCTAGAATCCAAGATATTGGGACAAGTCGTCTGCATACATAAATTCTCCTTTTTTCTACTACAAATATTTTCCTCAGACAAGAATCCAAGATCTTGGGACAAGTCGTCTGCATACATTAATTCTCCTTTTTCTATTACAGATGCTTTTCTCAGACAAGAATCCAAGATCTTGGGACAAGTCGTCTGCATACATTAATTCTCCAATGATTTCGCTAATTCTTAAGGATTTAAACCAAAAAACACTTGGTGTAACTAAACTACCAAAGCCTATCCTCATTGACATACCTATTGGAAGTAAGAATCTATAAACATCAGTAAAAAGGATACATGATAATGATGGGATGGGATCTGAACTCTTCTTTATACTTAATTATACAATATGTCGCTGTTTGAGTTAAACCCAAATATCGGTGTCATTTAAAACATTTATTTGTTATGAATTGGGCTGTAAATAATAGTAGATAAAGGTTTACAAATACGCCCAAAAACATATACTGTAAACACATTTATTTTCGCAATGAATTTGTTTTGCGTTTTCCCTTTCTTGTTCGATTTGCGGCTATTTAATTTCGCGATTTTCTAATTTACTTGATGTAGCATAATAAGGAAAGATACAAGTTTTACATATTCGCGACGATTAATTTTGGCGTTATTAGTCATTTCGGGAAAATAAGTTAGAAGAGAACCTTGGGTAAATATTATTTTTTCTATCTTGTTGCTCAGAAAAATCAGAAAGACTGCGGAATTGGAATTACTGTAGAATAAAGGCAACAGTAGCATATTGCTGTTCGAAACTGTTCTTTTGTATGATTAGAAAGGAATAAACAATCATTATAGGAGGGCACATTTGCCTGGTTGTTAAGAATAAGAATAAGAATAGAATAAGAATTTTATTAGTCTAAAATCCAAACAATAGGATTGTTACTAAAATGCACAACAAAAACAAACAAACAGACAGGCATATAAATTACAAAACGATAGTCATTAAACACTACAAACATGTAGCATTGAAAGAAAAACAAAAAAAATGATTATTAGTATTAATTATAATACTATTTTTGACAGCATGCCTCCTCTTAAAATATTATGCTTATGTTACAAAAAATATGTTATAATATATATAACATTATAAGTTGAGCCATCAATTACACAGTTCATATATTGACATTATAATTTTTTCTCTCATTATACATTTCACTTATGTAGTTAACAATGATAAGTAAAATATCACATTCTTCGCAGGAAAATATAAAATCAAATTTGTTTTCTTCACTCATTGAATTAAAACAGGGGACAATACTAGATATTTCATCAAACATTTTGATCCTAGTTTTATTAATTTCTGAAAATGTTATGATAAAATGAAATTCATCTTCCAACTCTTTATGGCATAAAGGACATATTCTATTTTCTAAAGCTGTTTTGTTGTATCTACCACGTTCAACAGCCAGCATACTATTACTTATTCTTATTTTAGCATAATTTTTTGTAACATTTTTATCTAAATTCAATAAAAGGTACTTTTCTAGTTCATACTTAACTTCAAATTTTCTGTAGGTTCTTAGTTTATTTCCATTTATTGAATTATCATCATTAAAGAGACAATTTCTCCAAAATATAATGTAATTTTCATTGAGCTTCTTCACGACGGCTAAAAGTAATCTTTTTTTAGAGAAGGTACATTGATTTTCCCAAACATGAATGAAATTCAATTTTGAAAGTCGCATTTTAACTTTTGAAGCAAATCCATCATTTAACTGCTTGTTAGCTTTATAAACATTATATAATAATGACTCATTTTCATTTGACTTTGAAATATGTAACCAAACTCCTACAGAAGACTTAAGGGCCTGTATACCAATAGGGTACATTCCCAATTCAGCTAATACAGCTGTATTTACTGCCTTTGAATTAACATTTAGAAGACCTATCGCAAATTTGATTTGGAGTTTTACTGATTCCATAGATAAATATTGAGATTCAAGAGTTTTGTTGTTCTTCACAATATTTAGCGACCATATCTCACTATAATACAGTAATATTGGGCTAACACAAGAATTAAATAGTTTCATATGGGAAAAAACATCCACCTTATCTGAGTAGAGTATTTTTTTAATACAAAACAATGCCTTAGAAGCTTTTTTACATAGGAGATTTACAGCATTAGTGAAAATTCCTGATGGCTTGAATAGTATACCTAAATATTTATATTCTGTGCAACATTCAATTACTTCATTATTCAATACAAACTTGTCTTTAGTAAGTTTTTTACCACTTTTATTAAATATCATTGTTTTTGTCTTGTCAAGATTGACAGTCAAGTTCCATTTTTCACAATAAGCATTTAACTTGTTTAGAGTGCTAAACCTCTGTAGTTTGAGGGGTTATTAAAACACCCTCCTTTGAATACTGGTTTAATGTAATTTTCTCTCCATTTAGAAGGATATATGCCAGTAAAAAGAATTAAGTTAAATAATTTTACATACATGTTGACGTTCATAGTACAAGATATTTTCAACATTTCATTTGTTAATCTATGTTGTTAAGATCAGAAGTATTAGTCTTGTACTATCAAACTTCCTGAAACCAATAAGCTCTTACCGTACTTATATGCAATTTATGGTATGAATTTTTCAGATCAAGTCAGGATAAGTCTTATGTATGGCATGAAATGACTTCCACTAATTTGAACTTAAGCAAATATCCGTCACAAGGTAAACTCAATTGGCGACAGTAAAATCTACGTTATAAGATGGTCAAGCTTAAAATACAATACAGTTATCTCCTAATTGGTTTTTTAAATATAAATCAACAACCTTCATTTTGCATTTACAACTGTTTTTATTTGGAATGTTTCATTTAAATATAAATAAAAAAAATATCTAAATAGATATTTATTATTATTTTTTTTTATTTTTTTTTACAGGAAAAGAAAAATTCAGCGAATTTATTTTGAAGTCCCAAGAAGATAACTTCATACGTCTTAAAGTGAAACAGCCAGCAAACATGTTTTACATGTTGAAGCTTATTACAGATGGTCCACAGTATAATATGTCAGTGAAGATTGCAATAGAATTTCATAAACAGGTGTCTTTGTCAGATGCAGAAAATGGGACGCTCATTAGTAATACACAAATAGCATTTTTAAAAGAACCTGAAAAGAAATCGCTATACTGGAGTATAGGAGTTATCGTCAACGATAGAAGCGATGGGAATATTAGGCAGAATATATCTGTTAAAATTTCCTCGACTGGCATTAATTGTCGATATTGGAATAACACTATCGGAAAATGGGTACCAGAGGGATGTCAGGTATGTAATATAATAATCTATAGAGAAGGGGAGATGTAAAAACAGGGGAAGTAATATAATAATATATAGAGAAGGAAAGATGTAAAATACCAATCAATAGGAAACCAGGGGAACACATTCCCGTTTCTGCCCAATGAAAAAGGGGTTACTTTCCTAACCCAAGAAAATTGGTACCGTTAATTTGATCAGGAATCGTCTTTTTAAAGAACTATAATATTGAAATATTTTTATTGTGATCTTAATTTGAAAAAAGTTATAACGAAAATACCAAACCCTGGAGATATCCATATCAACTGAAAAAAAATGTTATCCCCCCCCCCCCAAAAAAAAAATACGGGTGAAAATCAACTGTCAAAATACGGACTTGGTACAGGCATTTCTTTAGAAAACGGCGAGTTGCATCTGGTTTTATAGCTAGCAAAACATCCCACGGGAAAGTCACACAAAGTAACCAACACAGGCATAATAATGTCAAAGAGTATTTATTTTTTTAAATTGTATCCTTATTTATATTGTGTCATTTTTCTAATCGTCTAAGGATAACTTTATTTGAGATAGTTGACACCTTAGCTTATCCTATGTATTTCTTTTTAATCGAATTAGACTATTTCAATCGATATTTTATAGCGTATCATTTTATGTTTTCGTGTTACAGTGTTTGACTGCTGATTCAGCTTAGATGACGGTTCGCGCTTCTTAAAACGTTTAAACTCGCTACATTTGCATAAATCTATTTGGAGCCCGTAGGTCAGTGTTGTCGTTTGTTGGTGTTATTTATTAGTGTATCTCGATTTCTTCGTTTTTTATATAGATTATCGTTGGTTTGTCTGGTTGAATTGTTTTACACTAGTCATTTTGGGGCCCTTGACAATTGCTTTTCGGTGTGAGCCACGTCTCTGTGTTGAAGACCGCATTTATACCTATTAATGCTTACTTTTATTACACATGGTGACTAAGATGGAATGTTGTCTCATTTGCACTCATACCACATCTTCATGTTAATACATAATAGATTGTAATAAATAAGACATTACTTTTGATCAAGCAAATATAAAAAAGAAGATGTGGTATGATTGCCAATGAGACAACTATCCACAAAAGACCAAAATGACACTGACATTAACAACTATATGTCACCGTACGGCATTCAACAATGAGCAAAGCCCATACCGCATAGTCAGATATAAAAGGTCCCGATAAGACAATGTAAAACAATTCAAACGAGAAAACTAACGGCCTTATTTATGTTAAAAAATTGAACGAAAAACAAATATTTAACACATAAACAAACGACAACCACTGAATTACAGGCTCCTGACTTGGGACAGGCACATACATAAATAATGTGGCGGGGTTAAACATGTGAGCGGGATCCCAACCCTCCCCTAACCTGGAACAGTGGTATAACAGTACAACATAAGAACGAACTATAAAAATCAGTTGAAAAAGGCTTAACTCATCAGATGGACAAAAATACAAGTGGACTTGGCCGGGTACTTATACATCCCGACACAAAAAGACACAATGAACAGATCTGAGAGTACTCGCAGTTATCTGACAGCTAGTTCAAAGCCACTAACAACAATAAAAAAATCATGCATCTTAGACTAAACTATCAATCCTTACACATCCAACATCCAATGGATTTAGTATAAAGACGTCATAAACAGCCAGAGAAAAACATGACCTTGTACAATGCCAAGTTGCAGGTATCGACAGATTGTAGATTCATGAATATGTATATGTAAATAACATACTAGTAATATTTAGAAAGCTTTTAATTTACTGATAACAAAATCAATATTTATACCAATAAAAACAATATTCAATGATCTTATTACAGTGTTGAATAGGTAACCTTTTAGAAGTTCATTTTGTGTAACTTCACATGACAGACTTGCAACACAACTGACTAAATTTTACTAACAGACACATAAACACCAATTTCAAAGTTTTTAGTCGATAGTACATTATTTTTTAGTTTATTTACCGTATATTGTAAGTGTACCTTTTGTGCATCTATCATATTCGTGAAATCGGTGTTGGCTACAAATTGCGTGTATTTGATTTCGCTGTTTTACCATGTTATCAAATTTATTTATGACGGACTTTCTTGGGCCAATAATTTTGATATTGAGTAATGGTCATACCTTCGGCAGCGTTTCATTCATTTGTACGTGTGTATATATGACCTATGAAATTTAAATCATACATTCTTGTGTTTAAAAAAATAATTTTATTTGTAAATTTTGAAATATACTAGAAATTTTGAAATCGCAATACAATGGAGCAAAATCAAAGCGTTTTTAAATTCGCGGGCAGTATGTCGACTTCGAACAGAGGGGTAAAAAATACAAGAAGGGCAGTCAATGTCATAGATCAATCAAACATACACTGATGACCTCATGGCTAAAAAGGGAAAGACAAACAGACAAATCACAGTACACAAGACTCAAGATAAACAACTAAAGACTAAGCAACACAAACACCCCAAAAAACTAGGGGAGATCTTAGGTGCTCCGGAAGAATAAGCAGATTCCACTCCACATGTTGCACCCGTCGTGTTGCTCATGTTATTACAAACCCGGTAAATAGTCTTCTTTGTGAAAAGGGCAGGGAATTGGAGTAATGACAAGGAACATTTGCGATGTCAACTGTGAAAAGGTTATTCAATGACGGTCAACTAACACGTGATGGCGTCCGTAAAATGAACGAAGGGATAAAAGAGGGACGAAAGATACCAAAGGGACAGTCAATAATTATCTCAACTTTACCATTTTGAACTTTTGGTTTAATAGCTTCCTTGTGAGCAGCTACCTTCTAATAGGGAAATTATGATAGGAATTACAAGCCATGGAATGTCGTATGAAGGCGCTGCTGGAATGTTGCAAACATATAAATGGAAATTAGGATAAGGAAATGTCCAAGTTTTATTTTTTTCGGGACGATTTATTATATTGACGTTAGTTTGCTACTCGCGAAAGTCGCGAAAATATATTGGTCGCGAAATTAAGTTGGTTGACAAAAATTTGTTTATACTTCTTTTTTGGAGAAGTGTTAAATAGTAACTTTAAGGTTAAGTTTGAACTTTTATTTCCTTATTCGAGATAATGAGACAACAACTGGTTTGGTTTTCAAAAAGTGCTTGACCAAATTATAACAGTGTTTTTTTTTTATTTTTCCAGACAGAATTACAGGAATCACAAACATCTAAGACACTATCACTGAACCACATCAACAACTGACAGCCGACTTATAGAAAAACCCAGAAAAATCAGACGTTGTAGCAAAATCAAACATCAACGAATAACACACAATCCAGACTATTTAACTTGGTTTGGTAAAAAAAACCCGACGAAATAAATCTTGAACCTCTACTGTTTTTATCAAAACACTTGTCTTAAATCTGAAATTCATAAAACAAACTTACACAGATGACCATTAACTTAATCACAGATCAATCTGTACATAATTTTGACAGCAATATCATATTGTTTCCGTAATTAGTACTCAGGACGCTAGCTAGTAGAAGGAAAATAATGGGTAATTTAGATTTATTAGTTTGGTAAAAGCAGACAACACATGACAAAAAATTGCTACAGAACTACAATTTCTTAAAGGAATTTTCCAAAAAATGTACCACTCGTTATACTATACTTATATTTGCAGGTTTCACCTGTGTCATCAAGCGAAACACTAGAGTGTGAATGTGATCATCTTACCGATTTCGCTGGAGGAGTTTTCGTATTACCGAATATTGTGGATCCATTTCAAGATGCTTTACTATTTCTGACGTTCTTGGACAACCCAGTTGTAGTTACAGTAGTGGTATTGGTCTGGTTGATATATTTTTTGGGTCTTTACAGGGCAAGGCAAGCTGATCGGAGGGATTCAAATTTTGTAAGTGAGAGGTTTAGCTTGCTATAAAACCAGGTTCAATCCACCATTTTCTACATAAGAAAATGCCTGAACCAAGTCAGGAATATGACTGTTGTTATTCATTCGTTTGATGTGTTTGAGCATTTAATTGAGCCATTTAATTAGGGATTTTCCGTTTTGAATTTTCCTCGGCGTTTCGTAGTTTTTTAGATTTTACCTTTTTTTGTTAAATAATTTAACATTAAGGTGGTACCAAAACACCTTGACTAATATTAGTTTGGCTCGTTAACATTTCATTAAAATTTGACGAAATATTTATTTTGACGCTTTGACAAAGATATAAAAATTTCCAAAAAGTTGAACCAACCACTTTATAAAAAAAATTTTGGTTAAATAGCAGTTTGACAAACACTAACTTTGATCATTGGAAAGCTTTATATTTCCTTAATAATATAACTTTAATAAAACGTTCAGCTAAATTTAGAGAGTTATCACCCTGTAGTGTCATGTACCACCTTAAAGCATAATAACTGAAAATAACACATCTGTATCGCTTTTATGGAGTCTCTTTCATACGGAATCATAAGCAATAAGACCAAAATCTAAATGATATATAAGAGATAGCTATAATCATCTTTAATCAAACTGATTGAGGGAGTTAAAGCTTTGATTATAAATAGTAGTAGAACATATTTCACATAAACTAAAAGTTAAAGAAGCAAAACACAGCATTTTGAAAATAAAGACAACAGTAGTATACCTCTGTTCGAAATTCATAAGTTAATTGGGCAAAAACAAATCCCGGTTACGAAGTTAAACTGAGGGAAACACATCAAACAAAAGAGGAGAACTGTGACACTATAGTAAGACTGTAGTGTTCATATTATCTTAACTCTATATTTAGTTAAATGATTAAAAGGATATTTTTGGGACATTTGGAAGTCTGTTCATTAGACAGGGTTATTAACAAACAATAATCAGCTTTTTTACATTGGAATCATGAAACCAAATGTCAAGTTTAATTACGACTTAATAGTTATATGTGATTCAAAGGGACAATTTCAGGAAACACGATAAGTTTTTCATGATATTTATTACATAGTATATTTTTGTAGGATGGTATAGTGACACCCTTTCCAAGTGATCCTTCTGACCCGTTTAAGTATCTTATGTGCATTGTCACTGGGTGGCGGTATGATGCTAGAACTACAGCAAACGTTTCATGCTACATAAAAGGCAAAAATGGACAAAGTGCAAGGCATTGTTTAAGTAGGACCTCATCACCGCAGGTTTTGTTTACAACTGGTGGTGAAGACTGGTTTCTAATTACTTCTTCCTACAATATAGGAGACATGGTGAAAGTAATTGTTTGGCACGACAACAGTGGTTCCTCGCCATCATGGTTTGTATGCATTTATGTATAAATATATATTTATAGATTTGTCTGTTGTTTCCCGTTTGAATTATTTTACACTTGTCATTTTTAAAACCTTTATAGCTTGCTGTTCGGTGTGAGCAAATACTCCGTGTTAAAGACTATACTTTGACCTATAAAGGTTTACTTGTCTAATTATGACTTTGATGGAGAGATGTCTCATTGGCACTCATACCACATCTTATGTTTATTTCGAAACATTTCGATTCTGTTCGAAATATTATTCTGATATAATATCATATGTCAATTAAAATATTATACATTTGATTAAAAAAATTAACAGAATATGATTCGAAATTGAACTTTTGAGCCTAAATTTATAGAGAACTTGTTGTGGAAAATGACGTATTAAGGTTATCGAAAAAAGTCAATATTATTTAAGATCTGAACTGAGACATCGAAAATACCAATGTTATATTTGCGATTTGTGTTAAACAGTTTTAGCAAATACAAATCAATGAATTTAGGATTTAAAAATAAGGTGGCTTAATGACTTTCCAAAAACAGCTACCTTCGTAAAGTAATCGCAATGTGCAATTGTTAAAATGCCCGCTAACTGTATAGTTTCAAAGAGGGACATAAAACGAAATTGAAATTAACTCTACATAAAATTTTTATCGTCTGTCAACAAAGATATAAACCCTTTACTGGATACATCCGTATATATTTATGTTGTGGAATTTGTAAATATATATTTTCTGTTATGTATATCTGAACAGAAGGAAAGTTTATATACTTAAATCCAGAAATGTAAAATTAAATGCATTTGAATTCAGGTGTAAAATGTAAAAAAACATTTAATGTTCATCTTTCCGGTACAAAGTTGAAATATTCTCGACAGGTTTTCAGTTTATATATATTTTACCACTAAAAAGGTAAAGCACTCTTGACAAATGTACAGTTTATATTTATTTTACCGGTACAAAGTTAAATCATTCTTGACAGAGGTACAATTTATATGTATTTTACCTGTACAAAGTTAAATCATTCTTGCCAGAGGTACAAGTTATATTTATTTTACCTGCACAAAAGTAAAGCATTCTCGACAGATGTACAGTTTATATTTATTTTACCGGTACAAAGGTTAATCAGTCTTGACAGATGTACAGTTTATATCTATTTTACCGGTACAAAGTTAAATCATTCTTGACAGAGGTACAGTTTATATTTATGTTACCGGTACAAAGTCAAATCATTCTCGATAGATGTAGTTTATATTTTTTTTACCGGTAAAAAGTCAAATCATTCTCGACAGATGTACACTTACAGTGTATATTTATTTTCTTGAAAAAAATTAAAATCAGTGTCGACAGATTTCAATTTATATTTTATTTTACCAGTACAAAGTAACATCGATTTCGTCATATGAACAGTTAAACAAAGAACAAATATCAAATAGTCAATTACCCATAACAAAGTGGCCAGCATACAATCTTAAGCAAAGAACATATAACTCTTAATGAGGTCGCCAACATACATACTTAACCAAAGGAAAACAGCAGATATGGAGGTCACCAATATAGAATCTTAAACAAAGGACAGATTTCCCATAATGCAAGCTTTGAATTGTCTGAACAATTAATTAAAAAGTAAGAAAACACTGACAAACTGCTATTAACATCTATCTTTAGGACGAGTACAAATTGATTATATTTTTTGTTTTCTTTAAAGATCTTTTTGAAATTTTGTTTCTATTTTTAGAACAGAGTTGGCTGCCTTCCTTGCATATGCCTTTGAGTTTTTATAACCCGATGTTATCGTCCTATGTTTAGTGGTTCTATAAAAAAAGATATGTGGTTTGATTTGCAATGATTAAACTAAAGGACATGGATGTATACTATTGATTTTTTAAAGTACTAATTCGATATTGTTTCTTATCTTAATCAACTCAACAAAAAGTATATATTTGTGTTTTAAACATTATCGATTAAAAAAAATGTACATGCCAGGAATAAGCTAATTTGATTATTATGTTTTAGGTTTCTTTCCAGAATAATTATACAAGACTTGCAAACAAAAAAAGTATTTAATTTCTACTACGATAATTGGCTGGGAATTCAAAGTGGTACTGCTAGAGTGTGTTTGTCAATCAAGTCAGGTTACGAGTTGAAGCAACAATTTTTCCTTAGAACAAGTCAGGATCTACGTAGAGGGCATTTGTGGATCAGTATAATCTCTAAACCACCATGTAGTAATTTTACGAGGGCTCAAAGATTATCATGCGCATTGTCTTTCTTGTTTTGTACAATGTTGTCCTGTCTTATGTTTCATGGAATTCCGACTGACGAAACGATTAGTTCTGATGTAGCAAGTATTCAATTTGAATTCTCTCTGAAAGACTTTATCATTGGTTTGGAAAGTAGTATAATAATGTTTCCTATAAACTTTGCCATCATTGAACTTTTTGTGCGATCAAAAACAAAACAGCTACATAAAGAACGATATCTGGAAATTGATGTTAACCGTCCAACGACAAGTGATGAAAAAGGATCAGATAAAACGGATAATGAAATTGTTGCAGTAAAACGATGGATGTAAGTTTATTATATATTACTTGTATCACAATGGTGTGCATTAGATGGCTGAGCCTGTTTGTAAAGCTACATGTAGGTTAATTATACATAAGGTAGTAAAACGATGGTAGTCATCTATAAAACCAAATCAATACATGCGCAGCAGACAACACACACAAAACAAAAGATAAATGGCTTTTTACTGCTGTTCCTCATCTATAAGTTATTAAAATATCGCAGAGCAAACACGTTAACTTCTTTTATCAAATATTTTATACGAAATACAGCAATTTTGTTTATCTAATAAAGGTTCTTTTTTCCAGTCCGTATCCTGTATCGTATACCCCATATCGCATATAGCTAAACTCGTATCCCAAACCCCGTATCGCATAGGAAAACCCGTATTCCATACCTGGCGTGACGTCATAATTCGAATGACGTCATCGTTTAACATGTGACGTCCAGTTGCTGTATTTACTTTCATAGGAAACAAATGAGTTCCACTAAAACAAATATCCTATCATTTCAACTAAAATCGATATTTTTCCATAAAATATTACCCAGTAAAAATGAAAACACAATAAGATGTAGAAATTCTTACAATATAATTTGGTGAGAATAGTTAGCAAACTTTTCAAGAACTGTTTTTCTTACTGTTCACCTCCTCAGAAAATTAAAGTGGTCATGAATCATACCATCGCCAAATAAATAATAAAACATTTCCACATCTTATGATATTCATTTGATAAATATTAATTTTAGTTACCCTTAGGACAGGATCGTTAGTAGAAACATTTTAATATTTATATATATATATGTCTTTAACGTATATTGAGAATGTAATAAGGTTATAGGGGACATAACGATGTGGATATTAAGCAAATAAAGAAGTCAATAAAAAAATCAAGCCAGCTGGAAAAATACAGAAAAATCATTATGTTCTTTTCTAGCTTATAATTTCGGATGATTTAATAAAAAAAGAGGATATCATAATTATAATTCTATCGAAATATATGATAAACAGAATAATACATGGGAAAATCCGTATCGCATGCTGTATCACCACTCGACCAATATCAACCCTTGGGACCTTCGGCTCTCTGGACTGATATTGGTTTCACGGGATGATACAGCATGCGATACAGATTTTGCCATGTATTCTTCTATATTCATCGAAATCGTTCCCAATTCTCTTACAGACTCTTTGTTTCAATGTTTAATTAGAGTTCGGTATTTTTGTTATTATGCTTTTCTCTTAAAAGGGGAGCGAAAGATACCAGAGGGATAGTCAAACTTATAGATAAAAAAATTAACTGACAACACCCTGGCTAAAAATAAAAAGACAGCCAGACAAATAATAGTACAGAGATGACACAACATAGAAAACTTTCGACTTAGCAACACGAACCCCACCAAAAACTTGGGTGATCTCTGGTGCTCTGGAAGGATTAGCAGATCCTGCTCCACATCTTGCATCCGTCGTGTTGCTTATGTTATTACAATTCCAGTAAATAGTCTAATTCGGTAGGTCACCTTCGTGAAACGGGAAGGGTATTGTAGTTAATATTACTTAATCGAAATACCTCTTATAATCATAATGTTTTGGATCTTTTCATATCATTTCTTTATGACATTTTTAAATCAAAATAACTGCATACTTGCTATCAATGCATTGAGATCTTTTCATATCAGTACTTAAACGATATTTGTTTATTGATATAACTAAAATGTACATACAGTAAAACCTGTCTAAACTGAACCTCTTCGGGGCCAAATATTTTGTTAGGTTTAAAACATCTCATAAAGTTTGATATACTGGACTTAAAAACTTGTTTGGATTAGACATAATTTCGATTTATGCACGATTCGGTTTGCACAGGTTACACTTTATTTTTTATCTAAATTTATCATTTTCAGGTTTCCATGGTGGGTTATATACATTGCATGGACCACAACTATTTTGACATCGTTGGTTTCGTCATATTTTGTTATGCTGTACGGATTAAAATATGGCTACTATGAAAGTTTGAATTGGCTAGTTTCCTTTCTTACAGCATTTGTTGATGATGTCTTTTTAATGGAGCCTATCAGTGTCGTTTTTTTTGCCATGTTGTTCACCTTTATATTGAAACGGGAAATCAAAATTGATTCTGCTCCAGCCTTGATTGTAAACAAACCAGAAAGTAAGTTTGTTAATCTTTAGTAGATTATTTTATGGTTTCTAATAGTTTTAGTCGCCTTTCGATGACGCCATAAGTCACGATGAGTTTGCGATATGTCTGCTCATCAGCAAGTCAGTCCGTCAGACAGTTTCTTTATATGCTAAGTAAACTTATCATATATACAAGCATTAAGCAGTTTCTGCACTTGTTCTCTTACTAGAGATTAGATACTTAACATAGAGTCATATCATAAACAGATACATATATGATTTGAGTTTTGTGTTGGTTTGGTACGTTGACATAGAAAACTACTAGTACTGAGAAATTTAATTTAATGTATAACCTATGATCAAAATGATAAGATATTTATATTTAAGTGTAACAAATTAAGTTTGAGTTTGGTTCTGGTTGTGTCATTTTCATCGGAGTTGTCAATGGGCTTTCTAATTGCTGTGGATTCATTTATTTTCGTGGATTGAGGAAAACTTGCATTTTCGAAGATATTTGATTTTCATGGTTTGGGAACCGTGCATGCAAAACCTATAGAAAATTTGTTATTCGTTGTTCACCTGAATTCATGGTACCACTGTACCCACGAAACCCACGAAAATTGGTATCCAACGAATAATGATGAATCCACATTAGGAAAAGATTGTAAATATATATCCCTCGAAATGCTTGTTTTGTTCGTGCAATCAACCAAAAGTGAATATTTTCGGGAAAAAACCTTCATTGAATATGAGGTTGATCTGAATTGGTATGAATTCCAATAAGACAACTCTCCACGAGGGGTCAAGTGACACAGAACTTAACAACTATAGCTTACCGTACGACCTTCAACAATGATCAAAAACCCAAATACTAAGACCCGAAATGACATATGTAAAACATTTCAAACCAGAAAACTAACGGCCTAATTTGTATCCAAAAAATGAACAAAAATCAAATAAAGGACAACTAGTGAATTACAGGCTTCTGACTTGTGACAGACATTCAATCGTGGATTTATATCTTTGAAGATGATGAACAGTCCGTTACTCATGAAAACAATTAAAATGTGTTTGGAATTTGAACAAGCGAGACAATTTTTGTGATAGGGCAGAGATTTTCAGCTCTGCACACAATTCTTTTTAACTTATCAATATCTCTTTATTGCATATTTACTGTAACAACTTACTTCATTAAGAGCTTATAGCTCAGTATCCCTCATGTTAGTTTACCTTATAGTTTAGGGAAGTTTCATTTGGAAAGATATAATATTAGTATCTATAACAAATTAATTTCATAAATATATATAATAAATATTGTGAATACACATACAGATCTTTGTTTTTCTGTCCTTATTTTACACATAACATTTCCGGAATCCTCTCTGTCATCATCCTCTTTGCGCAATATCAGCCAAACGATTCCTATGTTACAGTAAAACTAAGAAGCTATGATCATAATACATTGCAAAAGGTGTTTACGTCTGAAATTAATGACGGGACAGAAATATGGAAGAAGCTATGATCATAATACATTGCAAAAGGTGTTTACGTCTGAAATTAATGACGGGACAGAAATATGGAAACTTACCAAAATACCAACTACCAATAAAGACATAGTTTAACACTTTTCTTATATCAGTATAGAAAAACTAGAAAAACTAAATAACTTCTACACAGCTACTTTTGCATACTTTTTTTAGGTACTATTTCTGTACTAAAAATATGTAGTACTGGAAATTTACTTTTAATATTTAGTACTATTTCTTTACTTTAAACATGTTAAAATTATTATAATATTTAGGTACTTGTATTTTACAGTACTTGATTTGTACTAATTATTTTGGTACAGAAATAATACAATATTCCATGTTTGAAAATCATAATTTTCAGAGATTTGAAATAGAAAAACTTTCAAAATGCTGAAAATGTAACGGCAGTAACCAAAAATATGTAGTACCTAAATTTCAAGTACAAATTAAGTACTGTAAAATACAGGTACCTAAATATTACAATAATTTTAAAGTTACAAAATAGTACTGAATATTAAAAGTAGTTTTCCAGTACTACAGATTTTTAGTACAGAAATAGTACCTAGGCAAAAGAAGTTGTGTAGATGATATCTATTGAAACAATTATCTTTTTATTACAGGAAACAATGCATTAATGCAGAAAAGAAGTAATACAAAATCAATTATCCCAGGACATGCTTCAAAAAAAGATTTGAAGAAAGCTAAACAAGAACTTGATTTTAAAGAAAAGATCCAGACCAATCTCCAAGATATAATTCTGTATGTGTTTTTCACATGTATGTTGTTATTTGTTGTTCACAGCCATCGACCAGTGGAGAAATGTTTCATGCAGTCACAAGATATCAACAATATTTTTATCCAAAATACATTAGAACATGTAAGTAATACAGACAAGAAGGAAATGAACAAAGGAGCAATCATAATCCATTAGTCAATAGTTATCAAAGGTACCAGGATTATAATTTAGTACGCCAAACACGCGTTTCGTCTACATAAGACTCTCATAGCGACGCTCATATCAAAATATTTACAAAGCCAAACAAGTCAAAAGTCAGATAAGATCGAACAATTTTATAAATACATTAATAAGATACAACTATTTTTTTTTTAAACAATTGAGAATTTAATAATCTCCATTAGGAGCGAGACATGATATGCCAACAAAAAAGTTTCTCCTGCTTTCAATGCATCACCCGCCTTGTAACTAAACTTTGTACACAGATAAAATAAGGGGAGAAATTTTATTGGTTAACTGTTTTTGACAATGTTTTTCATTTGAATAAAGACCCAGTTTTGTTTTGAAGAGGACACGGGTTTTCTTTTTGTTGGGAAATGTGAACATGCATCCATACATTCTCTGTCGAAAAAGTCAAAATAAATTTCATCGTAAAACAAACTGTTGTCGTGTTAAAATTTATTTTAAACGGGAACTTTTCAGAATAAGGAAGACACCTATTTCTAAAGCGAAACGTTTACATTATTACACCATCTAAAAACAACAGCTTCCATTTGCAATTGATTATTTCCAAATGATCAAATACTGGGTCTGGCAAGTTAAGAAAGAGACAATTTCTAACTAGCAACTATAAGAACGTTAATTTTCAAAGAAGAATTGCCACATGATATGTATCTTACTGTGTAACGGACTCCTTTGATCTATTTCACTACTTGCATATCAGTTTTACATACTTTAACACTTGTTATAAGCTGTAAACTGTTTCCAAATTTTGCTAAGATCACTAGATATCTTACCCAAATTAAACTTTAAGAGGCTTTAACAGAACTCTGATAGAGTCAAAATATGTATTTCAGAAACAATCATCTTATCAAAAGAACAATATCCCATAAAAGACCAGCTTAGATGCTACAGACAAATAAGAATTTTGTTTAGAAAGCCATCGATACAAGATACTACTAACTTATCAGAATTCTGTTAAGACGGCTATTGCTTTGAGATGCGACTGTCTTATCAGAATTCTGTTAAGAAGGCTATTGTTTTGAGATGTAAGTCTTATCAGAATTCTGTTAAGGGTTTCATTGGTACTATATTCGATGATTCTTATCAGAATTCTGTTAAGAAGGTTATTGTTATGAGATGCGACTGTCTTATCAGAATTCTGTTAAGAAGGCTATTGTTATGAGATGTAAGTCTTATCAGAATTCTGTTAAGGTAGCACAATACAAAGATTTGTTCACTCCCAATCAGACAACTTTAAACTGATGTAATTCATTTCATCCTTCTTTAAATTTCATAAATGAGGTACCAAAAGAAAGAAGAAAGATTAATCTTTCAAATTGTGAAAATTTCATTATGACATAATTATTACATAATTAATTATTATGTAATAAGTTGCTATATTGTGATGTCCACACTTGAATGAATTTAGCTTCTTTGTTCTTTATAGCATCCCCAAATATTTTATAGATTCTTGTACAACACAGCTTGACCTCCAAAACTGTGTCTCAGATTTCCAAAAACATCAATAGAACAAATTTTATACCACATTGAATTTAGTGATCTCTTATGAATTGATGTTGCAAACTTCATTGAAGATTTATGAGAGAATGAAATACAATAGGAAAAATCTGAGACACAGTTTTGGAGGTCAAACTGTGTTGAGCAAGAATCTGTAAAATATTTTGGGATGCTATGAATAACAAAGAAGCTAAATTCATTCAAGCATGGACATCACAATATAGCAACTAATTACACAACAATTAATTATGTAATAATTATGTCATCATGAAATTATCACAATTTGAAAGATTAATCATTCTTCTATCTTTTGGTACCTCATTTATAAAATTTAAAGAAGGATAAGTGGAATTACATCAGTTTAAAGATGTCTGATTGGGGATGAAAAATCTTTGTATTGTGCTATTGTTTTGAGATGTAAGTCTTATCAGAATTCTGTTAAGGGTTTCATTGGTACTATATTCGATGATTCTTATCAGAATTCTGTTAAGAAGGTTATTATTATGAGATGCGACTGTCTTATCAGAATTCTGTTAAGAAGGCTATTGTTATGAGATGCGACTGTCTTATCAGAATTCTGTTAAGGGTTTCATTGGTTCTATATATTCGATTCGTATCAGAATTCTGTTAAGAAGGCTATTGTAATGAGATGCGACTGTCTTATCAGAATTCTGTTAAGGGTTTCATAGGTTCTATATATTCGATTCTTATCAGAATTCTATTAAGAAGGCTATTGTTATCAGATGCAAGTCTTATCAGAATTCTGTTAAGAGTTTCATTGGTACTATATTCGATGATTCTTATCAGAATTCTGTTAAGAAGGTTATTGCTTGAGATGCGACTGTCTTATCAAAATTCTGTTAAGAAGGTTATTGTTATCAGATGTTAGTCTTATCAGAATTCTTTTAAGGTTTCATTGCTACTATATTAGCTTCTTATCAGAATTCAGAAGGACATGAATAATATTGACATGTAATGTATATCAGAATTCTGACCAAAAACACAATGTAGTGTTATTAGAATTATGGTAAGGGCATTATTGTTAACAAGGTAAAACGAAACATAGACATGTATATATCGTATGAAAAGAAAATACATCTACTTTAAAAGCAATATTATAATAATACATGAATTCAATTAATTGTGGTGGCCTTGCAGTGAGGTGAGAGTTGTTGCTTTGTGATAAAGTCTTTGTAGAATAAAAAATTGACAAATGATTGGTAAACACTAAATCCTTTCCTTTCATTACAAAAACATAAAATTTTGATAAACATTAATAAACTCCCTTAAGCACATTAAATAAATTTTAATTTCAGGCTACTGTCTGATTAAAAGTACACACATACAACAGCAATATGTTTGTCATGTGTCCAATTAAGATTATGAATGATTACTGAAAGATACAAATAGAATTGAATTTGACCTTAAACGTCTGGAAAAATTATAGCTGGAAACTTTGGTACACGTCTTTGAATATTATAGTAAGTAAGTCTAGACATTCTGCACATTGTAAGTGACAATTTTGTACATTTGTACAATATTCACACTTTAAGGATTTGTAAATCTTATCCTCATATATATGTATATATTCTGGATCATATCCTCCTAATACATGATGTAATAGCTGCTGATACTTGTTTGGAGTTATTTAGAGTCCCACACATACACGTAGAAGCACTATATATAACACTTTTTTCAATGTTGTAGAGCATTCAGTTTCCTTTCCGACGTCAACTTGTATTTCCAAACTAACAAGAGAACAAATGAGTTGTGTTGTTATAATTGTTTATCGCAACATGTACACACAATATTGGTGTTTCAGTTTTTCTCTAAACTAGGAAATGTTGCCTGAAAAAGAAAGAAAATAAAACTTCAACACCCTATTTTAAAGTTTCTTCGATACATTAAGTATGAATAAAAGGAGGAGTGAGGTACATGTCAATGAACCAGCAATCTAACCACATCCTGAATGTCAAAACACCTGTTCAACAAAATAATGTATAGTTAATATCGTTCGAATCGATTTCTGAACAAATGAGTTCAGATCATTTAAACTTCCAAATATTTGCACTTAACACCAAAATCTACACACAATAAAAATCAATAGAAATTACAGGAAACACTGACGAGGTTACCGGTTTTAAGCAGGAATATAAACTTGGGTCGGTAAAAAACAAAATTTCAAAATTCAAAGTCAACTGTCTTGAGATTATGTAATGCGTCACATACACCGGTACATGTATTTTAAGATACATAAAAGCAACACAAGCACCGATATATTGACTGATACTCTTGACAGTCACTCATCTCGAGATACAATAATGACTGAGATATTTCAGTCAATCATGAAAACAATAAAGCAACACAATCATCGATATCTCACAATCACTCACTTTGAGATACAGTAATGCACCACAAGCAACGACAAATATTGACAATCACTCATCTTGATATACAATAATGAATCACAAGAACCAAAATTTCTAAGACGTTGATTACGAGAAACGACAAAGCAACACAGGCACTAATATCTTGACAGTCACTCATCTAAATATACAGTTAAGCAACACTAGCACTGAGATCCTGTAGTCACTCAGCTTCAGATACAATAATGCATCTATGCACAGAGATCTCACTGTAACTCATAAAGAGATACAGTAAAGTAAAACAACACCGAAATATTGACAGTCATTCATCTTCGGATACAGAAAAGAATTACAAGCACCGAGATCTCGCAGTCACTGATCTTGAGAAACAGTAAAGCAACACAAAACCAGAGATCTTTTAATAGTCACTCATCAGGATATGAAGTACAACAGAACAAGCAATGAGACTCACAGTCACTAATTTTGATAAACAATAAAGCAGCACAAACGCTGCGATCTGTACAGTCACTCATCTTGAGAAACAATAAAAAAACAGAAGCACCAAGATCTTGACAGTCACTCATCTTGAGAACCAGTAATACAACGGAAGCACCAAGATCTTGACAGTCACTCGTCTGGAGAAACAGTAAAACAACAGAAGCACCAAGATCTTGACAGTCACTCATCTGGGGAAACAGTAAAACAACAGAAGCACCAATATCTTGATAGTCACTCATCTTGAGAAACAGTAAAACAACAGAAGCACCAAGATCTTGACAGTCACTCGTCTGGAGAAACAGTAAAACAACTGAAGCACCAAGATCTTGACAGTCACTTGTCTGGAGAAACAGTAAAACAACAGAAGCACCAAGATATTGACAGTCACTCATCTTAAGAAACAGTTAAACAACAGAAACACCAAGATCTTGAAAGTCACTCGTCTGGAGAAACAGTAAAACAACAGAAGCAATAAGATCTTGACAGTCAGTCGACTGGAGAAACAGTAAAACAACAGAAGCACCAAGATTTTGACAGTCATTCGTCTGGAGAAACAGTAAAACAACAGAAGCACCAAGATCTTAACAGTCACTCGTTTGGAGAAACAGTAAAACAACAGAAGCAGCACGATCTAAACAGTCACTTGTCTGGAGAAACAGTAAAACAACAGAAGCACCGAGAACTTAACATGCAGTCACTTGTCTGGAGAAACAGTAAAATAACGGAAGCACCAAGAACGTAACTGTCAGTTATATTGAGACGTGTTCTAACACCACAAGCACCGATACCTTGACAGCCACTCAACATAAAGATGTTCATACGCCACAAGCATCGAGAACTTGACGGTAACTTACTTGGGATATTTTCATACACCACAAGCATCGCGATCTTGACAGACACATATCCTGAGATATTGGCAAACACCCTCCACAAGCAATGAGATCATGACGGTCATTCAATGAACTACAAGCACCTTTGTCTGTATGGAAATATATTCTTTGATTAAAACACATTAATTGTCTCTGCAAAGATACTAGGCAAGTTATTTTAAAGTTGGACTGTATTATAGATGAGTACATTGTAAACGTTTGTGCACACGCAACACTAGTTTACAAAATGTCATGCCGGTAGCAAAACCGTCTATCTAGACTAATAGTATGTGTTATGTTCTGCTTTTTGTCTGTGTATATGTATTTCTCGTAGGGGTCGGGTCTTCGTTGTTGTGGTCTGATGTACGAAGGAAAGCGATATTCAGGTATAACAATACGATTTTTCAAATTTCTTTTCCAGTTGCTTTTGTTACCTAGTAATATTTTCAACCACAGACGACACATATACTTCCATAAATTGCTCTGTTAATGAGTTTTGAAGATGATCAGTTTTGTAAACACATATAGTATCTGATTGTTATTTTTTTTTAGAAAACAGAAGATATGAAAATAAGAGTTACACTATTTAAAGAAATTAATATTTAAGAGCTGCCAGGTTAAAAAAACAAACAAGAAAATTATTTGGACCTTTGAAAAGGCCTCAAAATATAGATATACAAATATTCAACAAATATAGTTGCACAATTATAGTTACTAATGTTATAATGTTTTCTGTTTGTTTTTCATTTGAAAATGATTAATAAGGATTACCTATCTTTTGAGTTCGTGTAGATTGGTCATCTGGTCAGTCTCCTCATCCAAATCATCTTGGTAACCTGAAATACAATATTTAAATCAATTTTAAAAAAGTACATGTAATGTATGGAACATATTTTTACATCGCGATGACCGTGAGGGCATTCTGATGTATTGCTATTGCCTAGATTTCCATTACGTAACTTTCGTTTCGGGTTTGTAACCGATCTTTAAACATGATAAATACGCTCACATAAACGAGTGCAAAATAAAATTCCTTGTAATGTAAAGTAAAAAATCATTTAAATATCTATGCACAAAGCATGCGGAAGATATCTCAAGAACATGTTGCGGCAATCCCGGCAATGACCGGTAACTCTGCATAGAAGATTGTGTTTGCGGGAAGATAAGAATGCCTATTCATATCCAATCCTTTAGAAAAAAATCGAATGTCTACAGAAGAGTGTCCACCATACAATTGCACTGCATTATTTTTAGAATAGTAAAATATAATAATATACAAATGGATGAAAATTATATATACATGTAACTGATATATTAATATAAGATATAACAACAAACCAGTGTATACTGATTTGTATCACTACAATATAATAGTTATTACATGATTTTGAATTTCCTGTCATTTCTTCATCATCCACGCTCGAACTTGTCTCAGAAAAAAAAATATCTCTGTACATTAACCTCAGTATCAGGTATAGAGATGTGATTTCTTTCTGTGGCAAGTGCTTTTGACCATCCACGAGAACTTGCGGTCATCCGATGTTCAGTACTTCAGTTCTTTAATTATACGAGTCACAGAGACAAATAACTAATATAGGATCCAAACAAACTACAATACACATCTCTTCATTTTCATATTAATTCATGTTTCAAGATACACATTTTGCGTAAAAACATAATAAATGCAAGCGCCATGCAAGTATTGGGATGTTCACACTAGAATGAAATTAGCTTCTTTGTTATTCATACCAAACCAAAATATTTTATAGATTCTTGTACAACACAGTTTGACCTCCAAAAGAGTGTCTCGGATTTTTTCTATTGTATTTCATTCTCTCATTAACCTTCAACGAAGTTTGCAACCTCAATTCATAAGAGATCTCTTAAGGTAGCACTACAGTCTAACAGAGATTTTTTTAAGATATTTTTTTTATCACATAATTTTAAAGTAAGTATTATTCTGCACAGTTTGTAAAAATTCAAAAATCAATTTTCAAATCACAACAGGGAGTAAATTGATAATGAAATTATGTAAATAAAGGCACATGGTAATTAATCTAAATATATAGGCATTTAGGAGAGTCTAATATGTCAATCATCTGTTAATGCCAGTGTCCAGCTGTTAATCACTGACCACAAGAAGAATAGTGTGGTCTTATCTCATTGTATCATGTGTATTGCAACAAAGTAATCTATATAGCTTTGAAGTAAACAGTGAAAAGGGAAAGTTATTAAAAAGGAGAAAATTCTAAAGGGAAAAAAATCTTACTAAAATGAACAAAACTATATATATAAGGATAAGAGTGTGAAAGTATCTTTGAAAGCCTCTGACAAACTTTAAACATTTAAGGTTCTTACTACAAACAAGAAGTATATGTCTCTGAATCTGTCTTTTGTTAGGAGTTTCAGACACTTTAACCAATTTTAAGTTTATGTGAAATTTTTAAATTCCATAAAACTGAAGAATCATGTGAGGCAGTCTATTTCCAGCAAGGGGGATCAGGTCTTGATCTTTTTTTGGGACATGTCTTTTATTGCATAATTTTAATGTTCTAGCTAATTTCATAGTATATTTCTTTTTAAAATACAAATGAAATCATTCTTTATAGTGAATATAATGATGTTAAAAATTGTTTTTATGCAGCTGGTCATTCCTGTTATTCTCTTATCTTAGACTGTCTGGAGAGAGGCGGAGCTTTGTCTATATTTTAAAATTGCTACATCACAGATGTTGGTCAAATCTGTGACGTCAAACTCCCGCCAAATGCTAAGTTAGTGTTGGTCAGTGCACATATAATTCAAAATTTACAGTATTAGAGCATCAAAGACACAAAGTGTGTGGTTATATTGATAAAATAATGGTGTCAGGACACTCCTGGGGTGTTCTCAGTGGAACTTTTGTTTTAATGATGCATTTATAGGGGTTCTAAGGGGGAAATTCAGTTTTTAGGTAATTTCTCTGAACAATTTTCATGAGAATTGTTAGCAAAAAATGAAAATAGAAACTTCATTGGTACCCCTTTTGGTTTGACTTTGATATATGTGATTAAAGGGAGTATTTTCTACAATACCGTGTCCCAGTTTTTGGATAATTTGTTTCTAAATGAATTTATAGTTGTCCAAAGATGAAAGGTGAAATGAGGTGTGGTACCCAGCAGTTAAATCAATATATCTTCTTACTGGAGGCATATATCAAAAATCTGAGACACGGTTTTGTTTATAGTGTATGGTTGATTAAAGCGATGAAAACAAATTTTCACTACCATTTGACCTGAATGTGTCATTTTCATCCGAGTTGGAAGACCACTTTTTTGGCAATTAAGGAGCTATAGTTTGAGATTAATCATACCAAAAATTAATTTATTTACAGATTAAGAAGAATTAATATTTCACCTCTATAATGAGCTAAAGATTTTAAAAATCCCTTGAGTAGTTTTGAGAAATTAATCTTTAAAGACTGTTGGTTGGAGTCAGAAAATTCTGACTGTAGTGCTACCTTAATTTAATTAGATACCAGTATACAATTTGTTCCATTGATGTTTTTGGAAATCTAAGACAAAATTTTGAAGATAACTGGTCAAGGAACAACATGTGTGAAAATCAGGAATATAGGGGCACTCATCTAGGAGCTAATTTCATTTAAAACTTCATTTTCATGATAACAATGAATGTGTGACAATTGATTAAATAAGGATTTTCCTACTTGCACCCCATTAAATTCAATATAATTCACACATGTAAAATATGGAGATACTTCAGGATTGGCCTTTTAATTATCATATATCAATTAGGTTTTGACCAGTAAGAAAGCATTCCATTTCAGCTATTCTAAATATATAATGGAAATGCACACCCTATGCATCGAAAATCAGGTCTGGCGGGAGATGTTATATCATTATTGACCTTGCTATAACTTAAGTCAGTTGCTACTGATATGGCCAAAACTCCGCCCACCAGGATAAACCTACTATTAATGATCTCAAAAGTGTCAGTAGTTATAAAGCTATGAAATGATTATATTGATTAACCACAATGTACTGCCCACATATTCTTATCTTGTATCAGTAACAAAAAAAAAGCTGAAAATGAAATTTAGATAAAATGTAGTTGCCTTTGTACAAATAATTTCTCATATTTTCGGAGGGAAAAATTTGACCGCCGACCCCTAAAATAAAAATATTTTTGTACCCTTTCCCTAAAAGAATGTGTTTGAAGAAATTTTCTTTTTCTAAATTGTGGTTCAATTTACATTGTAAGAGACATCCATACACTTAAACACAAATTATTGTCTGAAACTAGAAAATGCTTGTTTTGGCACCTGATTCCTGAACGGTTTGGACAAATAACCCCAAAATGAATCCTATCCTTCTACGTATGGTATTGAACCTTGTAGTACAATTTTCGAGCATTGAAAATACTTAAACACAAGTTATTGTCCTGAAACTCGAAAAATGCTTGTTTTTGGCCCCCTTTTTGGACCTTTTTTTCCTATAGGTATGTAAACATCACCTCCCATATACAATCCCAAACCTCCCTTCTGTGGTTTTGATTTTATACAGATCCGAACACTTAAACTAAAGTTATTGTCCGGAACCCAAATGTTCTTCGGACGACGACGTGATAGCAATATACGAACGTATTTTTTTTTTGCAGTCATATGACAAATGTATGAAATCGATAAAAAATTCTTCATAGAAATTCAGTGTCAGCAGCAGTCAATTTTAAGAGCTCAAGTCCATATGATTATTTTCCAGTATGCCGGAGGATTCTTGGCTAATATTATCATAATTTGAATGCAAACAAAATGATAAGGATTGTCAAATCAGACAAGCAAAAATTCTCAAGAGATTAATTAATTGTCCTTATCAATAATTAAATAGTGTATATTTCAAGTATTTGTTTCAATACTATATAAAAAAATTATAATAACAACTTAATGCTATTATAGTTTATCATTAACTAATGCTATGTGCTGTGCTACATTATTATATGCAATACATAATTCTTGAGCCCTCATATTCTTGATAACATACCCGGCCACGTCCACTTGTATTTTTTGTCTATCTGATGAGTTAAGCCTTTTTCAACTGATTTTTATAGTTCGTTCTTATGTTGTACTGTTATACCACTGTCCCAGGTTAGGGGGAGGGTTGGGATCCCGCTAACATGTTTAACCCCGCCACATTATTTATATATGTGCCTGTCCCAAGTCAGGGGCCTGTAATTCAGTGGTTGTCGTTTGTTTATGTGTTACATATTTGTTTTTCGTTCATTTTTTTTTACATAATAAGGCCGTTAGTTTTCTCGTTTGAATTGTTTTACATTGTCTTATCGGGGCCTTTTATAGCTGACTATGCGGTATGGGCTTTGATCATTGTTGAAGGCCGTACGGTGACCTATAGTTGTTAATGTTTGTGTCATTTTGGTCTTTTGTGGATAGTTGTCTCATTGGCAATCATACCACATCTTCTTTTTTATAAATACTAGTTTTTAGATTTCAAATTGATATAAAAATTGAGAAACCACAAGCGGTGCGGTAAATACTGTCCATCGATCTTAACAATGATAAACCACATTACTTTAATCCACTCATAAACCAAAGAATGGCTAATTAATTCATCCCTTAGTATCTTCAACCTCCTTTTTATCAACACGTTTATTTATTTTAGAAATGTTCTAATGTTTGAATCTCTTGTCAGTTCAAACACATGTATATACAGTGTACTAAATACAAGTTCATTTTTCTTTTTTCCCTCACTTTTTTAAATATAAATAAATTCAAATTTGAAATAAAATAGAAAAATAAATATATTTCATGAATGCAGTGACCCTTGTATATAGGTGGGAATCTCAGAGAAGAGAACAAAGAAATTTACGATACTACATCATGTAGGCATATATTTATTTCCCAAAATGGTTTATTCCACTCGCAAGATTAATAGCATTTGCTATTTCATAAAACAAAAAGAAATTTCCTAACAATTATTCAATTTCTTCAAAATAGTCTTTTGTTATACGAATTTGATTTGTCATATAAAAGTTGCGTTTATCATTGACGCTAGTATTACAACTAAATAGTGTGTACATTAAATACGACATTCTATTTTGTCTAACATAATTAAAAAAAAGATACATATAATAATCTCGTGATTCATGAAAAATATTAAACTTGATATATTCACAAGTGCCTTAATAAGTGTAGATTGCTTAGACATAGCAGCAGCAAAATTATATAGCAGCCCCTGTTAACAATCGAAAAACGTGTTTGTCACATATAGTAATTTGTTCAATATATTGCACTTCCATTTGGTAAATTGCAGACACAATGCGTTTTAAAGTTTGTCTTCTAGTCTTTGTTCGCTGTCTTTTTGCCATACACCAGACAAGTTTTGTATTTATAATTTCAAAAAAACAAGAGGCATATGTAGAAATTATAATTATTTTTTTTTTTATATAGATTAGACCGTTGGTTTTCCCGTTTGCATGGTTTTGGGTCCTTTATAACTTGTTGTTCTGTGTGAGCCAAGGCTCCGTGTTGAAGGCCGTGCATTGACCTATAATGGTTTACTTTTTTAAACTGTTATAATTTGGATGGAGAGTTGTCTCATTGGCACTCACACCACATCTTCCTATATCTATAAATAACACTTCTTATAAAAAAATCTTATAAAATTGGATTTGTACACGAATACATTGATCGGCTTGGTGAGATAACCCCATCTGTTAGTTTTTTCAGAAAATATAAATGATGCACAAGAATCACTAGTTGAAAAAACAGAACTTTAAACTGAAAACATCTGTCGAAATTTTTAAGTGAAAGTTCCTTCCGCTACAACATGACACTAGTCCAAATAATTATGACGTCTGGCAAGGCTATTTTAAAAAATAAATCTGGGACGCTCGTCGTAGGAAGGCGTCCCCGAAAAAGATAGCCTTGCCAGACAGGGGCAGACGTCATAATTATTTGGACTAACATGACACCATCTCTGGGAAGGCTTGTTACGACCATTCTCGATTATACAAAATAGTTACGTCTACAAAGTTACGTTTCTAATAACCTTTTTCCCATTACAAGAAAAATATGTATACAATATTTGTACTCACCTTTATCAGTTTTCTTTGAAACGTCCTCTTCGTAATATATTGACTACATTCTCAATATTGCCTTCCATGACCTGGAATCGAATTTGAATTTTGAACCAATGAGTATACGTCGCTTATTTTCAAAATTTTCAAACTTACTCTACTTCCGTTCCACTTTAAATGTTTGAAATACGTTTGGAAATATAGTTACAGAATATAAAAATGTTAGCACGCCATATGATAATCTTAAAACTTATAGACATATATTATGCATACTGAATATTTGTTTCGTATCAACAAATTACAAATTGAAAATTATTGATACTTGTGAAACCGTGTTAGTTAGTCATACACAATTTTTGGAATATACTGTGTTGTGGAATTAAAAACAACAACAACAACAACAATGCAAATATCTATCAACCAGTGTGGTGACATCTTTACAAGCAAGTCTTACATCTTTTTGTGATACTTTGGGAAGACTTTACATTATTATGACAGAAGTTCAATTATGGAGATGGAACTAGTCAAAATGGTAAGTGTTTCTTTCATTCACAAAGTGTCTTTATAAAAATAAATGTTTAATTCTCAAAATATCTTAACTAATACAATAATTAAACCAGTAAATCATCATTTCGACTTCGCCCTTTCTAAATTATGTGAACATGGGGGGATTTTCAAAGGGGGTTCCAACCCAGGAAAAAGGGGGAAGGGTTCCAAATAAAAGTTCCCATATAAATGCATGGATCGTCCAAAACCAGGGGTTCCGAACCTCTACCCCCCCCCCCCCCTTTTGGACCCTGAACTGGTATAACAAATCCAATATAAATCTTTTAACTGATAAATTTCGGTTCGCATTTCATTTTGAAGTTTCTTAATTCTTGACTTATATCATACAGAAAGTAATATCATAGTTTTCGTTGTCATTATACGAAATTGTCAATTATGTTTAGTGATTTTTAGTCCAAAAAGACATTTTAAAGAGAAGCGAAAGATTCCAAATTGACATTCAAACTCGTAGGTTGACAAATACACTGACAATGACATGGCTATACAGAAAAACAGACAAACAACAGAACACAACCCTAAAGACTGAGCAACACGAACCTCCCCACCAGTTAATTTTATAACTTATATATAATTATGTATTTGAATATCATTTGTTTAATATGAATAAAACTTTTGGCCATAAAAAAATATATATTAATTAAAAAAAAAAAGGAAGAACATTAATAAAAATGTCTGCTCTAAGGCAGAAACGGAAGAATCAAAATAATCAGTTTATCATACGTCCGTGAAGTTCTGCACTACATGTACATGTATGCTATAAAACTAAAATACTTTCAGCATGTTTTTATTCACACCATAATCATCATCGTCTATTTTATTATTATTATCAGAAATAGTATTATCATGATTATACATGTTATATTATTATTTTTGTTGTTCTTGACCAGACACACGGGTATTGATATATAATTATTTTTACTTATTCATTTATTCAATTAATACTTATTGAAGTTTTAAAACATCTATGAGAATATTTTAAGGTTAACAAAAAAACTATTAAAATAATATCTTCATGAATTCGAATGTTAAAAATAGTATATACCTACCTTCATTAAGAATTCCAAGAGTAAAATAGCTGTGTATAGGTTTCACAAACAAACCGTGTGCTGTATTTTGGCGGGAGACACACGCTATAAATTACAAACACCGTTTAGACAGCTAGAAAACCATATGGTTCATACACATGGATTGAGAGATATAATAATAAATGTTCTTCGAGATATGAGGCTTCCAACTGTGAAGTGTTACAACGACATTTCTTATCGGATGAAATACTTCTTAAGAAAGATGAAATAATGGCTCTCAAAATTAGGAGAGGCAGGAAAAACTGCACCCCCCTTTTTTTTTACAAATGAAAGTTGACACTGAATTGGTTATAGAAACTGTTTTTTTTTTTTTGTATTTTCGCTTGTCGCTTTCAGAAGCTCATTGAATAAATACGTTCATAACGGTAGAGGACAGATATCAAATGTAATTTGTTTAAACGTTACCGCACGCTGTTCCTACAACCCATAGGATTTAAAAGAGAATCTTCGAAATTTCCTCCGCTAAAATAAAGAAAAAATGTTAGCAAGCACTATCTAACCACTATAAAAACAAATTCAGAATATGTGTTCAATTATGTTCTATAGCTCTTGGTCATATGCATAGTAATATCTTGTAAATTTAAGGATTGAAACAACAAAACTAAGTGTAAATAAAAACGGATGTCCAACGTTACATTTTTGAACAACTTTTTTAACTGTTATGTCATGTATATCTGTATGTAGCGAGATCCTATTTCTTTATATCTGATCTTCCTGAAACTTGGCGGGAACAATGACATGTGTCGGTTCTTTGTGACATTAAAGTCGTCATTTTGTCAATTTTCATTTGGCTCGGCGGCTGCATATTAAGCTGGAATAAGAAAAATGTCCATCGATGTTTTTCGCTAACCCAACGACTGAAAGTGAGATATATCAGAAAAATGTCAATAAAGTGAAATAAAAATAATAACTTTTTACAAAAGTACGTAATGACATAATTTGCCTCATTGTTCGTGATACAGTCGTTTTTCAAGCGGTTGTCATTTGGTCCAAGTTAATTTTCTATTTGTTATAGCAATTAATGTGGGTTTTTTTACCTGATAAAAACCTCGCTTTTTTCTGACGTTATAAATAAATGTTCTTGATAAATAAACAAATCGTGTGGTGAAATTTGCCAAAAATAAAAATGGTGCATGATGACAGACTCGGAACATAGATTCGACACAGATTGCTGACAGACTCAGAACATAGAGTCGACACAGATTGTTAACAGACTCGGAACATAGATTCGACACAGATTGCTAACAGACTCGGAACACATATGTAATATGACACAGATTATTGACAGACTTGGAACATAGATTTGACACAGATTGTTGACAGACTCGGAATAAAGATTCTACACAGATTCTTGACAGACTCGGAACATATTAGATTTGACACAGTTTATTGACAGACTCGGAACATAGATTTGACGCAGATTGTTGACATACTCTGAACACATTAGATTTGACACAGATTATTGACAGACTGGAAACATAGATTTAACACAGATTATTGACAGACTCGGAACATAGATTTGACACAGATTGTTGACATACTCTGAACACATTAAATTCGACACAGATTCTTGACAGACTCGGAATATAGATTCTACACAGATTCTTGACAGACTCAGAACATATTAGATTTGACACAGATTATTGACAGACTCGGATCATATATTTGACACAGATTGTTGACATACTCTGAACACATTAGATTCGACACAGATTGTTGACAGACTCGGAACAAATTCGATTTGACACAGATTGTTGACAGACTCGAAACATAGATTTGACACAGATTATTGACAGACTCGGAATATAGATTTGAAACAGATTGTTGACATACTCTGAACATATTAGATTCGACACAGATTGTTGACAGACTCGGAATATAGATTCGACACAGATTCTTGACAGACTCGGAACATATTAGATTTGACACAGATTCTTGACAGACTCGAAACATAGATTTGACAGATTCTTGACAGACTCGGAATATAGATTTGACGCAGATGGTTAACAGACTCGAGCTCGGAACATATTAGATTTGACACAGATTGTTGACAGACTCGGAACATAGATTTGACACAGATTGTTGACAGACTCGGAACATAGATTCGACACAGATTGCTGTCAGACTCGGAACATAGATTTGTCACAGATTGTTGACAGACTCGGAACATAGATTTGACACAGATTGTTGACAGACTTGGAGCATAGATTTGACACAGATTGTTGACAGACTCGGAAGATAGATTTGACACAGATTGTTGACAGACTCGGAACATAGATTTGACACAGATTGTTGACAGACTTGGAACATAGATTTGAAACAGATTGTTGACAGACTCGGAACATACATTCGACACAGATTGCTGACAGACTCGGAACATTCATTCGATACAGATTAAATCTTGCTATTTTTATTATCAATTATAGCTTTAATCGATTTATTGTTGCTAGAGGCAAACACTTTTCATTCAAAATGCCAATGAAATGTTCTATTTTGAGACACCAAAACAGTCCTCTATATGCAATGATATGTAAAAGGCGAAGTTTTCGTTACATTGCGGAAGTACCATGAAATAGATATACTAGTAGATCCTTTTAATATATTGCTGGGAAACCGTTTACCTTTATCCCATTTTTCCTTCCTACATTTCTTACGACAATACAGAATTTTAAGGTGAATTAAGGGTAAATGTTTTAAATAGATTTCCGCTATTTGAGGTAATTCATGTTATAAATATATCACAAAAATTTACAAATTTAACTAATCGATGACAAAATTTCAGAAAAATACTCTTTGATGTCCCTTTTTTTGGTGTAACGTCGTGTTGTATGAACATCGTGCACAACGCCTTAGCGCATTAATATCCTTTATTTGCGAAATATATGAGTAAGGTACGTATGGGGTGTGAAAATGAAAATTAGACAGCAACCCAATGACACGAACAGCGAAAAGACACGTTGATACTGACATACAATGTACGATTAACAGGACAATCAGTCATAATAAAAACCAAAACTACACATTGAAATGTACAAATGACAAAAGACAACTAATTGCAAGCGTTTGAACAGTTGATAGACTTGAACTAGTTTTATTTTAGGAACTACATAACACTAATATAATGTCGAACAATGGACAAACAAATGTAGAAATATACAATTTTCGGTCACTGCACGTCAGAAACATATCAACGTGTATGCATGAGGCTTGAAAACAGTCGAAGGGCGAGGTTTACCGAGCTGTTCAACTGTTTTGTGTCGAATACAGCAAGTTGATATCTAACGAACCCAAAATTTTGAAGAAAAATGACGTGGTCACGTTGTTTATGTCCGCCGGAAGTTTATTCCGGATATGAATCACTAATGATGTGTACATGAACCAACGACAACCACTGACTTACAGGCTCCTTCCTGGCTTGGGACAGGCACATACAGAATGTGCAGGGTTAAACTATAGTTTGAAGGCGCAAACCTTGAACAGTGATGTAACAAACATGACAGAGCAACATTAGAAAACATAAAATGTGTCCATAATACACGGATGCCCAAATCCGCCCCATCATTTTCTATGTCCAATGGACCGTGAACATGTGAAACAATCTCTAATTTGGCATTACATGTAGAAAGATAATATCATAAAGAACATGTGTACTAAGTTTCAAGTTGATTGGACTTCAACTTCATCAAAAACTACCTCGACCAAAAACTTTAACATGAAGCGGGACAGACGGACGAACCGTCGGACGGTACGACGGACGAACGGACGCACAGACCAGAAAACATAATGCCTATAAATGGGGCATAAAAATATGAAAAAAAATCTGTTGAGAAGAGCTTAACTCGTCAGATTGATACAAAACAGAAATACATTTAACAAAAAACAGAGTGGCAGGGTATTTATCCATCCCCAGAACAACAAAATACAGCTTTGTATACAACCCAGGGACAACTCGCAGTTACTGAAAGCCAGGTCAGAGTCAATAATATCAAATAATAAAAAAATATGTAAGAGTATATTAGACACAAACGACTTCTGCTTTTAAATTCTTACTCATTAAATTGACTCAAATTCTTAAATTTGACGTATTGCATAGTTTTAAAAGTTAACGAACAACTGACGCCAACGACGGCCGATAACATAAGATGGACGTTAGTGATGGGGAAAGATCACCTGCATGGGCATTCGAAATGAATAATTCAACAGTTGACTGAAAAATGCTAATTATTATAAGAAATTCTTTAGCCATATTTACATATTGCCTAACTTTCTTTAGTTTGGAACAGATTTTTTTTCTTCATACTTGACCTTTTATTAATCGTTCATCAAGATGGAGAGCATCAATCAAAGCATTTTTCTTTTGATAAATATAAACAATGCATGTGCATCCAACAAACGCCCAGTGGCAGATTCGGGGGAGGGGGTTTGTTGAGGGTGTACCCCTTACTGTTAAAAAAATACAACATTTTGCTAAAATTTAAATTTGTTCACCATTTTGGACAATTACACCCCTATCTTGGACCCTCAATACGCCCCTAATGTGGGTATTCAACTACATGTATATCTATACCAATTATTGCTTTATTTACTGCTGTTGATTTCATAGGAGTACACACTCATTTTTAATTCGGAGTGTTGCCAAAAAATATTCTGTTTATACTACGTAAGAAAGCAATGATTTCGTTTGTTTAAAAAAAAAGAATATAAATGTGTCCATTTGTTGAAACACAAATTTTACAATAAACAAGAATAAAAAAAAACAATACACATGTAGTAGTCTGTTGTTATTTATGTATTATTGTCATTTTGTTTATTTTCTTTGGTTACATCTTCTGACATCAGACTCGGACTTCTCTTGAACTGAATTTTAATGTGCGTATTGTTATGCGTTTACTTTTCTACTTGGCTCGAGGTATAGGGGGAGGGTTGAGATCTCACAAACATGTTTAACCCCGCATTTTTGCGCCTGTCCCCAAGTCAGGAGCCTCTGGCCTTTGTTAGTCTTGCGTTATTTTAATTTTAGTTTCTTGTGTACAATTTGGAAATTAGTATGGCGTTCATTATCATTGAACTAGTATATATTTGTTTAGGGGCCAGCTGAAGGACGCCTCCGGGTGCGGGAATTTTTCGCTACATTGAAGACCTGTTGGTGACCTTCTGCTGTTGTTTTTTTCTATGGTCGGGTTGTTGTCTCTTTGGCACATTCCCCATTTCCATTCTCAATTTTATCTCTCTGTCTCTCTCTCTCTGCACCTTAAAGAACGTTTATTTTCCTTTCGAATAGGAATGAAATATTCGCCACTGTACGTTAAGAAAACTATATCAATTAAATTAATTTCCTTCGCAAAAAGTTTAATAAAAAAATGCCAAAACGATTTGACTAATCCTTACGGTATTTCGTGTAACAAAAGATAAAAAAAACCACACGAATTGTTTTATTGTGATAGCACTGTGACTTAGTATACATATTTGGCACAATTTTTATCTCTTTCCACAAAACAGCATAATGCGAGACATACATGCTGTAGGTGTGCTAAACTATTCGTATGAAGTTTTATATTTCAGTATATGAAAAATCCCTGGATGCATGCTTCATACCTTTTTGCACAAGTATATATGCATTAGCATGACTACGCTACGCAGTTTCATATGTTCATTGTGTCTGTCCAAATTTTCGTAGTTCAGCGACTGCTTCAACCCTGTATATATTTTTGTCATATGAATATGAGAAATAGGAAAACTATATTTGGTAAGTCGGATCTAGATCAGTGAGCAAGGTTAAGTTTTCGCAGTCATTTTTTATATATATATACAATATATAAATGCTATATGCAATAGATTTAATATATTTGAACATGATTTTAAGGTGTATACTGTCTGGTAGGGTTATATATGTACCCTTGGCCGTAGGTATATGTACAGACTACATTAATGTTGTTTTTCTTAGACAAAGAGCAGGGAACCAGGTCAAGAGTACCCATGTCTGATAGTGATTATATACAGTGATGGTTTACTTTCAGTATATAAAAAAAGATGTGGTATGATTGCCAATGAGACAACAGTCTCAAGAAGAGACCAAATGACGCAGAAATTAAGAGCTACAACCATCATGACCATGACAACTGTACCCCTAACATGGGAGTAAACCATAAGACATATATAGCAGATGCATGGTGATGATTCACAGTTATGATTAGTCTCAATATCTTAATATTAAAAAAAAACTTGCTTCATCAATTCTCGCGCAAGTTTGTGCAATCGTGGTTAACATAAGTAATATATCGGGACGTAAGTATATATCTTGAACTATATTTATTTATTTTCAAATACTAACTTCCTGTTTTATTCGCGATACGCTAACATTTTAAAAAATACATTAAATTCAGAATAGAAGACCGTTTTATCGGATAAAACATAGACTCTAAACCATTAAACAATAGACCATTCACATTTTATCAAAATGTTTGTAGTATCATAATCGTAATTTAATGACAAAATTTATATAATATTTTATTATTTTTATTGACAATGAACTTGTCTGAGTAAAGAGACCGATCGGGGACACTCCACTCCTAAATCCGCCACCGAGCTCTATTGAGAGAGATCAAATAACTGGGAATTCTGTTGTATTCATTTAACTTTAAAATTACACCGTATTTTGGGTGTTATTATTCAATTTTAGGATCTTTAAGGGGTTTCAAAGTTTACAATTTAGAAAGATAATGTTTGATTTGATTTGTTTGGTTTTTTTTGGGGTATTTTTTTTGGAGGGGGCAATGTATTTGAAATGCCATTTTCCTTTGTTAGTCAATGAAATGAAAGAATAAAAAAGGGGGAGGTGAATGAGATCAATTCTAAGAGATATTTTTCTTTCACTGATGACGAGTCTGTGTTTAGCAAATTAATTTTGTGGAGTTGTCTCCTTCCCCTTTTTAGCTCACCTGGCCTAAAAGGCCTTGAGTGAGTTTATCTTATCACTTGGCGGCGTCCATCAAACGTCGTCCGTCGTTGTCGTTCATTAACTTTCACAATCATAATCTCCTCAAAAACTCCTGGGCAAAATTTAATAAAACTTGGCCACAATCATCATAAGGGTATCTAGTTTAAGATATGTGTCCGACATCCTGGCCCGCCAACAAAGATGGCTGCCATTGCTGAAAATAGAACATAATATTGAATTGCAGATTTTGGCCTATATCTCCGAATCAATTTGCATTTAGACAAAGCTGACATTGGGTTAAATTGTTTATGTGGTCAAGTCTTCATGTATCTGGCCTGAAATTTTCAGAAAAATCAGCCAAATTTTTGTTGGGTTTCTGATTCTGAATTGGTAATCTTAAAGTAATTTGAGTTTTTGCTTATTATCTTGAATAGTATTATAGATGGAGATAAACTGTATTATGTTCAGCAAAGTAAGACCTATAAATAAGTCAAAATTGTCAATTAAGGAGTTATTGCCTTTTAAAGTCATTTTTTTACATTTTTTAATGTAATTATTTACAAAAATCTTCTCCTCTGAAACAATTGAGACATATTTAACCAAATTTTTCACAATCATCATTAGGGTATTTAGTTTAAAATATGTGTCCGATGAACCCGCCTGCAAACCTACATTGCGAACATGGCTAAAAATAGAACATACGGGTATAATGCAGATTTTGGCTTATATCTCTGAAACTAAAGCCAGAGTATAATAGTTGCATTATTTAATGCATCGATTGTAAACAAATATACCAGGTGAGCGACACAGCCTCTAGTGAGTTTTTACATCGTACGTCTCGAAATTCCTTTAGACGTTACGCACGGTATTGCGTCGCAAGACGTAACATGTATAATTGACTTTGAAGGCATAAACTAACTTTCACATTTTGTTATCAAGAGCGGAGTACCTACTCGGTCGACTTTTATCAAAATTCATAAGCTGAAGAAATGTTTCAAAATTTATCATGTATAAGGCAATTAATTACTTAAGGATCGTTTTTATTTTCTGATCTGCGATTAGATGAAAACAAATGCAAATTTTTACAATCTTATTTTGGATAGAAAACATAGCAACCTTTAAAAAAAATCTTGCTTCCAGAGGGACACATGAGAAGATAAATTTAGCCTGAACATTTTTTTGACAAATTTATGGTATTTATTTCATTAAAATGGGTCATATAATAATTTAGCAATATTTCTTTTTATAATGATTTTAGTTGAAATGATTTTTTTTTGTTGAACCCGCTTTTGTCCAATATCTGTATGTGTCTGTGTCTGAGTTTTCCGACTATTTCTCTATCTTTTTAGCACTGAATGTTTCATTTTACAAATACGTATTTATATAGTTGTTTAAAATTTATAAGACCATTGTAACTCGGATTCTAATCGGTTTCTAATCTATAAAAGGTGTTTTAGATTTGCGTGAAAACTTTTGTCCATAAGAAATTATCCCTCGGCCCATCCCCCCTTTTCCAGTGTGTCTATAAAGGGTTAATTCCTTATGTGTGTATGTTTTTCTAATCTGAGTGTTATTTTGATTCAGAAGACCATTTTGGAATGAACATTTCCCGGCATCATTTTAACTGCCTAAACAGTTCGTAACTGGTGTGTATTTGTATAATAGACGCCACTGTGCAGAAACGTCAAAATGACACCATTGGACATAATGGCTAGACATAGGGAATGCTTTCCGAAAAAAAATGTAAGGTCATAATGTTTGTGAAAACACCCGACTCATTTAGCCATTTGTATGAACTTATAGTTTGTATCTTATAAATATGTTAGTTTTGTATTATAAATGCACATTTAGTATTTATACAACATGTTTCACCTAAGGAATGGACAAAATAACGTTTGGACATTGTGGCTAGACATTCGATTTTTAAAAATTCTGCTTCAAGAAAAAGTTTTTTTTTACATTTGAAACTTTGAAAATGTTTATCTTTTTCTGAACTTTCTATTGAGTATAGTTTTAATATGATTTGATTCTTTTATAGGGATAATAATAAAACTGAAATTTTGATAAACTTTCCTCAAAACTCATTAAGACAGGTTCCTCTGCTGAATATTTCGTTGAAGGCTTGCTTCAAATTTCAGCCAATACCAAAAAACGGGTATGATGTTATAATATAAATCTAGTAGGAAGCTGATATACTAAATTTCGCAGATTTTATGTGCAAAATTACAACGGAACATAGAGAAATGCATTTTATTTAATCTGAAATGTTACGCCGGACATGCAATTTTTAACGCAAAAGTAAGATTTGTGAGTTCAATAAAATAAAAGGTATGGTACAAAAATTTATAGAATTAACTTAAAATAAGAAAAACATGTCCGGGCCTTTCTGTAGATATATGGATGTTGGTGATTTTATTTCTTTATGGGCAAATGGTTGCTGTTCTAAAATCTTATAATAACGTAATTTTAATCCGAACGCATTACCGTGCGTAACGTCTTAATGGAGGTCTCATTGGGGGGGGGGGGGGGGGGGGGGTCTGATCCCGGATCCCGCTTATTGTTTTGTCAGATTCCCGTATCCCGCTTAACACTATGTAGGTAAAAATTCTCATTTTTTTTTTTGTAATTTCCCGTGTCGCGCTAGACTTCATTTCACGTTTTCACGGTACAATAATTTGACTTTCACGCGTCACGCTTAGAAAAAATCGGTTATCCCGCTTTACGCTTAGACGCCAATGAGACGCACTTTAAAGCATGAATATCTAATTTAACAAATGACGTTGCATGTCTTGGTCCATACTTGGCAATTATTTAGGCGGGAAGTCATCTTAGTACCATAACAGTCTTGATTAAGATTACGGAAATATGACAAAACTTATAGAATATTCAAAGTGAAGAATTCCTCAAACGGGTCTTTCATAGATATGATTCGTCAATTGTACGTGCCTTTCGTCAAAAATTGTATTACAGAAAACTCTAGTAAAACATTTATGTAAAACTCCATTCTGTGTAGGACTTGCATGCATACACAAATCCAGTTTGCAATATTGGCAAAATCGAGATATTGGGTTTTACAATAGTAGATGGAATTTTAAACAATTTACATGTACGTACGACGGATGCCGACGGACACCAAGTTATCGCAAGGGTTTGATGTTTGCTAGACCTTTAAGGATCAATATTAGCTAAAAAAAAATATATAATAAATGTAAAAGATGAATTTATTATGACTTGACCTTGTCCAAATTTTTAAGAGCATGAAGAGTAACACGTGGTGTTGTAGGGATCACAGTGACCACGGTGACCTGATTAATCAGAAGGATGTTAACTCACAAATATTCCTCTGCGGTCAATAAAGCAGCTGGAATTAACGTGCATATAAACATTTATTATTCCATGTAACCCCGCTCCCCTTCTTGAAATCTTCCTGACTTAATTTATTAAATACATATAATACCTTTGATTATTTAGCCTGAATATTATAAAGTTCATGTATTACTACTTTATAACCAGGCGATCATCTTTTATTTCTATACGAGAAAAAATAAATAATCAAAATATAATTTTATATGGGTAAAAATAAGAAAATAGAATAAATTCTAGAGTATTTGCCAGGGCTTGCAATTAAATTGAGGCTTGAGTATGTGTTATAAGTATGAATCCTAATTGAAGCCGGGTTGCTCACTAATTTGCCAAAAAAATGTGTTCTTAAATTTTATATTAAACAAATGTTAAATAAAACTTAGTTCAACACGTTGAAGTAAAACAATTATTTAATTTAAACCAGCACTACAAATTAATTTAAAATTCTTCATTCATTTGTGTTTAGTATATAAACATGAAACGCTCATTCAATATGATATTTTTGAAAGTCCTATGGAAATTATTTTCTTTTTCTAATAATTAAACACTTCACTGTCATGACTGTGCATGTAGGCTCCAAAGTTGTCTTACTGACTCAGTTTATTTTGTAATCGAAAAAGGGACACCATAAAAACACGTCTTCCCATTCATTAGTATAGAAGCATATATTGACACATTCCCCATTTCCATTCTCAATTTTATGCATATGTTTTAGACTCCTGCTGGTATTGTATACAGAAGACAGAGAATGGCTCCAGTTCATCGTTTGAGAGGCGACGACTCAAGCGCAGGGGTCTACATATGTAGGTATGTTTGTTCGGGATGTATAAATAAACAGCCACATCCGCTCTTGTTTTATGAATATGTTTAATCCGATGACCTCGGGTACAGAAAGCACCACAATGGCCTCGTCTTAAAAAAAACTATCGCGACAACTCTCATAGGTGTCCGTAAATGCCCTGTTGCAATGACTTATTTCTGATGCTATCAAACATTCCTCTTTGAGTAGAGACGAGGCACATACAAATGCCTCCAGAGTTTGACTGTTAATTATAGCAAGAAAAGGTTAAAAAAAAAAAAACAGACGAACAATAGTGATTTATTTTATTTATAATAAATAAGATGTGGTATGATTTACAATGAGACAACTGTCCACAAGAGACAAAACGACACAGAAATTAGAATATACAAAAATATGAAATAAAAAAAGAGGTTGATCTTTTGCTCTTTTAACATGTTCATGTTTAAAGCTAACTATATGGTATGTGTTTTCTCATTATTGAATGACTTACATATCTTACATTAAAATAGTTGACATCCTTGTAGTTGTTGAGATTTTTGTTGGAGAGTTGTCTCATTGGCATTCATACCGCGTCTTCTTGTTTTTATATTAGTATAGATAATTACTTTCTGCGGAAGAGCAGATTTTTGCAGCCTATTCAATTATTGACAAAACACTAAAATTGAGAATGGAAATGGGGAATGTGTTAAAGAGACAACAACCCGACCAAATAGCAGACAACAGCCGAAGGCTGCCAATGGGTCTTCAGTGCAGCGAGAAACTCCCACAGATCCGAAAACTCTGCTCTAGCTACAAATATTACGTCATTCTTTTATCAAGTTTCTGAGAATAAGATTACGGAAATATTTGTTTGAATGACAAGGAGATTGCAATATTTCTTCCAAGAGTTAGGTATAATGAAATCTTGAGTTTGGTTACTTCCTGTTTTTGAATCTCTGTCTTATTAAAAACGGATATAATACTGGATATATATTGATCACAGATAATGAATGTGGTGGCAACAAACAGACCCAATTGAACGGCATCTGAAATCTAGCACAAACATGTTAAACTAATGAAATATTCTTCAAAGTTTACACCTTCAATTATGATAAGCAATGTACAATTTGTAATTGTAATTGATATGCATGTGATCGAAAAAAAATTATTAGTAAAATGATTAAAGATGGGAAATTATATCCAATATTGTATTTTATTTGAAGGTTCATAACTACCCGGTATATAAAGGAGGAACTAGAAGTTGGAATCCACAAGATCAGAAGGCGATACACCATTGGAAAGACAATTCTATAGTTAGCGTGTAAAAAAAAAGTTGAAAAGTTGTTAAACCTGAACGGGTATATAACGCTGGATTATATAACACGCAAATAAATATGCTTAAACAGCACAAAACTTGCACAGAGGAGTTCACTGCAACTAACTTGTCCTGGGATATGTCCATAGCATTTGTTACTTATGTTACATATTACTCGGCTTACTTTATAAATGAATGAGTTGATGTAATGTCTAGAGCGGTTTTCAGATCAGCAAGGCAGTTATTTTTCTTTGATAATTCTCTTAATTATTTATTCCCGTTGAATATGTAATGTGTAATCATTCATTTATACGTCTTTTATTCACTGAAATGATTTTATTTTTGGACGGTGCTTCTAATTTTTCAAGTATACGAGGCAAGCATTTTTCTAACATGACATGCCATGATATGATTATGCTTTTTTAATATTCTTGTTTTCAGTTAGTGTTTGATCCAGTTAACCATATACTAATATATTTATATAAGAAAAATACAATAAAAACTGTGATCTTATGAATATTCTGATGTATCCAATAAAGCTTCGCCTTTTATTTAAACGAATTACCTTATTGCTATGGTAATTCAACGTTTTAAGAGGAATAAAGTTTAAACACAAATATATCAGATTTATTTAGCATGCACGGTAAATGTATTTCAGAGCACACTGAGCTATATATGTGCTAAAGCCTTTTAATTTTTGAAAGATGCTATTCTCAATGATGAAATGTGCCTTTCAAACAAAAGGTACTTTTAACAGAATTCTGATAAGTCTGTCGCATCTAATAGCAATTTAATCATGATATAGCTTTACAGAATTCTCATAAGCCTATAGCATCTAATAACAATGTAATTCTTAACAGAATTCTGATAAGACTATAGCATCCAATACCAATACAGTTCTTAACAGAATTCTGAGAAGACTATACTAGCATCTAATATCAATCTAATTCTTAACATAATTCTGATAAGACTATACTAGCATCCAATACCAATACAATTCTTAACAGAATTCTGATAAGACTATAGCATCCAATACCAATACAATTCTTAACAGAATTCTGACAAGACTATACTAGTATCTAATACCAATATAATTCTACCTTATAATGCTTAACAGAATTCTGATAAGACTATACTAGCATCTAATACCAATATAATTCTTAACAGAATTCTGATAAGACTATAGCATCTAATACCAATATAATTCTTAACGGAATTCCGATAGGACTATAGCATCTAATACCAATATAATTCTTAAAAGAATTCTGATATATAGGACTATAGCATCTAATACCAATATAATTCTTAACAAAATTCTGATAAGACTATAGCATCTTATAACAATTCAATTCTTATCAGAAATCTGACAAGACTATAGCATCCAGTTCCATGCAATGCAAATCTTAACAGAATTCTGATAAGATGGTCGCATCAAATACGGAATTGAATGTAATTTTAACAGAATTCTGATAAGACTACAACATACAAAACCAATGTAATTCTTTACAGAGTTCTAACAAGACGGTCGCATCAAATACCAAATTGAATGTAATTCTTAACAAAATTCTGATCGACTACAGTATCCAATACCAGTGTAATTCTGTAAAGAATTCTAATAAGAATAAAGATTCATCAGTCTTTTATTTTAAAGCTTCGATATCTGAGGAGTACAGTGAACTGTTTGATAACAGCAATATGCAATTTGTCTTTGAATATCAAAGTTCCTGTAGTGACTAGTTAGAAAATGTCTCTTTTTTAACTTGCCAGACCCAGAATTTGATCATTTGGAAATAATCAATTGCAAATGGAAGCTGTTAAACTAAGTTAAAATGGAATATAAATACTCTCAAGCATACAATGATATTGATTATTTTATAACATTACACTAGATTTAAAATTAAGAAGATGCAGTGTGATTGTGTCATCATAATAATTTAGTAACCTATGTAACTCTACGGGTTTCAAAAGTGGAGCAGGATCTGCTAACCCTTCCGGAGCACCTGATATCATCCCATTTTGGTGGGGTCCGTGTTCCATAGTCTTTAGTTTTCTATGTTTTGTCTTGTGTACTATTATTTGTCTGTTTTCCTTTTTCTTTTAAAGCCAAGGTATTGTTAATAGTTTCAATTTATGAGTTTGACTGTCCCTCTAGTATCTTACACCCCTGTTTTATTACAGGAGTAAAGCACGTTTACTTATAGCTTCATTTACAATATTGACTATCATCAACTTATTTATTTATTGACGGACGGTCAGGAAAAGAATTTGAACTGCTCTGCACTAATTTATCATGCATGCAATCATGTTAGATATTCTGGTATCTTAAGATAATGGTTTCACCTCTTGGTCTCGCATTATGACGAGACAAAATACCAGTTGATGAAAAAAATGTCAACGCACGATAATCAATACACAAGGGAGATTTGAAAGATCTGTTTATTTATAAAATTGTCTATATGGTGATCACGTGAAAATGAAGTCAATGTAAAAAAAACAATTGTCACATGCAGTTTGTGCATTAAGTCTTTACCCTCATACATGAGACGATATTTAATGACAGTCTACCAGTTCTTAATCAACTAATTGGATGTTCAGTGCATTTTTTTCCGCATAAAATGTTGGAATGACAATATTTTTTTTCATTGCTTCACAAAGACACAACCGTTGGCGCAGCATTTAAATCTCACATGCTGGCTTGATCTGCCAAGATTGGAGAGTAGGGGACTGTATCGTAATACTTGGCTAGCGAAGATGTCATGAAAGTCTTCCTATGATGTTTGATAATAAATATTCTGAGCACTCAATTGTTCAGAATATTTATTATCAAACAATTATAGGTAACACGACAACTCGCCCTTCAATCATCCTGTTATACAAGTAAATCACATATCAAATGTGCGTCCTTTAACTTTCAAGGTCGTATCATGTTTGAACATCAAAATTTACACAATACATATCAATCAGCGTATTGACGAGTTATGTCTCAAAATTGGTTACAACCTTCATCTATCTGTATTTCGCAGTTAAAGTATTTGTATAAATATATAAAAAATATTTTTCTTCTTTTCATTGGCTTGTAAACTTGCTGTCAGACTTACGGTGGTAGACCTAGGTTAAGGGAAATAACTCTTAAAATCATCAGTACGTTTGTGTCAGTCATTTTCATAAATATGTTCTAAGCTTCTAGGATACATATATTATTTTCAATCTGTTTCAGGTAAATGCTTAAAATACATTAATAAAACTTGACTATTACAAACGCATCACTGAATTAAAGAGTTATCTCCCTGGACCAAGGTCTACCCCCTTAAAAAATTATATTCAACAAGCCATCAAAATCCAATTTAAATTTTCAAATAATTGAGCTTCGAGCTTGTGGACTCAAAATTGAATAGTGAATGCTGTTTGAAATTTTACTTATATCTAAATATTATTTTGTAGGTTAAGACACGTGGTGATATTTGGACTTATATCAACGAAAGTGTTATTCCTCCATTGAGTAGAACAATACCTTATGACATGTCAAAGAAGATTCCAGAAAATGATTTTCTACTGATAGGAAAATTTCGTCTGCGACAGATAAGGGTTAAAAGAGGTACACACTATAAATTAACAATATAAGATCAATGTCAGGTAAATATCAACTTTTTGTATGAGGCTGAGAAACTGGGGAAGGGCGAGGTTCTACATTGTACCTCTAAAACTTATTTTCATCCCTTAAGTGTTCCATAATGTAATTGACATTATACAAAATATAGCTTTGTTACTATATAACTAGGAAATAAACAATAACAACAAAAATAACAAAAACTAGATCTTGATAGTAAATATTTGATGCACATTATATATCATAGTTTCACACACTTATATTACAGATCAGATTTAGAATTATATATTTTTAGGGATTAGCCTGGTAAAATAATATCTGTCAATTCTTTTTCTAATTAAGATCTTTTTACAACCAAAAGGTTGCGCCATTATCAAACAACCTAAAGTTTGATGAATGTTTATGTATTCTTGTCACTATTTTCAAAACTTTTAAATGGAAAAAAAAACTAAGGCTTTTCTACCTCTGGAATAGACTGCTCAAGCTGTATTTGGCCAAACTTTTAGGAATTTTGTTCCTTAATTCTTTTCAAACTCGTACTATATTTGGCCTTTTTAACTTTTTGTGATTCGAGCTTCACTGATGAGTCTTCTGTAGACGAAACGCGATTCTGGCGTATATGCAAAATTTAATGCTGGTATCTGTGATGAGTTTATTTATATTCAATGTGAATGTTTCTACATAAAAATAGAAAAAGGCATGTTTTCATGAACAACTTTGTTTTTTTAGACAGCTGTAAATTCCCAGATAAGTTGAGGAAACTGTTTGGCTTGGACCATCTTGACATGAAATGTACATCTACATTGAACACGGTAAATGATGACAATGACAATTACAACAAATCATGGCAGATTCAGTCACAACTAGTAACACCCACTGATGAATGGTCCTTCCAAAATGCTTGGGACTTAGAGTCTGTGCCATATCTAGGCGAGCGGGCAATATATGGTGGAGGTGGCTACTTGGTTGACATGAAGACAAGTCCTTCATCTATTTTAAAGCTTTCAGAGTTAATGCTTAAGTCATGGATTGACACAAGAACAAGAGCTGTTTTCATAGAATTCGTCTTGTATAATCCCAATGTTAACATGTATAGTTCAGTTATGATCGTGTTTGAGTATAGCAGTCCTGGTACACTAACAACATCATTTCAGATATATACAACACCTTTATCCCACTACTCCACTAGTAAAGAAATTACCAGTTTGGTGTTGGAGATAGTATTTTTTCTTTTGACGATTGTCGTGTCTTATATTGAGATCAAAAAGATAAGACTGGTCGGTTTGAAAATGTACTTAAAAAGGTTTTGGAACAAACTTTCCTTGTTGATGTTAATATTGTGCTATACTTCAATGGCGATTTTTATAGAGAGATTTAGAATGATAACACACATAATCCGGCAGTATAGAAGTGATGGTAAAGACAGCTACATTAATTTTAGTCTTGCAATCCTTTGGGATTGCATATTATTTTACATTTTGGCTTTATTAACCGTTATCACAATGATAAAACTACTGAAACTTTTAATGCTGAATCAGAAATTAAAATACCTATTTTCATTGATGGAACATGTAAAAAAACCTTTGAAATATTTCTTTTTTATCTATGTTATTTCATTGTTAGCGTTTGCATGTTGTGGACATTTGTTGTTTGGGGCATCATTAGCTGGTTACAGATCATTCGCAGACAGTTTGATGGTCCTTATAGAATGTACTTTCAGGATTGTCAATTATAATCAATATCTTGAATTTCATCCACAATTAGGTCCTCTTTTTATACTTTTGTTCATATTTATATTTGTGTTTGGTTTAATGAATATGTTTACTGTCATTGTAATGAATGCACAGAAATCCTTAAGACAAAAAGGAGTAAAACATGATGACCAGCTAACATTACTGATAAAGTACGTTGTGCAGAGCATCGGAAGAATGTTCCGATAATATTATAAATCAGTACTCAGTGCAGCATTAGAAGAATGTTCCGATAATATGATAAATCAGTACTTAGTGCAGCATCAGAAGAATGTTCCGATAATATAATAAATCAGTACTCAGTGCAGCATTAGAAGAATGTTCCGATAATATAATACATCAGTACTCAGTCCAGCATTAGAAGAGTGTTCCGATAATATAATAAATCAGTACTCAGTGCAGCATTAGAAGAATGTTCCGATAATATAATAAATCAGAACTCAGACCAGCATTCGAAGAATGTTCCGATAATATAATAAATCAGTACTCAGTGCAGCATTAGAAGAATGTTCCGATAATATAATAAATCAGTACTCAGTGCAGCATTAGAAGAATGTTCCGATAATATAATAAATCAGTACTCAGTCCAGCATTCGAAGAATGTTCCGATAATATAATAAATCAGTACTCAGTGCAGCATTAGAAGAATGTTCCGATAATATAATAAATCAGTACTCAGTCCAGCATAAGAAGAATGTTCCGATAATATAATAAATCAGTACTCAGTACAGTATTAGAAGAGTGTTTTGATAATATAATAAATCAGTACTCAGTACAGCATCGGAAGAGTGTTTTGATAATATAATAAATCAGTACTCAGTACAGCATCAGAAGAGTGTTTTGATAATATAATAAATCAGTACTCAGTCCAGCATTAGAAGAATGTTCCGATAATATAATAAATCAGTACTCAGTCCAGCATTAGAAGAATGTTCCGATAATATAATAAATCAGTACTCAGTACAGCATTAGAAGAATGTTCCGATAATATAATAAATCAGTACTCAGTGCAGCATTAGAAGAATGTTCCGATAATATAATAAATCAGTACTCAGTCCAGCATTAGAAGCATATTTTGATAATATAATAAATCAGCACTCAGTGCGTCATTAGAAGAGTGATCCGATAATATAATAAATCAGTACTCAGTGCAGTATTCGAAGAATGTTCCGATAATATAATAAATCAGTTCTAAGTGAGCCGAATAATCAGAATGTGCCGATAATATAATAAATCAGTTCAAAGTGAGCTGCATAAGCAGAATGTTCCAATAATATAATAAATCAGTACTCAGTCCAGCATTCGAAGAATGTTCCAATAATATAATAAATCAGTACTCAGACCAGCATTAGAAGAATGTTCCGATAATATAATAAATCAGTACTCAGTGCAGCATCATAAGAATGTTCCGATAATATTATAAATCAGTACTCAGTGCAGCATCAGAAGAATGTTCCGATAATATAATAAATCTGTACTCAGTGCAGCATCAGAAGAGTGTTCCGATAATATGATAAATCAGTACTCAGTGCAGCATTAGAAGAATGTTCCGATAATATAATAAATCAGTACTCAGTGCAGCATCAGAAGAGTGTTCCGATAATATATAAATCAGTACTCAGACCAGCATCAGAAGAATGTTCCGATAATATAATAGATCAGTACTCAGTGCAGCATTAGAAGAATGTTCCGATAATATGATAAATCAGTACTCAGTGTGGCATTAGAAGCATATTTCGATAATAAAATTAATCAGTACTTAGGGAGTAGCAACAGAAGAATGTTTCGATTATAAATTGAATCAGTTTTTAGTGAGCAGCAACAGAGTAATGTTTCAATAATATTGTTAAGCAGTTCTTAGTATACAAAACCAGAAGAATGTTTCGATAATATGACAAATCAGAGCAGCTTCAGATGATTTTAAGATAATACAATAAATCAGAACTAAGTGAGCAGCTTCAGATGATATTTTGATAATATAATAAATCATTTCTTATTGGGCAGCTTCAGATGATATTTTGATAATATAATAAGTCATTTCTTAGTGACCCGCTTCAGATGATATTTTGATAATATAATAAATAAGTACTTATTGAGCAGCTTCGGATGATATTTTGATAATATAATAAATCAGTATTTAGTTAGCAGCTTCAGATGATATTTTGAAAATATAATAAATTAGTACTTATTGAGCAGCTTCAGATGATATTTTGATAATATAATAAATCAGAACTTATCGAGCAGCTTCGGATGATATTTTGATAATATAATAAATCAGCACTTAGTGACAAGCTTCAGATGATATTTTGATAATATAATAAATCAGCACTTAGTTAGCAGCTTCAGATGATATTTTGAAAATATAATAAATCAGAACTTATCGAGCAGCTTCGGACGATATTTGGATAATATAATAAATCAGCACTTAGTGGCAAGCTTCAGATGATATTTTGATAATATAATAAATCAGCACTTAGTGACAAGCTTCAGATGATATTTTGATAATATAATAAATTAGTACTTATTGAGCAGTTTCAGTTAGTTTCTAAGTCTTAATTTTTATCAAACGCCATACTTTTGTTCTGACATGAAAAAAAAAACAATTTGACAGTTGTTTTTTTGTAAGTTTAAGTTCATAAAGTATTTCATCTGCCACTTGTTTGCAATGTTGTATAACTTTGCATTTTATACTTCTTTCCGATTATTTTGAATGTAACTGATTATACTAGTTCCTTTAAGGTGGTACTTAGCACCTTGACTTAAATTGATTTGACTTAAATGTTCATAGAATTAATTCAAAATATTTACTTTGACGCTTGACATAGATATAAAAATTTATCAGAAAAAAATCATGAATATATGGCAGTTTGACAAACACTAATTAAGACAATGATAAGCTTATTATTTCGATAACAATAGAACGTAATAAGACGTTCAGATAATTTTTACAGAGTTATCACCCTATAGTGTGATGTACCAGCTTAAGAATTCATCAAATCTACCTGTCTTATGGTTTACTATATCAGACGCGAGTTAACCTGGTGTATTTGATAAATTTTTATCGAAAAGATGAGAAATAGATAGAAAAAAGTATAACAAAGCCTCTTTAAATGAAACAGGTACACACACGGCCTATCACATTTGATGATTGTGACATTTTGAATGCAAATACAGTACGGTGAACTGGATATCTATATCGTAAAAGTTATATTTATAACTTTTGTATTTTAAAAGAAAGCATGTCCGGTGATAGAGGCGACTTCTATCGAAGAAAACTTGCAGAACAGATATTTTTGAAGTTCGGAATATCTGGTGTAAACCATACAAATGTGATCGTTCTTGTTGAATCAGCAATCAGTTTGGAGAGAGCTTCACGGCAGCTGATGAGTAAAGGAGGCCTGACTAGAGATGCACCACCAATAGATATTGATGAAACAGTTCTGGACATTCTTTCAAGACTTGCAGACATGTTTTAATGACGCAATAACAATAAGCAATCCTTGCAATACGAATAGCATTTATGTAATGTATCATTGAATCTAACATGTTTTTTTGTTTTTGTTTATTTCATTTAATTGTTTAAAAGAACAAAGAAAGTTGTAATAAGATGAATTTGCTTTAAAAATAAGAATATTTTAGTTTGCTTTGAAAGTTCATCCGGATTTTTTACAGTATAACATACGTTAAAATCTAGTTTATCCGGAAAAGAGTGCAATCATTTCTTCTTTATTTTAACATCTTAAAATTATGATATATTAATACTGGTCCCACATATTTACTTGATATGAAGTAATGAAATTAACAAATCATATAAGTATCCATTAATGCCCGCGTCACACTGTCCCGATTTTTATATACGATGGACATCCGAATGCGAAAATTGTAAGTTCGTACGAAGTTGGTCCCGATCTCGTTAAAATACCAAAAAGTGACCGGCGCACGTACGATGAATAACGAAGTCTATACGATGGTGCCGAAATTATATACGATAGCAAAAGATGGACATACGAAGGTTAACCGAATGCGGGTATTAAAGCTTCATATCTCAGCCGAAACCTACACGATGGATCACGAAGACTACACGATGGATTACGAAGGCTACACGATGGATTACGATGATGGCGCGATGGCCATACGATGTCTAAAAGATACGAACAGAATTTCGACAACATATCGTTTCTGTACAAGTCTGCCATGCATGGCGGGAAATCGATCTTTTTGTCTAATTCGTATAAAACTTAGTTTATTATCCCCTCGCCTACTACATGTAAGTTACGTGTAGATAAAATTGTTATGGACACTCTAGAACCAAAATGCTCAAAACTTGGTATGGTGTTACTCGTTAAGAATATCTTAAGCGCTATTGACTTTAAAGTTCAAAGGTCAAGGTCACAGTGGCAGTTGTAAAACAAGGTAATATCACCCTTGTGGACACTCTAAAACCAATATGCTTCAAAAGATTTTAACCACATTTGGTATATTGTTCCTTGTAATGATCTGACATTTTTTTACGTTCAAGGCCAAAGGTCAAGGTCATGCAGATTGACTTGTTTTTTCTCCTTGAAATAGCATAATACACAGGAAATTGGTTGCTCATTTTTCACCTGCTGGTTGTAAAGACAATATTAAAGGTATTTCCAGTTACTGAATGTTTTGGTTGATTTCTAAAAAAAATAGTTTATGTATCAAATATGCATATTCAATTTACCATTTTCTGCATGTGTCATATACAAATATAGTGTCCATTTTTGCCCCCAATATGTTACATACGAGGGGATGCCACGCTCGGCATTGCCTTGTTTGAACTGTAAAATGAGTGCACTAGTCTGAATAATCACCCATAATTATGCCCATGTTTACTGATCTATCTTAAAGGTAAGGTAATGGGTTCGTTGATCTCTTTTATTCAAAAGAGCTCTTTCCAGGAGAATATCATAATAATATAGACAAAAGGAAGGATGTGGGGAAAGCAACAAATGCGGCAAAATATGACATATAGAAAACAAAATGGAGTAAACATTCGTGTGACAACAACTCAGACGATACATAAAAAATCAGAATAATGAAGAAAAAGTTGGTTTCCCTATATACGGGTACCTGCAGTGTTGGTGTACGAGGCGCGTTTATGATTTTCATTATGTTACTTGATATAAAAAATTGACAAAAAATAATATTTTACTTGTAAAAGTAAATCCTGAGCCTGCAATAGCTGCTCTTTGCATTTGAATTAATAGAAACAACGCTGTCGCCTTTCTTGTTCTCATAGAATCATATGATATGAGCTCCATGTTTTGTGAACGTCTTTCTTAACTGTCGTATAAGACTGACCAGTGCATATCGCGCATGGCACTTTAAATGTATTTTAGCGCGAAAATTAACTTAATACATTTAGCTGGATTTATTATCGTCGTAGTTCCATCTTGTCGCCTTCGTACTTTTATTCGATGGCAACACGACGGGATTACGAGGTCTTCACGAAGTCGTGTTGCCATCGTAAGACCTTCGGGTATCTTCGTGATTCATTCGTGTAGACATCGTAATGTCAAAACTGCCCGATGGAAACGATGGAAACACGAATCTAATACGATGTGCAAAGATGCATTCCCGGTGACATTACGATGGTGAGGATGGTGATACGAACTCAATACGAACCCTCAACATCGGACGCACCTTCGGGGATTTTTTAACATGTTAAAAAATTTAGAACCCTTCCCGAAGTTGTCCCCGAAGCCTAGAAAAAGTGGCCGATGGTTCTACGATGGTTAAAGATGGCACTACGAATAGCCCGATCTGGATACGATCAGTCCCGATTTTGAAAATTTCCATTATCGTGTTGCCATCGGCGTAAAAATCGGGACAGTGTGACGCGGGCATAATGAATATTATCGCCGACGAAATTTCTATTCAGTTCCTAAAAGATAAATTGGGGCACCAAAATCGCAATCGGAGTATTAATGATTGAATCTCAAGCACTCAAAATCATATACATGTATACACATGGAAAAAAGTATTGCAACATCTTGATTTTTTAAAACTTGAAAAATCAGCCTCTTATTTTGGATGGAATATTATAGAATATTTGTAAAATAATATCAAAATGTAGTTAATGACAACATTGGCAGTAAAACGAACAAAAAAAGTATGGAAAAAAAAATGTTTTATCTAACCAAAATTTTTAAAACTAATTGAAGTGTTTTTTGTACCAAAAAAAATGCATTTTACAATTTTTACAGTAGTCGAACTTTACAATGTCAGACATTTCAAAATTATTCTTTAGATGATTGTTCACATCATGGTTGATCGTTTTACGCCAAAGAATTACTACTTTGTGCGCAGCCTCCATTCAAACGGATAACCGCATCTTAACGTCTTCTGATTCCTGCAATAAGTCGACTTATTTGTTGCTAAGGTAGCAGCAACCATTCATGAAGAGGGGTATTGCTTATTTCATGACGTGTTTGAACTTGGGTGTCCTTTCGTGCACTTTCCACCTAATAGTGTCACATATATGCTTGATATGGTTCAAATTCGGGCTACGATTGGGCCAAGGAAGATAAACCGAATTCCATTGGAACAATGGATCTTCCTCCACAATGCTAATTTCCAACTTTGGCGAGCTGTACACTATATTGGATACGAGCAACTGTGTGTCTGTTCGAAGGCAAAGGTCCCCGAAACGGTCTTTTCGCATGATAACCAGTAGCGATGAGCGATGAACAGTTCTTGTTGAAAGGCTCGTGTATGGTCATCACTCATTTTTTAGGATTATATTGTTTGCAATGGGTTTCCTTCTGACCAATCTTCATTATGCTTGATTTTCCCTAGCAGATGTCATAAGGGGTCTTCTTGGTCTCGAACATCGTTTGTTACCTGTTTTTTTTATACTCAAAACGACTTAAAGTGGAATGGTGATGACCAACAATAAGTGCACAGCAACATACCTGCTTCTTTCATGCTGATTAACTGCCATCTTGCTGCAGTTATGGGTTGTGGATGACCAAATACAAGGTGTCAAGCACATAACTTTATAAACTTGGTTATTTAAAATGTTGAAATCAATGAGGATAAAAACATTTGTTTTATTGTTTACGCTGTAGCTGCATGTTCAGATAATAACTTATCGAGTCGATATTTATTAATTAAACTCGGGTGATATTTAAATAATGTTTAACTAGTTCTATTTCAACAAGTTATATCACAAATAAATAAAGAGTGTTTTTTAAATCAAATTTCAATTTGGTGTTGAAATACTTTTTTCCATGTGTATTTATGTTTAAAGCCTCAAAGTCATTAAATTGTTTAATAAAATTGCGAATTTTAAGGATATAAGGAATGTGACCAAAAGGAAGCCCGACCAAAAGCATATTAAAACAGCTCAAAACCATAAATGGATTTAACAAAGCGAAAAAAATTCCACACCCGGAGGAGGGCTACACCTAGCCCTGCCCTAAACAAAAAAAAAAAGTGTACTAGTTCAGTAAAAATGGACGTCTAACTAACTAAATGAACAAAAATTAAAAAAAAATAAAAACATACAGCACTAACAATGGCTAGAGGCTGCAGACATTGAAGTGGGGCAAACAAAATTGCAGATTGGTTAAACTTGTTCAGATCGGTATTTAGTCGCGAGGGCATTGCATTTCAGATATAAGATACACACTATACACCCAAAGAAAAGTTCAGTGTCATATTTATGTTGTATTCGAAAGTATAAGTGGCATTTTTTTTCCATTTTTACAAATTCGTAAGACAGGCCAATTTTAGGTCAAGATGATTACTCGGTGTTAACATTTAGCCTACTGGTGTCGGATGTTGATTGTCCTTGTAAATCCAATATGAATGGAATCTTCCTTTTGGCGTCATTACAAAGATTAGAATTACACAGTTGTAACATGCTGAAAAAACATCAAATCTAAGGACTTACCTTGTTTGTATTGGATACCTAAGCTTCACCTAAGATGAAGATCTGAATCTTCAATCTCTGTATACGTACTGGATACCTAAACTACACAAGTGTCCTAAAATCAACGTTATATTTCTGAGTCTTCCAAGTCCTCAACGGAACCGTCTTTCTTAATTATTAATTTGTCAACAATCAAAGATCGGCTTCAAAGAAATTGTGAAACTATATATTCTACAGATGGCGTGAGTCCGATATGGGTACTAAAGAATTCAAAAGATCTTTTAGAAACAAAAGATCTTTTAGAGAATGTACACACTAAGACTTTTTTTTTATCTTGCAACACGAACCTCGATAAAATCCGGGAATAGTATCAACATACCTGAGTGTTCCTACCGCGAAAGGTGCGAAATAACTTACTAAATTAGCTTAATTATTTATTAAATAAAGGCAACAGTAGTATACCGCTGTTCAAACTCATAAATCCATGGACAAAAAACAAAATCGGGGTAACAAACTAAAACCGAGGGAAACGCATTAAATTTAAGAGGAGAACAACGACACAAAACTAAAATGTAACACACACAGAAACGGACCAAGCATCAGACAAAACCCCACGAGAACAACAAATATAACATAGTGACATGAGATTTTTACAAAAAAAAGTATATAATACAGTGAAATATAAAAACAATAATTAGAACACCCGATCGTTTTGGGTCTTTTTAAAAGTCACTTGAAACATTAATGTAAATGGTACGACGAACAAAATGAATACATTCTTTTGGAAATTCGCCTATTCAGAATCTAATGCATTCTGGGTAATATTTTCTAAAACGTACCCCAAAACGTTGTGATTGGTATAAGGTGGCTCGGGACTATTCGACTGCGCATAATTTCACGCATGAATTACAAAAGTATTTGTCGTCAATTCGATAAAAAAAAAAAAAATATTTTGATTGATTAGAAATGTTAAATCATTGTAGTTATGTGACTAATAGAATATTTTCGTTATTATCCGTATTTGTTAAAGAGTCAAAATGACATTTCGTCCTTTTTCACCATCTTCCCGCCAAAATTTGGGTTTTAAGGCAAAATATTTTTTTTCCTTATCGGTGACCTATGTTTTTTATTGGCTCATTCTTTGAAGCTATATTCCAGCTTTTCATATTACAGTTTTGGACCAATTGTCATAGAACATTTTTTTGATTTTCCGATAAAAATATGTCAACACCTCTATTTTTCCTATCTTTTCATTAAAAATGGTCCCTTTCATATACCTGTTTAAAAGTTAAATTTTGAGCTTAAATGGTCCGTGACCCCCTATTTCTTTTCGACCAATTTGATTAATTTTCTTTAAAGAATAAAATAACCAAAAATACGGCACTTTTGATAGAAACTTCGAATAGGCCCGAGCTACCTTAAAACAATCTAAACAATGGAAAATGAACCAATGACGTAACGTTATTTTCGTTTTGGGGTACGAACAATGAGATTACTCATAGTCCTTTAGGTTCTGAAAAGGCGAATTGTCAAAACGTTTAATCTTATCTTAATAATGATAAAAAGGAGGAATGAATTACATACAGATTTAAATTTATTAAGTTATTTTGGTACTGGTCGCTTTGTCGTGCTGAATGGCCAGAACAATCCGTTTTTTGGCGGGAATTTGACAGTACGATAGGTACGACACTTGTACCTTGACTGTCCCTTTGGTATCTTTCGTCCTTCTTTTGTAGATAACACCAAAAAGATAAGGGAAGATACAATTGCATTTGAGTTCACTACGCGATGAATTGTATGAAATTATATAAAAGTTAATATACAAATTAAATGATTGTTTTTCTGTACTCACATTACGTAATACACCCAGTACACAACACAAAATAATATAAAAGATATAGGAAATATAACACGTGAAACATTGTCTATTGTCTTGGCTTTCTTGTGACCGGTCATCGGTTGCCTTGAAACATTCCTTTCCAACTTTTCCTGTGATAAGAAATAAATGATGATTAATAATTATAAGGAAACAGTGTTTGTGTTAATTTCTAAATTAACCCCTTGCCTTCTTTGTTTTCTAATCGTCAATATGGAATTTAATCACAACATCAATAACATACTATTACAAATGTATATCAATAATCAATAATCTTACTGACTATCATAACATGTTGAATTTAGACTAGTGGCCTATCAAGTGATCAAGTTTGCTTTTTCAGAACCTACTTTCATTGATCTTTACAAAATATAAATGCCAACATTAACATAAAATAAAATTGCGAATGGATATGGGATATGTGTCAAAGAGACAACAACCCGACCATAGAAAAAAACAAAAGCAGAAGGTCACCAACAGGTCTCAATGTAGCGAGAAATTCCCGCACCCGGAGGCGTCCTTCAGCTGTCAAATAAACAAATATATACTTGTTAGCTTTAATATATCTAGGAAATACCAAATTAAATAAAAACATTGATAGACGAAATTTTAATCTGCTAACCGATTCCCTAGGCACGTTTGTTTTAACAAAGGGACATAACAATGATACTAACGCAAATTGAAATAAATCACGACTACTAATCCCAGATGAAAGATATATTGTCTCCAATGAAATTGCTTTTAACCAATCATACTCCTAGAAATGGAAAGAGGGTAAAATAGTTCGAGATATTGCGCCAAAGATCAGGCTGATATTTTCAGATAGTGCGCTCTGAATCAGACTTCCTATGGAAATAGCTTTAAGAAGAGTCCTTTAACCTACAGGGAGTATTTTTTCATATTCCAACCAGAAGTGGCAAACGATTGTCGAGTGGCTGCGAATTCTAACATCGTGCACACAATACCGTGTATGTATATGTTCCGCGTCAAGATCAAGAAGGTGTGTAGCCAAATTACCCTGACAATGCATCTAGCATGACTAATTATACTTCAAAAGGCAACTTTAAAAATAAAGTTTTAAAAAAGCTGTACAGAAACTAAAAAGGCATTCTTGCAGTCTTGTCCTGAAAACAAAATCTTATTTTCCAAATGTGTATAAAGTATATTTAAATAAGTTAGACAAACAATATCTCCTTATACTGAAATCTCGTCGGAGAATACCTACCAGACAAGGTTTACTTTCTCCATTCCCTTTGAGTCTAACACTTTGAACTCGTCTGATCTGCCGCCGTTCCATTACGTTTACAAACGCAAATTCTAACAGCGCAGCAAATACAAACACTAAACAAGCTCCCATCCAAACGTCTATAGCTTTAATGTATGATACTCTCGGAAGTGACGCAGTACCCGCTGATCTCTGTGTCGTCATATATTGTTAAAACAGTGAGAATACCTAATGAAATTCGTGCTGGAACAGCGTCGATCGTCAACCAGAACGAGACCCAGGAGAGTAAAACAATCATCACGCTAGGTACAAAGAACTGTATCATATAATAACCAATGTTCCGTTTAAAGTGAAGATTCAGTTGTATACAACTAAATGATGCTGTAAAAAAAACATGGTTCTGGTGAATAAAATGAAAAATGACAAAAAGTCTCAATCTTAACAAGTAACTGATTATGATGCTGTAAAAGCATGGTCCTGGTTAATAAAATAAAAATTGATAAAAAGTCTCAATCTTAACAAGTAAATGATTATGATGCTGTAAAAAACATGGTTTTGGTTGATAAAATGTTAGTAATGGTAAACAGTCTCTATCTTAACAAGGAATAGTACATGTTTAACGTCAAGCGGCAAATATAACATGCATAATCCGAACTAGAACATATGATATATATGATGGATTGGGACAGTTAGGCAGATGCGGTCATGATTTGTTTGACCGTTAATTAATCTCTATCACAGATTTCTTCGAATGTGATCTTGAATCGAAGCATCAAACCTGTTCTCAATTCCTTGTTAATGACCTTAAGTGAACTTGACATGTCAAGAGTTATTGACATTTCACGAAGAACTCGACTGGCTTGACTTGATGTGCAGGAACAACGTTCATGCCAAAATCGCGAAAGTCAATCATTTTTTTTTTTTTTTCGTTTTAAAGTGCAGTGATTTTGTTTATTACTGTTTGTCTCATTTTCGTTTGTATAAAGACAATGAATTAATGTATCTGTCTGTTTTCAACGCATGGATTCGTGCACACATTCAGGAACCAAGAAATATTTTTGACAAGAAATAGCTGAAGCCATTTTGACTTCTTTTTTTTTTTTACCAAATATTATATTTTTACATTTGTTCTGTTATCAGTTATGGCGTAATTATATTATGGAAGATTGTTAAAATCATGAAAACTCACAACAAGGAACGCTGGGAACCAGGATCACTCAGAAACATGAAGAATCAGAATCAATAAACCATAGAACCGGGGAAATCAGAATCACTTTAGGATTACGATAGAATAAAGTAAAAAATGATGCTGCATTCATATATAATTAAAGTGTATAGAAGGCATACATTGTACACAACCTAGTCTTTAGTTTTCTATGTTGCCTCTTGTTTACTATTGTTTGCCTGTTTGTCTTTTTATTGTTTAAGCCATAGTGTTGTCATTTTGTTTTCTATCTATGAGTTTGACTATGACCTCTGGTATCTTTCTCCCCTCTTTTGTGAGGTTAGATATGTTTAATTTGAACCCTCAGGGTATACAGTTTTGTTCCATACACGTTTCTCTGAAATATTGACAATTGTTCATTGCTCAATAAAGATGTCAAGTTGACACTAAATGACACGCATGGTAAACGTACAATTCCCGTTTGTTCCATAGCTTTCATTACATTCCAAAGTATCATTTCCAACCAATCGAAATTGTGGCAATTCAAATCTGTTATTTCTTTGAACCGCCGAATCGTTTTTCCATTTAAATACTATTCCGTTAGTTGTAAATGCAACTGCAAAAAAAAAAACATATCAAGAATCAACTACTTAGTGTAAAATTAACTCTTTAAAAAGAAATTTTAAATAAAGGTTTTATAAAATGAATAATCAAAATCTCAGTATTTTTTTCTTTTTTTAACAATATCAATAAAATGTTAATTAGCATATAGTCCTTTGATTTCAAGTTTTATGTCATTAAATTCATTCTGCAGAATATGAGTAGACTACACTTAATATTGTTACATTAATGGTATGTTTTGTTATCTTTGAGTGTCTTTTCTAGGTTTTTTTTTTGGGGGGGGGGTATATTTCGTATCTGCTTTCATTATGTCAAAATAAATACTCCAGCAATACATGCTAAAAATGAAGATGTGGTATGATTGCCAATGAGACAAATCTCAACAAGAGACCAACTCACACAAAAATTTAACAGGTATAGGGTCACCAGACGGCCTCTTAAAATGAACAATGCCCATACCGGCTATAATAAGCTCCTGGATGTCACTGAATTTTCAATCATTTAATCACTCTAAACTAGGTATTCCTCAGTGACCCAATCGTGTTTAAAAAGATTGTTACTGGACGTTGTTACGCAATCACCAAGCAATCAATTGATCGACTGAATGCTTTTGAAATTAAGAAATCTTCATGACTGAATCTACGAGTCCAATAGACTTTGAAAACAGGCAATACATCGAATTAAATTTGAAATGTAACCCCCGACCCCCGTTCTTTTTTTGTAGTTTATTCCGTTTTTAGTTGAAATACGTTAATACGTTTTCTATGTATTACATATTCATCTGAACATTGAAGGGAAATAAACAAATACTGCATAGCGGTAAGGATGAACGCTTATCTTGTTTCGTTGCAACCACAAATGATTTATATATGTTCTGGCAAAGTACATGTATCCCTTTTACGGCCTATAATTTTCATAGATTATTTGTACAAAAGTTTTAAAAGGTGGCGTTGTCAGTTTATATCCGACTTATGATTTTAAATGTTCCTTTGGTATCCTTCGCCAGCCTTTGGCTAATAACATGATTATTTAACCCAGCCGCATGTTTGCGCCTGTCCCAAGTCAGAAGCCTCTGGCTTTTGTTAGTCTTGTACAACTTTTAATTTTAGTTTCTTGTGTATAATTTGAAGTTTAGTATGACGTCCATTATCACTAAACAAGTATAGATATTTGTTTAGGGGCCAGCTGAAGGACGCCTCCATGTGCGGGAATTTCTCGCTGTATTGAAGACCTATTGGTGACCTTCTGCTGTTGTCTGTTCTAAGGTCGGGTTGTTGTCTCTTTGACACATTCCCCATTTTCATTTTCAATTTTATTACATACATTTTAATAGATCATTTACTTATAAATTTTCAGACATATACTTACAGCTTTGAAGATACAATGAACATGTCTGTTCATCCATAGGGTATTTGTACAGATCCATGGGACAGGATGCTTTCAAGGAAATCCTTGGGGGAAAATAACTTATTAGATTGGGCAATAAATTATAATCACAAAAATAACCTATTAGATAGAGCCATAAATAATAATCACAAAAATTAACCTATTAGATTGGGCCATAAATTATAATCACAAAAATAACCTATTAGAGGTGGCCATCAATTAAAATCATAAAAATAACCTTTGGGCCATAAATTAAAATCACAAAAATAATCTATTAGATTGGGCCATAAATTATAATCACAAAATTAACCTATTAGATTGGGCCATAAATAAAAATCACCATTATAACCTATTAGATTGGGCCATAAATAAAAATCACCATTATAACCTATTAGATTGGGCCATAAATTATAATCACAAAAATAACTTAAAACTAACTTTTATATTTACTTAGCTCTTTTAGTGTTTATAATTATCGTAACCAACAACAAAACAACAACACGACGGATAACAGCAGATTTTATTGAAATAATTTCCTGAGGAACTTCTATTATATCTCATTATATATATGCATACATAAGGTTTTTAGTTTAGATAATTTGGTATTGATTTTAGAGCTTCAAACTAGTTCACTAGATAGTCTCATTTTCTAGACCTGGGACTTATCTGTGTATGTCTTAAACGTTTATTTGATGTCAAAGTTCCTGAATTGAACACAGATGATTGATCTGAAACCAACCAATTTTGAGACGTATATATACATGAACGGAGGAACAATGGTATCCAATAATTTATTAATTAATTAATTAATTAATTAATTTATTTATTTATTTATTTATTTATCTATTTATTTATTTATTTATTTATTTATTTATTTATTTATTTATTTATTTATTAATGAAATGCACATTTATACCCCTGGGGGTTGAAGGCATATACAAACAATACAATACAATATACATAGACAATGGAAAAAATAACATTAAACATCATATATAAAGTGGTAAAACAGTAATATTTATGCAGGCGTTATGTCCACTCCCCTCAGTGCAAATGACTTTTTAATGAACGGAACAGTAAGCTGCATAATATCAAATGAAGATAGAATTAATTGTAATCTATCTGTTTCAGATAATTTAAAGTATTCTGGACATATATAATAATGCAGCATTGCTCCCCGCCTCTGCGGCAAGGGCGTATCAACTATTTTCGTACTAATCAAGGATGCTTATTATTTCTTATACTTTTAGCCAAATTGTTTATCATTTTATAGAAAAAACGAAGTACTATATAATATTTATCGTACTTTCATAGACGTCGCGTACGGTGTTGGTGATAATACGGGTTTGGCTTTCCAGTTCGCCTTTATTGCATTTGTTAGAAGTTTCGGAATTGATAACTATATAAATGTATATATCAAAATGTGCGTAGTTAAAAGTAGAAATGGAATATGCCTTAAAATCAATACTTTTATTCATTTTGTTACTCGAATGATCCCTAATAACACTGATTTTGAGCGTGTAGACAAGTAACACAGCGACATATGACCAGCGTTGCTTTGAAGTTATTCTTGTCATTTTTTAAACTTATTAAAAAAAAGTTGTACTCCTAGCAAGAGTAGTCTTTGGTGTTAATGGTGTCTGTTTTATTTATGACGTCATCGTTAACTGGACGCGTCTGACTAGGACGAAAAGTTCACTTTGTTTTGTGGTCAAGCCGAAAATAGAAAAAAAAATATGGATAGGGGTGAAGTTAAGAGTGATTTTAAAAGGTAATTCAAATAGATTATTCCAAAAATGATACATCTTTTTATTCCGTATATAATAAGGAAAAAAAATAAAAAGTTTTGTTACAACATTTCAAAAGATCGTGGCAGAATTAATGATTTTTTGAAATTTGTATTTCTGTCACAAAACCCAAATCTCGCATATTTTTTTGAGCTCTTCAAAATTCGAACGAATGCTGCAGATCCAAACCACAATTTACATATCCACCCTTCCTGTGTCAAAATTATACAATAAATATACAACTTTCTCTGTCTTCAATTAGTAAGTATTGTTTAAATTATGTCCTAAATTGTTCATTTTATTAAATCCGTTGAAATGTCACACTCGCCGTTTTCTGACGTTTTGGCGTATTTGTTAAGTGTCTTATGAAAAGTAACAGGCAGTTGCAGTCTTTTCTACGATATGAAATTTTATTCAAACGTGAAAACTTTTTTTTAAGTGTATGAAAAACAATTGTGTCGAAGTTTTAAGAGAAAATATTGGGAAAAAAATAAACGCGATCTTTTTGTTTTTGTCTAGTCAAAATGTCACAAAACGCCGTTTTTTTACATTTTTGTTACAAGTAGGATAAGTCATATTATACAGTTTTGGAGGGGGGAAATTTGAAATTATAATAGCACAAAAAATACTATATAACATTAAAATCTACTGTTCAGGGATTTTTTTGAACCCATTTTCGACCACATGTCGGAAGTATTAACGACACAGTCAGCGACTACTTTTGTCTAGTCATAATGTCACACTATGCTTTTTTACTTGTTTTGACGTTACGTTCTGTAAAACTTCGCAAATTACGGAAGCCTTTTACGTGCCATGCTAATTAACTTTTTCCAATTAAATATAACAGATTATGAATTTGATATAACAAATTATGAATTTGATATAACAAATTATGAATTTGATATAACAAAATATGAATTTGATATAACAAATTATGAATTTGATATAACAAATTATGAATTTGATATAACAAATTATGAATTTGATATAACAAATTATGAATTTGATATAACAGATTATCAATTTATATAAAAAATTGTGAATATCTCTATCAATAGTATGATTTAATTATAATAATGAGATTGATTGAAACATTGCGTAACCCAAATTGGCGCATTTTTTGTGTATTGATTCATTGTTTATCTGACGTCCAGCGACAAATATGTCACTGAATGCTTATTCAAAGCTTTCTTAACAGGTTAAATGTTTCTGAAACCTTCTCCCTCCCCTTTTATCTATTATGTGAAGAAGTTTGGGGGACTAGTTTGAATGTTCTCTATTCAGTACATGGTACCTGGTGTCTTAGAACCGAACGATTATAATAGAAAGAGGATCAATTTATATTGCACATTTTCAAATCAGAAAGAATGGATAGTGTGTTTCTAGGGACATAGGAACATGCAAGGATAAAAAATGCTTCCCCTTCCTCAAAATTCTGGCATGCTTCTTTATCAATTTCGATGGGCACATACAAATTAATGAAACATCCTAAAGTTCATCCTTGCATTTTTCTTTATATATTTGTTTCAATATTTATTTTGTTTTCACACTTTTTATTAAAAAAAAAGACCCATGCGCGAGATCTAGAAGAGAAAACCCGTGCACAATCAGTGCAAAAGGGATCTGATATATCAAATTTATAAATTTTTATTTCAAATTATCATAATTTTTAATATCAAATTGATAGTCTGTTATATTACAATTTATTTGTTTACTCAAATTAAAAAAAGTAAATTTGCATGGCCCTCAAAGACTTCTGTAGCAAATATCTTATCATGCAAAACCATAACTTTTTTTTTATATTTTTTTTTTTTTTGATACAATATCTTAACAGATTTTTATCGAATCTAATTAAAATTAATATCTGTATCTGTTTCGGCGGAGGACATTTTAGCACATTGGTAGGACATTTTAGAGAAAAAAATCTAACGTTTTAGCGCCAAAGTAATTTATAAAAGCCATTTTAGCCCAAGATTTTTAACCCATTCGAGCAAAAATGGAAATTATCAATGCCCATTTTAGAGCATTATGCTTTAATCCATTTTATGATTAATGATTAATGATCAATATTTTTTTTAAATAGAAGCAAGACAGCACAATTTAAAAAATATCATGTCCATTAAAATATAACACTAAAATTTTAAAATCAAATTTTAAAAGTGTGTTCTAGCCTAGAATTTATATTCCAGAGAACGTACGTAATTGGCTCTGGGTATACCTCTGTACAATACTGTTCATAAAGTTGCAGTAGGAACTGATTTTTCTCTTTTAATATCTTGTCCCCTAGTAGTTTAACATTGTTCGCTAAAAATATCTGCGCCCATCTGTTTTCTTGTTCATAGTTGAGATTAAATTTCCTTTTGTTTATGAAATTGGCAAATTTGATTAAATAATTTTATTGTGGTTAATTTTGAATTTGTTTTCAACGTTGATTCTTTTAACATTTAATACAGGCGATGAAAAAAAACGATTCAACTAATAATTTTTTTATTCAGAAATTATCAAAAGCGGATAAAATAATAAGCCATTTGCGAGTATGGTGGTCTTGTAAAACAATGATAGTCCGACGGAAGGGGCGATAAATGACTGACCCGTGTTAAGAGAGAGCAATATCTCTTGCACGTAAAAGTCACCCTTTTAGATTTCGAAAAAAGCAGGCTACGGCTACAAGGAAACACTCGCACCCTCAAAGTGGAAACGGATTAATATAAGTTGTAATAACTTGTTTCCCAATCCACTATAAATAAATATGTTTAAACTAAAAGAAAGAGCAGCAGAAAAGACAGTGGTTTAAACTTTTTTTAGAATATCCTGTTTCAATCAAAAGAAAGAGAAAATATCTTTGCTCCAAGGGGATACTAATTTAAATGAATATTATTTTTCTGTTTTAATTTAACTGTACTTAAAAAAATATGTGCTGCTTTTGTATTTCGGTTCTATACGTAGCAAGTCAAGCAAACCGCTCATATACATTATACTGTATGATTGAGCTGCACGAAATGAAAAAAGTACGACGTTATTTATACAATGCATGAAAAATAACGTCAAACTAACGTTACCAAAACTAACACCAACACCGTAAGCGACGTCATAGTACTACACAAAACGGGTATTTGAAATCTGTAGTACAAATCTAGTACTGTTAAATTATGGTAATAAAAAAGTACCGTGACTAGTTTAAAAGTACTAGATTACTACTTATTTATTTAGGTACACTTTCAGTTCTATACAATAATTATACAAGTACACGCGCGAAAGAAGCTGAATATGCCATTTAATTTTCTTAAACTCCCTTTTTTCCCTCTCCCGATTTTCAAGTTGTCGCCCCTTTACTATCAGTAGTAATGTTGATCGTATACCTTAATCTGTACACAATTCTGCCATCGCTGAAGAGGTGTAACATTTTATTAGGTACAGTCACATCATGGAAAGATGCAACCTTTTCATTGGTTAAGTATAGGTCTTGAACCCATATTTCTTTGATTAAACCAGCATCCAGTTCAAGATATTCGACGGCAATAAAACCATGGAACTCTAAACGAGGATCTTTCCACTCTTGCTGTACAAATGTGTTCATTGTAAAATCCTTTAAAAAAAGAAAATTCTTTTTGCTGAAGTTTATCATGTTTAATTTGAATTTAAATTTCCGTAAAGCTGAGTTTATGAGATTTACAAATTAAGATATAAAAAAAAGATGAAATACAAAATAAAAAACAAAACTAAGGGACTAGATTGCGTCATAATCATGTTAAATTCCATCATTTGTTTAAAATAAAATAACACAATTAAAAACAAATGTAAATACAGATGTGTAGTTTATTAGTGTTTGAACAAGCTTTTATAACAGTAGTATATATCGGACGCGTTATTTCTTTTCGGAGTGGCATACATTTTCGTCACTGATAAAGTGCGAGCGCAAAGAACATATATTTCTATGCTTACTGTGAAATCTGTATACATGTATACATTACATAAATAATTAATAAGGCCATTAGTTTTCTCGTTTGAATTGTTTTGCATTGTCATTTCGGGGCCTTGTATAGCTGACTATGCGGTATGGGCTTTGCTCATTGTTGAAGATCGTACGGTGACCTACAGTTATCAATTACTGTGTCATTTTGGTCTCTTGTCGAGAGTTGTATCATTGTATCATTATCTATTAGGAGCATAAACGAAATAGCTGTTAAGCGGACAACAAAAAATCAACATGATGAAAAATCACGCAAACGATGTGTCTATACTAACCGAGGGCACACTGTCAAAGTATTTAAAATGAATAAGCAAACTACAAACGCTACTAGACCCGATCTATATATAAAGGGGGAGGCAGGACCTATTTTCGGGACTTTGGGATCGTCTATTTTTAAGCTCGTGATTTTACTTTTGGGATTCGGGAATTCTTTTTTTTCGGGACCTCGGGATTTCATGCTTTTCAGCCTTGGATTTGATTTTGGGCTGAATTCGATGATATACAGTCATTGGACAAAAGTGAGTTCCCAGTCAAAAAAAGTCCTATCACTTCAACTAAAATCAATATTTTTCAAAAAATTATTACGAAGTAACTGTATGAGCGATTTTCATAATATGTATAGATACCAAGAGATGTAGAAATGTCGGAAGTTGGTTAAAATATTATTCATGCTCATTTTAATTTTCTGACAAGATGAACACAAAGAAAAATATTTCTTGAAAAGTTTGCTATTATTCTAACCAAATTAAAATCTTAAAAAATTGCATTTGTGTTTAACTCATCAGATGATGAAAAGGAAACTCCAGAAAATTATGACTAAATAAACAATAAAACTTCTTACATCTTTTGGTATCTATTTTATAAAAATCGCTCATACAGTTACTTAGTAATATTTTTTTTTTTAAATATCAATTTTAGTTGAAATGATAGGACATTTTTTGACTGGGAACTCACTTTTGTCCCATGACTGTACTTAAAAAAAGGTTGTCGTTTGTTGCTAAATATCATATTAGTTTTTTGTTTGTTGTTTTGTACATAAATAAAAACGTTATTTTTCACCGTTGAATTGCTTTACATTTGTCATTTTTGGGATTTGTATAGCTTACTTTGAAACCTGGGGTTTGTTCATTGTTGAAGGCCGTTCAGCGACCGAAAACTGTAAATTTCTACGTCGTTTGGTCTCTGGTGGACAGTTATCTCATTGGCAATCAAACAATGCATCACACCTTCCTATTTTGATTTCGAATCGCGGAACAGGAAAAACCCGTTAACCATTCAGTTCTGGTTATTATTACTTCAGTCAATGAAATGTTTGCCTTAAAAAAAGTGTATCGTTACGAAAGGTCTTATCCACAGAAAATATACAGGAGTTGCTAAATCTTTGTTTACATATAACTGAGGCGAAGCATCGATGCAGATTCTGTATCTCAATTAGATTGCTTGTGGTGCAATGAAATTGGTACCGTTACGGCAGTTAGAACATGATCTGAAATGAATTCTAAAATTTTACAACAGCAGGTTCTAATTAAATGATATACGAATTATTTCAATATTAATGCTAATACCAAAGTATTAGATGTATATACAGAGCTGTTGATATCCTCGGACACTAAAAAAACAGCAGCTGAGTCCACGGGGACTTTAATACAACCCAGCAAAATAGTCATCGGGGATTAACAGTGCTAACAGTCCAGCGGCAGAGGTATCGACACAGAGTATTCAGAGATCCACATTTTTCTATGCTTCCCTTAGGACGGACAGAAATTTTCATTGACAATGAAGATTAAGCAAAAAAAACAAATTTATCTGTGATTAAGTTAAATATTTATTAAACATTTCTAAAAATGCCTATAATATATCACTTTCAATGTCTTATTCTTGTAATGGCAGCCGACCATTTAGTCTTGTATAGAACCAGTCTACAATCGGTAAAGGGAAACAACCGGGTAATAAAAAATTCAAATCGGTAAATTGCACATTTAATTTTGACCTCTTGCTGTATTTAAAGAAAAATGCTTAATTAAGTTCACGTGTTGCTTTTTTTTTCTTTTTCTTTTTTTTTTTTTAAAGAAAGCAACTTGTTTCAAAATGATTAATTAATTAGAAGAATGACAACTGCAAATACATTACTTGAATAAACACCCATGTTAAATGAGTCTAATTGAGATTTTAATCCCAAATTGTAATAATAGATTAAGCAAGAAATACAAAAAAAAATCGTCGGAGTTTGAAATCAAAGTAAACTTCTGAAAGATACATGATACCACATCAGTCACTTTTACGTTTTAATTGAATGAAATAATGTGTTTTGACTCAATGCGTCTATCTAATGCAGATTCCTGCAGTCCAAATTCAAAACCATACTGAGTTAACGATCTGATCGAATTGCATAGTAAGTCCAATTAATCTTTCTCCTTTATTTACTTGTCAAATAACTCAAAACCAGCCATTGATAAAACGCCGATAAAACCTTACAATACTGGTATAGCTTGATCATGTTGATATAATTGCAACTTTTTCTGTCAGCGTTAAAACCATTTTCCACGGCTGTATGATTATATAACGATTTGTATCTAAATATCTGAAACATCGCGATGCTTTCAAATTATATTATCAATTCTGCAAATGCTTTAATGAATTGTAAAATCTTGGCGACTAAATATCATATTCAACAGCAAATCGAAATGATGAAAGAAGAGTTTGTTATTCAGAAACCTTTTATTAGTTATAGAACAAACAAACAACAACAAACAAATATTTTATTTGCCAATCACGGCGCCCAGAATGAGCAGAATAATTATAATATAATTTTCAAACATAATGTAGAGTAAATTCAAAATAGGTTAAACAAAGTACATAATATGATTGATTTTGATTTGGTTGATTGATATAATATTAAAGAAAATGAAGTAGGCAATTTGTAAATAATAAACATATATAATACAATATGACCAATAGTCTGTTATTCTGGTCCCTTTATTGGACAGCACACCGCGTAGTAAATACTAATAATTTATCAAATGTAAAAGAAATAACTTATGTAAATGCATATTTGATCATACATAATTTTATATAGAGAAATCTAATTTAATATTGTATTTCTGTTTATATTTAAAACCTCTAATAACTGACAAATTATTATCAAAATGTTTTTATCTTCATTTCCCATTAGCCAAATAAAAAGAGATTTGTTATCAAGTTTTGAAATATTTGTATTTTTACTATATATTTTGCTTAGAAAGGGATTTCTAACATTATCCAGAGTTTTACATGTTAAAAGAAAATGCATCTCATCTTCTATTTCCTCATTACAGAGTTTGCATATTCTATTTTCTAGTTTGATATTAAAATAACGACCTTTTTCGATTTCAAGTTTGTGAGCTCCAATTCTAAATCTTGTTAAAACACATCTTTGAATATATGGTAATTTCAATAAGTAAGGCTCAAAATTAAAATTTGGTTTAAATAATGGATAAGTTCTAAGTTTATTTCCAGAGGTCTTATTTTGTCTTTTATCATTAAATAATTCTTTCTTCCATATGCTGCAATACTTTAAATATAATTTCTTTTTCACCATATTTCTAATGTTTATTTTAGATGAGAGCACCTGATACTCTTTTAAATCAAGTAATTTTAAGATAGCATCAATACTACTAGCCCAACAATTCTTCCCAGCTTTAGATAATGTATTTGAGAGAGTATGCATTTGTTAATAAAATATTATTTTTTAATAATTATGAATTCTTTTCCAATATTTAATCATGTTTGTTAAAATATCTATCATTAGAGGATAACGACCTAATTCGCCAAATATGTCTAAATTTGTTGCGTGCTTATTCACTCCTAATGTAAATCTGCAGAATTTTAGATGCACTTTTTCATTTTTTAGATCTTTACATAATCTATAGAAATAATTAAGTTCTGTGTCATTATTTAACTTTTTTGAATTAAAACAGCCCCATATTTCTGAACCATATAATAATACAGGTTTCACTGTGTGATCAAAAATGTGCATTAGAGTGGAGATATTAGGTTATATATGATTCACTTGATTTGATAGATGATTCACTTGATTTGAACACGTTATAGACAGCCAGCTTAAGGTCACAATAAATACTTCTAAGTAGTGAATGTAGCGTACTTCCGAACAAATCTAGTATAGTTAAATTTAATGTAAATGACTTGGAGACACAATTGATGCCCCCACAGATGCAAAGTGTTATTTTGAAATAACTACTAGTATAACATTTAATCACTTATACCCCAAAAATGTCAAAGGTCAACTATCTCCAAAAAGAGAACATATTAAAACCTAATATCTGACAGCATGCTGGTCTACAATATATGTACAGTCAGCCAGAAAAGTGTAAACTTCCTGTACATGCAGGAGGAGTCAGCTGGAAACGCTTCTCTTAAGCAAGTAAATACTCTAAAAAATGACAAAGTTTAACTATCTCCCCACAAGAGCAAATATTATAAAAATCGAAACCCTGACGACATGCAAACTTTCAATATATGTACGAACAGACAGCAGAGTGAAAACTGTAGGAGTTATACGGACGGACGGACAGAAAAACGAACATACGGAAGGACGAACTAGGGTAAAACAATATGCCCGTAACTTTTAGGTATTTGTATCCATAATGTACGGAAGGACAAAAATGCCCCAAACTTTAATGTGCGGGGGCATAAAAACAACAACAACATAACAATCTCCATAATAAAACAAGCAAAGCAAATTTAAAGCATAACATGAAGTGCGTCACAATTAAACAACTGAGCTTAGAAAAAAAAGGTAAATTCTGCATATGAAATTGGACTTTGATCTATAGAAATTGTAAACTTACCATAGTCTCTTCACTTATTGAATCAATTGAGTTAATGAATAGACTCACTTCTACCTCGGTTGGAATGTCTGTAAACAAAACAAAATGTAAATTATGCAATCGTCTAAACTCGGTCGATTCCGTTTCTTCAACTATTAAAGGAATCGAAGCAGACTATCAAATTCACCGATGATTGCCAAATAGTGGATTTTGAAGCTGTACTAAAAGACATAACAACTCTCTTTGGGTTTAGCATTAAACTAAAACGTCCTGGACTTAAAAGCCACGTGCTACTGATCACCACAAACACTTGGTTATATTTTTTGCACAGTTTTTGTATCGAGCGAACCTTTTTCAATTCATTAATCGTTCCGTTTCACAGGGAAAGGTTTCTATTTTTTTTTTTTTTACATTTTTGCAATGTTAAAATCGTCATTTAAATAGGATAAATAAATAAAAATCAACATAAACAATAAATAACTTCTTTTCGCTTTCATCTTACTTTGTCATTTTAACATATTAAGAGAAAAGTCTAAATTCCTTAAATTATAATTCCCGTAATAAAACTCGCTAGACTTTAACGATCTGTTGATCTAAGAATCTCTGACTATAAATTCTGTTCAATTGTTTCGAATTTGTTCTATTATTTTACAACATTCTTACTTTGCTCAAAATTAGGCGTGATTCTGTTGTCATAATCTACTAGTAAGGCTCGTATAAAATCGGTCCTGAAATAAATAAGTATGTTTATCTACATGTATATTATATAATCTAATAGTAGAGCTCGTAGAAAATCGGTCCTGAAATAAAATAAGTATGTTTATTTACATGTTTCTACTAATAGAGCTCGTATAAAATTGGTTCTGAAATAAACAAGTATGTTTGTCTACATGTACATGTATATAAGGCACAATGAATTCTCACAAAGGATGTTTTGAAATAAAGAATACAGAACTGTAAACCATGTAATTTTCGCAAAGTTGACGTTACGAAAGTTTAAAGTTATTTATTGTTTGGAATAATTCTATTGTGATGTGAGATGCAAAATATACTACGCCAACTTGATAATCCATTGTTTGTTATAATTGTATACACTACATACAAGTAAAAGTCTGTAATGGCCTTTATCTGTACTCGACTGCACTGACTTTTTAAAATTTCTAGCCATGGAAAAAAGCTGTTGTTAGAAACCGTTCCTAAATTGATGAGATACAATAGATAGATACAAAAACAATAAAGGGCTGCGCTTTAGCGCATGATACGCCCGTTGCTCTTTTAACTGTTACATTAATATATTCACCAAAGTTTCACCAAAGTTGCATAAAATCCCCCCTTTTAAGTATAAAAATTCATTACTTAAGAAAACGTAAAATCTAAAATTTATAAAAATGGAAAGGGAGCTTATGTCAATAGATATAAACAATTTATCAAGTTGCATAAAATTTTGTGAAAGTGTTAGTTATTGTCCCAAAACTGGAAAATCCCCCCTTTTTTAAACATAAAAATTCATAACACGGAAATGTAAAATCTGAAATTTATAAAAATTGAAAGGGAGCTTACATCAATAGATAAAAAACAATTCACCAAAGTTTCATGGACATTGGTGAAAGCCTTTTTGAGTTATTGTCCGAAGTGTTAAAAATCCCCCTTTTTTTTATGAATAAAGCCCCATAAATCCAAAACTTAAAATCTGAAATTTACAAAAATTGAAGGGAGCTTACATCAATAGATATAAACAATTCCCCAAAGTTTCATGGACATTGGTGAAAGTGTTTTTGAGTTATTGTCCGAAGTGTGGACGACGGACCCCCTTTTTTATGAATAAAGCCCCATCAATTCAAAACTTAAAATCTGAAATTAAAAAAAAACGAAAGGGAGCTTACGTCAATAGATATAAACAATTCACTTAAGTTTCATGGACATTGGTGAAAGCCTTTTTGAGTTATTGTCCGAAGTGTGGACGACGGACCCCCTTTTTTATGAATAAAGCCCCATAAATTCAAAACTTAAAATCTGAAATTAAAAAATAACGAAAGGGAGCTTACGTCAATAGATATAAACAATTCACTTAAGTTTCATGGAAATTGGTAAAAGTGTTATTGAGTTATTGTCCGAAGTGTGGACGACGGACCCCCTTTTTTATGAATAAAGCCCCATAAATCCAAAACTTAAAATCTGAAATTAAAAAAAACGAAAGGGAGCTTACGTCAATAGATATAAACAATTCACTTAAGTTTCATGGAAATTGGTGAAAGTGTTTTTGAGTTAGTGTCCGAAGTGTGGACCACTGACCCCCTTTTTTTATGAATAAAGCCCCATAAATCCAAAACTTAAAATCTGAAATTAAAAAAAAACGAACGGGAGCTTACGTCAATAGATATAAACAATTCACTTAAGTTTCATGGACATTGGTGAAAGCCTTTTTGAGTTATTGTCCGAAGTGTGGACGACGGACCCCCTTTTTTATGAATAAAGCCCCATAAATTCAAAACTTAAAATCTGAAATTAAAAAATAACGAAAGGAAGCTTACGTCAATAGATATAAACAATTCACTTAAGTTTCATGGAAATTGGTAAAAGTGTTATTGAGTTATTGTCCGAAGTGTGGACGACGGACCCCCTTTTTTATGAATAAAGCCCCATAAATCCAAAACTTAAAATCTGAAATTAAAAAAAAACGAAAGGGAGCTTACGTCAATAGATATAAACAATTCACTTAAGTTTCATGGAAATTGGTGAAAGTGTTTTTGAGTTATTGTCCGAAGTGTGGACGACGGACCCCCTTTTTTATGAATAAAGCCCCATCAATTCAAAACTTAAAATCTGAAATTAAAAAAAAACGAAAGGGAGCTTACGTCAATAGATATAAACAATTCACTTAAGTTTCATGGACATTGGTGAAAGCCTTTTTGAGTTATTGTCCGAAGTGTGGACGACGGACCCCCTTTTTTATGAATAAAGCCCCATAAATTCAAAACTTAAAATCTGAAATTAAAAAATAACGAAAGGGAGCTTACGTCAATAGATATAAACAATTCACTTAAGTTTCATGGAAATTGGTAAAAGTGTTATTGAGTTATTGTCCGAAGTGTGGACGACGGACCCCTTTTTTATGAATAAAGCCCCATAAATCCAAAACTTAAAATCTGAAATTAAAAAAAACGAAAGGGAGCTTACGTCAATAGATATAAACAATTCACTTAAGTTTCATGGAAATTGGTGAAAGTGTTTTTGAGTTAGTGTCCGAAGTGTGGACCACTGACCCCCTTTTTTTATGAATAAAGCCCCATAAATCCAAAACTTAAAATCTGAAATTAAAAAAAAAACGAACGGGAGCTTACGTCAATAGATATAAAACAATTCACTTAAGTTTCATGGAAATTGGTGAAAGTGTTTTTGAGTTATTGTCCGAAGTGAGGACGACGGACGGACAGACGGATATACGGACGGACAACGGTATACCATAATACGTCCCGTCTAAAAGACGACGGGCGTATACAAATGTGTCCCTGCTATGTTCAGTGGACCATGAATATTGGATAAGAACTCTAATTTGGCATTAAAATTCGAAAAATCATATCATAGGGAACATGTGTACTAAGTTTCACGTTGATTGGATTTCAGCTTCATCAAAAACTATCTCGACCAAAAACTTCAACCTGAAGCGGGGGACAGAAGGGTGAATGAACGAACGGACGGACAAACGAACAGACGAACAAACGGACGATCAAACGGACGTACGGACGCACATACCAGTTAACATAATGCCCATAATTGGGACATACAATTAGGTCTAGGTTGGTTAAGACTTGGTCTAGTATGTAAAGTATGGTTCAGACTAGGTCGAGTATATTTCAAACAAGGTCGAACACGGTTCAGACACGTTTAAAATGTTTAAGTAATGGTCGAAAACAAGTTTAGACTATTAAGTTTGGTTCAGACTACAGTCGAGTATCATCAAGTAAATTTCAAACCAATTCAGACTGGTCGAGTGAAAATCAGTACAATCGAGTACAGATGTAGGCCATTTCAGACTTTTACTGGGTTGTAGTGATGGGGATGTTAAGAAATTTTATGTATTATGCGCCTTTTTAGTTATCTACTATTTGTAGTAATTCAATAGTGACGTTAAGAAATTTGATGTGTTATACGTCTTTTTAGTTATCAACTGTTTGTAGTAATTCAATAGTGACGTAAAGAAATTTGATGTGTTATACATGTTTTTAATTATCTACTATTTGTAGTAATTCAATAGTGACGTAAATAAATTACATGTGTTATACGTCTTTTTAGTTATCTACTGACTATTTGTAGTAATTCAATAGTGACGTAAAAGAAATTACATGTGTTATACGTCTTTTTAGTTATCAATTGTTTGTTACTGTTTGGTAGAAGTAATCGTGATGTTAAGAAGTTGGGATGTTGCGTCATAACAAAGATTAAAAATCTATATAAATGAGCTTTATTGTACAGTGTGGTAATTTTGAGACTTTAAGACGCCTTGCTAAATTAATGTTAAAGTCACTTCAAAATATTTTGCAAAAGTCTATCGTGACATCATAGTATTTTGTCTATATTATTCAGTTGTTTAATTATCTTGATTTGACATAAATTAACTAAGCTATCATACCACATCTTCTTATTTTCATAATACTTCTACCAATACTGGTTAAAAAAAAAGATAAAATGGCTACTCATTACGGAGGGTACAGAAATGATTAACGAAATAGAGAATAAGATACAAAAGGAGTAGAATAAAGGAAAAACAAAATAAAGAATGGAGAACATATATCAAACAAATGAAAAATAGATATTAATGATGTGCTTGAATATAATGAATAGAGGGTATTGGTCAAAATTTATAAAGAATAGAGAAAAGAAATCAAAAGGATAGACTATTTTATCATTTTATAGTCAAAACAACTGTTGTAACATATTTCAAAATATTGTATTTTAATGATTTACCACTGAAATGTACATTTAAAAAAAAATTGTACTATAATGAACTGAACATATATTTTTATATTATTTAGAAAAAACATAAACAAAAAATTATATAAATGGAAAAAAAAGCAAGCTCAAATACAGAGTTTAATCGAAGTAAAGATGAAATATTTAAAAATGTTGGAATGTTATTAAACAAGATATGGTATGAAAAAGTTAATATGGTGTTGAAAATGCTATTAATAAGACTAAAGTTATGCATTGCTATACAAATGTTTGTATTTTTAAGATGTCAATTGAAAATATTAGAATCAAAGTTATGGTGTTACATAGATTATTTAACAGGTCAAAAGATAATATATATTTTCAGAATCATGATCAATCAGATTTTGCATAATCATTTGTTTAAGTATTATCATTGTATAGGAAAAAAGGTCAACCAGCTGTTTTTAAAAAACTGGGTTTTCCCTATGCTATATTTAGAAACATCAAATCAGTGTGAAAATCTATCGGATAACAGAAGTTATTCATTGACCAAAAAAAAATAGTTTATATTATACACTTTTTTGTTGCTTTATAAATTTCAATTAAATATATTTAGCTGTTAGTACTGCACCAATATTATCATGGACATGGGTATGTAGTACTATCATTTTGTTATCCGCCAAATGTATATTGATTAAATTTGAAATGTTCGTATCTGAAATGGAAATGATTATGTACAACATTTATGGTTTTATAGCACGAAGATCAACATGTGAAGTTGAGATTTTATACAATTACTATAAGATAGTAGATGAGAAGGTAATCAAATTATATTATAAACAGAGGATTACATGTACAATGTCTAGGATGTTATATATCAAGCAATTTTGTGCTTACTTGCAATACTGGGTTTTCCAAAAGCTATTTTTAGAAATATGTTATAGCAAAAAAAATCGTAAAACTACCTTTAAACAAGAACAAGGTAGATTACAAATTGTCATTTTCAAAACCTGTAACAGTATGTATGTGAAACAGTTATTTCTTACAATGTATTTGTATAATGTTATTGTGCGTAAATATGATTTAAATATGCATGTACATCATAAAGGCGATACTTTTTGCGAGACTTTTTGGGACTTAATATTAGTTGATAACAAACACAAACCTTTTGTTGCAAGTGATAACAAAGTAATTCGTAAACAAACATATAAAAACAATCTTGGGTATATATCCAAAATTACTTACCTTATCAGAAATGTGTTCATCTTCAGAAAACATCTGTTTCAGAATTGTAAAAGTTATCCAAAAAATCATTTACGTATGAATTCTAAAACAGTATTTAAATCCATTCTAAGTTCAGGCTTATCTATAGTATGCCACATTTGCAAAAGTACTTTTCAATTGCAAAATACTCAATTCATATGTTTAAAAAGTCTAACTCGCACATTATTTCTATTTCACTTAGTTTTTAGTGTACTGCAACGTAATCCATTTAAACCGATAGAGGTAGAATTATTTGTCCAAATTGAATGCCTTTTTCATATACACATTGTAACAGGTGATGAAACAAATGTGTACCTGGGTACGTCCGTACTTCACGGGTTAATAATTGACACGAGATTAAACATGTTAAATGAGGTCGCAAATTTTTACCTGTTGTCAATTGAAAGTTTGTACTTTAATGTTAGAATAGATCGTGTAGATAGGTCAACGAAATTAAATAACCTTTTATTTAATCATTACAATGACAAATATCAATTTATGTACACTTAATGTTAATGGTATACAAAATAAAGAAAAAGGATTAAGAGTTATAGATTGGGTTAAACGTAATAAGTGTTCCATTGCCCTTTTACAAGATAGAAATTCTTTCTTTAAAAATGTGAACAATTTTATAAAAGAAAATTCTATAGGCATTACTCTGGTTGCCGGCGATTTCAATGAAGCGTTGAAGACTTTAGATAGGAAAAGCTTAAATAAAAATACGAAATTTTCTGAGCCTGTTAATAGTTTAAAAGTTCTAATGAAAAATCATAATTTTATAGATATTTGGCGTATTTTACATAAAAGCACACAACAGTTTACATGGAGAAGAAAGGATAAGACACAAGCTAGTAGGATAGATTTAATTTTAATTGCAAAAGAATTTCAGTCTCTCGTTGAATATTGTAAAATTAAACCGGCACTGATTAAAGTGACTGACCATCAAGGGATAGTTTTAAACTTTAAGACAGGGGCTTCAGAAAGAGGGAATGGATACTGGAAACTAAATAATTCTATTTTAAAGGATATTGAGTATAAAAAAACAATCAACAGAGTAATAAATCAGTTCGAAAATCGTATAAGCAATAATGACAGTAGCGATATCCGTCTATTATGGGACAATCTAAAAGTTGAAATTAGAGACGAATCTATTCTATACTGTAAAAGAAAATCGAAATTATCAAGGGAGACAACAAGAAAATTAGAAAGCGAATTGGAACACTTAACGACAATCAGAGATGAAAAATTAAACGAAGATGAAACACTTACAAATAATATAAAACAATTAGAAGTACAATTAGACACAATTTATGAATATAAAGCAAAGGGGGCTCAAATTAGATCAAGGGAGAAATGGATAGAGCTAGGGGAAAAGAATAATTCTTATTTTCTGGGATTAGAAAAACAGCGACAGGTAAAAAAATCTATTAACAAACTCAAAAATGAAAATAACGAGGTAACAACAAATCAAGAACAAATTTTAAAAATGATTAAAAACTATTATAAAATATTATATACAACCACGGCCCCAGATAAAGATCTACTGCATAAATATGTAGGTGATACTGTTATGGAAAGGGAGATAAATGTAAATGACTTTAAAATTTGTGATGGGGAGGTTACTATAGATGAATGTACTAAAGCTATTAACACGATGAAGTTAAATAAATCACCGGGTCTAGATGGTTTAACATTAGAATTTTATAAGACGTTCTGGGAAAAATTAAAAACAGTGTTAGTAAAAGTTCTAAATAAGGGACATGAGGAAAAACTTCTTTCATATACACAACGAACGGGTGTTCTTACTTTATTATTCAAGAAAAATGATCCATTATCTTTAGACAATTATCGTCCAATATCATTATTAAATGTAGATTTGAAAATACTATCTCATGTTTTAGCACAGAGACTAAAAAATCTTCTTCCTAAATTAATTAATGAAGATCAAACTGGATATGTAAAAAATCGATTTATTGGATTTAATTTACGGCAAATCCAAGATATAATGGACTATGCAGAATCAAACGGAATAGATGGGGCTATAATATTTGTTGATTTTACAAAAGCTTTTGATTCTTTGGAATGGGAATTTATGTTAGGTGTTCTAAAACATTTTGGTTTTAATGAATCATTCATATCATGGGTGGAAACATTATATAAGGGAATACAGACGTGTGTAATAAATAATGGATGGGTATCCGAAATTTTTGAAAACTCTAGAGGAATCCGTCAAGGGTGTCCTTTATCGGCTTTACTTTTTGTTTTATCGGTCGAAATTATGGCCGAGCGATTGAGGCAAACCTCAGACATTAAAGGTTTTCGTATTACTATAGATAATAAAACACATAGCATCAAAATATCACAATTAGCTGATGATACAACTCTGTTTTGTAGTTCAAAATCAGATATATCTAAAGCTATGAATATAATCGAAACATTTGGCTCTTTCTCAGGGTTGAAGCTAAACCGTAATAAAACAGAAGGAATTTGGATTGGGGCGCTTAAAAACAGCGTAGATAAGATTGAGGGCATACGCTGGACAGACAAACCTGTCAAAGCTTTAGGCATTTATTTTGGTCACGATAAACTTCAATGTGAAAAGTTAAATTGGGAACCTAAAATAGATAACATGAAATCATTAATTAAAACATGGGAAAAAAGAAAATTAACAATGGTTGGGAAAATATTGATCATAAAATCTTTAATATTACCAAAATTTACATTTTTGGCTACTTCGTGCAAAGTTCCAGATATTTACTTGAAAGAAATTGAAAGCCGCTGTTTTAAATATATTTGGGAAGGAAAAAATGACAAAGTAAAAAGAAACACACTTATTGGCGAATATCAAAAAGGGGGGTTAAGAATGATCGATTTTGACAGTTATTTTACAGCACTGAAAGCCTCATGGGTCTCTAAATTAACAACAACCAATATGCCGAACTGGAAGATTATTCCTACTAAATATTTTAACAATCTTGGTAAAAACTTTCTTGTTTTTAACATGAATTTAGATAATATTAAATCAATAGATGAACTTGCAAAAATACCCGATTTTTATTTACAAGTAATTTCAAGTTGGGTTAAAACAGGAGGAGGTTTATCAACATTTTCTAATCACTTTTCTAATATTAGAAAACAGATTATTTGGGGAAATAAATATATTAAATGTCGCAACAAATGCTTGTTTTTCCCAAGCTGGGTTAAAAGTGGATTGGTTTATATTAATGACATATTCGATCGTGAAGGAAATTTATCCGAAAGTTTTATTTTAAAAAAGTTAATTAATAAAACAAACTGGATTGCAGAGTTTAAGATGTTAAAATCCTGCATCCCAAAAGAATGGATGCAAGTTTTAAAAAAAGAAAACTCCGTTAAGAGCATAATCAAGATATGTAAGGTCAAATTAAGATGGCAAAATAAACAAATTGAAACAAAAGATATCAACAATAAAATACTCTATAAAACTTTAGTAGATAAAAAATATATAAAGCCAATCGGTATCAACATTTGGACAAGATATTTAAAATTAGAATACATACCACAGATGTCATTTGTATACGATTTTATATTTAAAATTTTAAAGGAAAATAAGTTAAAAATTTTCAGATGGAAACTGCTTCAATATATTATTCCTACAAAGCAGCTACTATTAAAGTGGAGAATATCTGAGAACGATAAATGCAATTTTTGTAAAACAAAAGAAGAAGATTATTTGCATTTCTTTATTACATGTTCATTTTGAAAGATTTTTGGGAGAAAGTACATTATCTTCTAGCAAAAATGAATTTTCAAAACAAGATATTAGCAAAACATATAGTATTTGGATACAAAATATCAGATCAAGGGTATAACGGTTTTAATTATTTCTTGACAATTATAGGTTTTTGTATTTACAAGTCGTACTATGTATCCGAGCAAAAACTGAAATTTTTAGATGTGTATGCTATGTTTATAAAGGATTTACGAAGGTTCATGAATGAGAACAAAACAGTATCTCAAAATGTATTTTTCATAAAGTTAAAAAGATTGATATAATTGATGGGAATAAAAAATAATGTTTTATTATATTTTATTATATTCTGTGTATTTTCCTGGATACTCAGAAAGTATTTCACAGGGATACTTTATTGAAGCTTGGACAATGAAGTAAACATGTAACAAGCAATTTGAAGAATAAAGAATATTTATTTGTTGGAAAAAAAAAAAAAAAAGAATAGAGAAAAGGCTTAAGGTGGTATGGGTGTCTTTCGCCATCTTGGATTGTAAAAAACAGAGAATCTAAGGTCCATATTTTCTATCAAATTAGCAAAATTTGATGCAAGAATGCAGATATTTCATGTGTTTTTACATTTAAAGATCCAATTTATAAGAATATAACTTATAAATATAAATATATGTACAAGTGTAGATTATTTTTGGTTGTTTTTAAATATTTTGAAATTGTCATTTTAAGGGGAGATAACTCTAAAACAGTGCATTTTCTGTTGGATTGTTCATGGAATTTTTCTACTTTGTATTTTAGCCGGAAAAAACGCACGGTTTGGCTTTTCCCGTTTCCTCCCCGAGGATCTTTTCTTTTGATATTATCAAAGCATTAATTGAAAGCTATATTTTCCTAATTTATTTTACAATTCTATCATTTCGTTTAGTTTCTATTCACAAAATGGTGTTTTTTCCTGTATAATCCATACAAAATGTGTCATTTTGTCACGACCCGTAGCTTGAAAAAATGCACGGTGACCTATCATTTTTATAATATTTTTTAACATGTATCAATAGATACTACATTTTGGCAAAGTATGAACAAATTCTATCATTTTTATTTTAGACTCCCATACCACCTTAAAATCAAGAAAACAGAATTGAAGGACCTCCCATTTAAATTCTCTGCTAACGTATAAAAAGAATCTTTGTGAGAAAAGTTGACTCTCCGAAGAATTCTTCTACTAAACTTAAATTGTCGTAATTTGCAGTCATCTTGTGATCGGCTGTTCGTTCGACGCCTTTGTTTCATGAGGGTATCAAGAGGTTTCCTTCTTAATCTTTTTATACCATTTTTCTCTATAATAATATTCTTCGTTTATTTTGGTTTATTTTTTCCATTATCAACCATTCTTTAAAATTAAGTACTATTCCCTTTTTTTACTACTTTTTTCATATTTATTTTTGTCTGTCCTTTATTCAGCATTTTTTGTCCATTATTTAAGAAATAATTCCTTCATGTCATGCTCTATGCTCATTTTAACATGGGTAGCCATTATATTTGTCGATATTTTACACTGAGCGTTTCTCATTTTAACATGGATAGGCATTATATTTGTCGATATTTTACACTGAGCGTTAGCTACTCATGTTAAAATGAGCATAGAGCATGACATGGAGGAATTGTTTCGATTCTAATAGGACAAATACAGTATTTTTACAGGTCGAAGCGTACGAAAATACCGTAAAAATGTTTGGCTTTTCCCGTTTCCTCCCCGAGGAGTCAGTGCATTACATTTTATATTTGATAAGTTTTAAAACTACGAGCAGGTTAAATATATGTTGTTACTATACTCATTTACACCTTCCTTGACAGTGACAGATTCAGAAATGTCCATAAGCGAGGGAGGGGCACTGACTAACATACGATGGGCCCGCTCCGGTGAATCCCAAAATAATCAACCAAAAAGCCAATGACCAAACTACCGACTCTGTGAAAATTTTAGAATTATATATAACATACATTTGAAACTTGTTTATGTGAAAGACTGTCACTGCAAACGCTGTAGACATAAAATTCAAAGATACCAGTGGGGCTTATATTTTTGAATACCAGACGCGCGTTTTGTGTTCAAAAGACCCAGTTGAAACGAACGAATTAAAAGTTAAAAGGCAATATAAATTAAAAAGTTGAAGAACATTAAGGAGCCAAAATTGCGAAAAATTAAAACATTATTGTACTTATTTATAGTTTAAGGTGGTATGGGTGTCTTCCTCCATCTTGGATTGTAAAAAACAGAGAATCAAAGGTCAATATTTTCTATCAAGTTAGCAAAATTTGATGCAGGAATGCACATATTTAATGTGAATTTTCATTTAAAAGAACCAATTTATGAGAATATAACTTATAAATATTAAATTTTTTGCAAATGTTGATTTTATTTGGTTGTTTAACAAAAAAAATAAATTGGCATTTTAAGGGGAGGTAACTCTATAACGGTGTATTTTCTGAAGGATTCTACATGGAATTTTTCCTATTTTGTATATTAGCCGGAAAAAACGTACGGTGACCCTATCTTTTCTTTTGATATTCTCAAAACTTTGTCTGAAAGCTATCTTTTCCTTAAGTATTTTACAATTCTATCATTTTGTTTAGTTTCTAAACACAAAATGGTGTTTTTTTTTCCTGTATTATAATCCATACAAAATGTGTCATTTTGTCACGTCCTGTAGCTTGAGAAAATGCGCGATGACCTATCATTTTTTTTATATTTTTCAACATATATCAATAGATACTATGTTTTGGCAAAGTATGAACAAATTCTATCATTTATATTTTAGACTCCTATACCACCTTAAGGTGTTCATTTCCCCTTTCTGTACCTTTTGGGTTGATTATGAGAAAAGGAAAATATTAAGGTTGCTGTTAACAGTTATCATCATTTCAAATTTGTTGTTCACTGTTTTCGACAAAATCGAGGTGTTGTTAACCTGTTAACGGACCCCTATCCCCCCGCCTCATTTCTGATTTGAATTCGCTACCTGAAGTAATAGGTATTATGTCTGACACCCAGGAATCCAACACTCTTACCTAGAAGTCTATACTCCCGTATTCAGGCGAAGAAGGAGGATCTTCATTTAAAATTCAACCAGCCCATCACCCCCTTACCTGAAATAAAATCGCCGACCCAACATAACCTGTACATATATCAAAACAATTCATATGTTCATTGAAAACACAAAGTAATCTGTTTATGATATCAAAAATAACTAGTTCTAATGCAATTTGCATGTTACAATTTTTTTCATTGGCTAAAAATTGCCGTCAAATCCACAGTTGACCAGGCGTAACTAAGGAAGGACAACAAATGTTCGATTACTACTATATGATCGGAAATAAAACAACACCTACCTCAAATTCGCCGTGTTAATGTAATTTTATCCGAATTTGAAGCGTAAAGGTAACGTAATAACCTCCAGTATGTAAGTTTTCATTTGTATGACGTCTTTGCCCCAAAATCTTTCATGAAGTTTCGCGGATTTTTTTTAATCTGTCAAATTTGACATTTTGTCAAGTTTTGTCGTATTATTTCTTTTTGTAATGCAATAGAATCGGAAAAACAGTACTGTAGTTGAAGAGTTGCCACCGTCAATTTTGATTTGACGGTCGCAAATCTCCGTTTTACTGTCTCTGCTTCTCGTCGCCAGTAAAACTGCATTTGCAACCGTCAAATCTACAATTGACGGTAGCAACTCTTTAACTACAGTACTAGTGTTATTCCATAAGTATATGTTTTCCTGTAACATCACTAAAACAATGATTATTGTAAATAGTTGCGAAGGTCAGACAAGCTTTTTAAAAATCTTAATTGAAAGCACATATATGTAGTTTACCTTGTTTGACAAAATACATCATTGATGGTAAGTAAAGAAAGTATGAAAAGCAGTAACGCCAACCTCATATCTTATGTCTGTAATATAAAAAGGAACGTATGGGAAGCAATAACGTCAATCTCATCTTATGTCTGTAACATAAAAAAATAAATTATGGAAAGCAGTAACGTCAATCTCATCTTATGTCTGTTATATAAAAAGGAAAGTATAGAAAGCAGTAACGTCAATCTCATCTTATGTCTGTCATATAAAAAGGAAATTATTGGAAGCAGTAACGTCAACCTTATCTTATGTCTGTAATATAAAAAAGGAAAGTACGGGAAGGAGTAACGTCAACCTCATCTTATGTCTGTAATATAAAAAAGGAAAGTAAGGGAAGCAGTAACGTCAACCTCATCGTATGTCTGTTATATAAAAAGGAACGTATGGAAAGCAGTAACGTAAATCTCATCTTATGTATGTAATTTAAAAAGGAAAGTACGGGAAGCAGTAACGTCAACCTCATCTTATGTCTCTTATATGAAAAGAAAATTATTGGAAGCAGAAACATCAATCTTATCTTATGTCTGTAATATAAAAAAGGAAAGTACAGGAAGCAGTAACGTCAACCTCATATTATGTCTGTAATATAAAAAGTAAAGTATGGAAAGCAGTAACGTCAACCTAATCTTATGTCTGTAATATAAAAAGGGAAGTACGGGAAGTAGTACATGTAGTAACGTGAATCTTATCTTATGTCTGTAATATAAAAAGGAAAGTATTGTAAGCAGTAATGTCAATCTCATCTTATGTCTGTAATATAAAATAGAAAAGTATGGAAAGCAATAACGTCAATCTCATCTTTTGTCTGTAATATAAAAAGGAAATTATTGGAAGCAGTAACGTCATCCTCATCTTATGTCTGTTATATAAAAAGGAAAGCAGTAACGTCAATCGCATCTTATGTCTGTAATATAAAAAGAAAAGTACGGGAAGCAGTAACGTCAACCTCATCTTATGTCTGTTATATAAAAAGGAAAGTATTGGAAGCAGTAACGTCAACCTCATCTTATGTCTGTTATACAAAAAGGAAAGTATTGGAAGCAGTAACGTCAACCTCGTCTTATGTTAGTTATATAATAAGGAAAGTATGGGAAGCAGTAACGTCAACAAAGACACGCAAGAGACGCTCGAATAAAAAAAAGGCCAAATAACTAGAGGCTCTAAAGAGCTTGTGCCGCTCACCTTGGTCTATGTGAATATTAAACAAAGGACGAAGATGGATTCATGACAAAATTGTGTTTTGGTGATGGTGATGTGTTTTGTACATCTTACTTTACTAAACATTCTTCCTTCTCACAATTCTATCTATAATGAACTTGGCCCAGTAGTTTCAGAGAAGAAGATTTTTGTAAAAGATTACTAAAATTTATGAAAAATGGTAAAAAATTGACTATAAAGGGCGATAAGTCCTAAAGGGGTCAACTGACCATTTCGGTCATGTTGACTTATTTGTAGATCTTACTTTGCCGACATTAATTGCTTTTTACAGTTTATCTCTATCTATAATAATATTCAACATAATAACCAAAAACAGCAAAATTTCCTTAAAATTACCAATTCAGGGGCAGCAACCCAACAACAGGTTGTCCAATTCATCTGAAAATTTCAGGGCAGATATATCTTGACCTGATAAACACTTTTATTTCATTTAAGATTTGCTCTTAATGCTTTGGTTTTTGAGTTATGAGCCAAAAACTGCATTTTACCCCTATGTTCTATTTTTAGCCATTGCGGCCATCTTGGTTGGTTGGCCGGGTCATCGGACACATTTTTTTAACTAGATACCCCAATAATGATTGTGGCCAAGTTTGGTTTAATTTGGCCCCGTAGTTTCAGAGGAGAAGATTTTTGTAAAAGATTACTAAGATTTACGAAAAATGGTTAAAAAATGACTATAAAGGGCAATAACACCTAAAGGGGTCAACTGACCATTTCAGTCATGTTGACTTATTGGTAAATCTTACTTTGCTGAATATTATTGCTGTTTACAGTTTATCTCTATCTATAATAATATTCAAGATAATAACCAAAAACAGCAAAATTTCCTTAAAATTACCAATTCAGGGGCAGCAACCCAACAACGGGTTGTTCGATTCATCTGAAAATTTCAGGGCAGATAGATCTTGACCTGATAAACAATTAAACCTCGGTCAGATTTGCTCTAAATGCTTTGGTTTTTGAGTTATAAGCCAAAAACTGCATTTTACCCCCATGTTTATTTTTAGCCATGGCGGTCATCTTGGTTGGTTTGCCGGGTCATCGGACACATTTTTTAAACCAGATACCCCAATGATGATTGTGGCCAAGTTTGGTTTAATTTGGCCCAGTAGTTTTAGAGGAGAAGATTTTTGTAAAAGTTAACGACGACGGACGACGGACGATGGAAGACGGACGCAAAGTGATGGGAAAAGCTCACTTGGCCCTTCGGGCTAGGTGAGCTAAAAAAGAAGTTGGCGAGCACTGAGGCCAAAAGTTTCCGAAAGGTTTTACAATTATGGTAATTGTGCAATGGAACTCAACCGACAACATGTATCGTATTTGACTTCCAAAATTGATGACGGATGTGGTAGCAAATGTATAAAACACGGAGAACAACTTTAGGGAGGTGCCTACTTCCGGGAGTGATGTAGTCACCCGTATGTGGATTGCCAAAACATAATTTAAAGAGACACACTATATAGCATTACTTATTGTGTTAAAGAGAGCTAAAATTAAAAAAGAAATATCCCGCCATCCTTCAAATATTGTTACTGGGTTATTGTTGCTCATTCTTCTTTTTTTTTATGGTTTGTTGTCGTTTACAAGTCCTCGTTTTATTCCCGTCAGGTCTATTTGAGAAAAAAAACCAAACTATTGTGACGTTTTTGACAGATAGTAGTGCCTAGATTTTTATTGATATTATCTACATAGTTTTCTCTATATTTCTGCCAACCGTACTTTGTATTATTTTATTAAAGCAGTAAATGTGTGTATTCTATTTCATTATTACCTATATATTATTGTTTAATCGTTTTAATATTGTATGTTCCAGAACGATAGAAAACGTCTGTTTTCTTACCTGCAGCTTTTGATTAATTGTACGTTACTTTCACTTTCTCTGTTACCGGAAGTCACGAGTATTATTATAAATATAGTGACCCTAGAAATCGTATAATTTGTGCAGGTGGCAGTTAGGTCCGCTGCTGTATGCCCTGAGGTAATCGGTGCCCTGAGGTAATCGTGGTAATGCGTCATTGATTAAATACGCACGAAAATATAGTTCTTATTTAGATAGATCTTAATACCAAATTTAACTCACATTTATCTACTAAATATTCTGTTATGACAGGGTTACCTCATGTAACCCATAAAATAGCTACAAGTATAATCCATTTAAATCAAGTCAAGACAGATCGCATTTTCTAAATATCACATAAACAATTTACAACTGTGAAGTCCTACATGTAAAAAAAAGAAATTGTTTGATTACAACATTAATGTTTACACTAGCAAACTATCATAAACGCATTCTTCATAACATGGGTACCTGAGGTAACCCCAGACACCATCACAAATATAACCCATTTAACTAAAGTTAACTGAAGTTAACTGAGGTCACCTTTACATATGCATCACATAAACAATACAACTTTCATGAAATTCTACATTTAAAATAAAGAAGTTTGTTTATTACAATTAATGTAAACACTAGCAAAGTGTCTACGAAGGATTCATTCATTACAGGGTTACCTCAGGTAACCATACCAGTAACAACAAGGATTACCCATCTAACTCAAGTTATCTCAGGTCACCTTTAAATATATATACATCACATAAACAATTCAAATCCATGAAGTCCTACATTTCAAATTAAAAAATTGTGTAATTAAAATATAAATGTATATACTAGCAAAGTTCCTACTAAGAATTCTTTCATAGCAGGGTTACCTGAGGTAACCAATACAATAACAACAAAAACAACCTATTTAACTCAAGTTATTTCAGATCACCTTTACATATAAATCACATAAACAATATAACTTCAATGAATTCCTACATTAAAAATAAAGAAGTTGGTTTATTTCACCATAAATGCATATACTAGCAAAGTATCTACTAAGTATTCTGTCATGACAGGGTTACCTCAGGTAACCCATAAAATAGCAACAAGTATTATCCGTTCATATCAAGTTAACTTAAGTCGCCTTTCCGATATATCACATTAACAAAACACATCTATGAAGTCCTACATTTAAAACAAAAGAAATTGTTCGATTACAACATAAATGTTTACACTAGCAAACTATCCAAAAAGCATTCTTCATAACATGGGTACCTGAGGTAACCCCAGACATAATTACAAATATAACCCACTTAACTGAAGTTAACTGAGGTCACCTTTACATGTACATCACATAAACAATACAACTTTCATAAAGTCCTACATTTGAAATAAAGAAGTGTGTTTATTACAATTAATGTAAACACTAGCAAAGTATCTACTAAGAATTCATTCATTACAGGGTTACCTCAGGTAACCCAAGAATAACAACACATACTACCCATTTAACTCAAGTTAACTCAGGTAACATATATCTATACATCGCATAAACAATCCAAATGTATGAAGTTCTGCATTTTAAATTAAGAAATTGTGTAATTACAACATCAATGCATATACCAGCAAAGTATCTACGAAGTATTCTTTCATAACAGGGTTACCTCAGGTAACCCCAAAAATAACAGTAAATATAATCAATTAAAATCAAGATAACTTAAGTCGCCTTTCTTAAATATCATATAAACAATACACATCTATAAAGTTCAAATTTATAAAAAAGTAAATGGTTGATTACAACTTAAATGTATATTCTGGAAAACTATCTACGAAGTATTCTTACATCACAGGATAACCTCGGGTAACCATAACGATAACAACAAAGATAACCTTTTTATTGCAAGTTAACTCAGGCACCTTTAAATATATATGCATCAAATAAACAATACCAATCTACGAAGTCATACATTTTTAAATTACGAAATTGTGTTATTAAAAAACAAATGTATACACTAGCAAAGTATCTACTAATATATTTTTTCATAACAGGGTTACCTGAGGTAACCCAAACAATTACAGCAATTACAACCTATTTAACCCAAGTTAATTCAGATCACCTTTACATATACATCACATAAACAATATAACTTCAATGAATTCCTACATTGAAAATGAAGAAGTAAGTTTGCTTCAGCATAAATACATATACTAGCAAAGTATCTAGTACGTATTCTGTCATGACAGGGTTACCTCAGGTAACCCATAAAATAGCTACAAGTATAATTCATTTAAATCAAGTTAAGACAGATCGCATTTTCTAAATATAACATAAACAATTTACAACTGTGAAGTCCAACATGTAAAATAAAGAAATTGTTTGATTACAACATAAATGTTTACACTAGCAAACTATCTAATAAGCATTCTTTCATAACAGGGGTACTGAGGTAACCACAAATATAATTACAAATTAAACCCACTTAACTGAAGTTAATTGAGACCACCTTTACATGTATATCCCATAAACTATATAACTTCAATGAAGTCCTACATTCAAAATGAATAAGTTGGTTTATTACAATTAATGTAAAGACTAGCAAAGTATCTACGAAGTAATCATTCATGACAGGGTGACCTCAGGTAACCCAAATTATAACACCAAATACAACCCATTTAACTCAAGTGAACTCAGGTAACATTTACATATAATCGCATAAACAATACAAATCTATGAAGTCCTACATTTTAAATTAAGAAATTGTGTAATTACAGCATAAATGCATATACCAGCAAAGTATCTACGAAGTATTCTTTCATAACAGGATTACCTCAGGTAACCCCAAAAATAACAACAAATATAATCGATTCAAATCAAATTAACATAAAGTTGCAGTCTTGTTATTGACTGCTCCATAGGCTAACATGCAAAACAGCTGATCTTAGAAAATAAATTCATGTTCATATCATGTATGTACCAAAGTGAAATTGTGATTTAATCGAAAAAATGGGGTTTTGCCACGAAGAATAAAAAGTTACGCAATCCTGAAGTCAACTCATTTTTTTCTACTTTCTGTTTGCTATTTTTACTAGACCTCACCTTCAAGTAAACATGATATCCTTCCACTTTCCTGGAATGATATCCCCAAAAGATGCAAGATTTTTTAAAAAGTCTATATTTATGTTTCCATTCACCATAAACCTATAAACAAACATAAAAAAATGAGTTCAGAAAAAAAATCAGTCTACTAAATTATCTGTAAATCTCTTTCTAGTCTATCTTTATGAATAACCTGACCATGCACAGTTGTACAGTGGTTCCCTGATGTAACCTGACCATGCACAGTAGTACATTGGTTCCCTGAAGTAACCTAACCATGCATAGTAGTATAATGGTTCCCTGAGGAAACCTACCATGCACAGTAGTACAATGGTTCCCTGAAGTAATCTGACCATGCACAGTAGTGCAATGGTTCCCTGAGGTAACCTGACCATGCACAGTAGTACAATGGTTTCCTGAAGAAACCTGACCATGCACAGTAGTGCAATGGTTCCCTGAGGTAACCTGACCATGCACAGTATAGTACAATGGTTCCTTGAGGTAAACTTATAATACACAACAGTACAATGGTTCCCTGAGGTACCATGACCATGCACAGTAGAACAAAGATACCATGAAGAGACTTGACCATGCACAATAGTACAATGGTTCCATGCAGAGAAGTACAATGGTTCCCTGAGGTTACCTGACCATGCCCATTTGTACAGTGGTTAACTGAGATAACATGACCATGCACAGTAGTACAATGGTTCTCTGAGGTAACCTGACAATGCACAGTAGAACAATGATATCCTGAGTAAACCACCATGCACAGTAGTACAATGGTTACCTGAGGTAACCTGACAATGCAGAGTAGTACAATGGTTCCCTGAGGTAAAATAACCATGCACAGTAGTACAATGGTTTCCTGAGGAAACCTGACAATGCAGAGTAGTACAATGATTCCCTGAGGTAACTTACCATGCACAGTAGCACAATTGTTCCCAGAGGTAATTTGACCATGTACAGTAGTAAAATGGTGCCCTGAGGTAACCTGACTATGCACAGTAGTACAATGGTTCCCTGAGGTAAACTCACAATACTCAACAGTACAATGGTTCCCTGGATGCCATGACCATGTACAGTAGAACAATGATTCCCTGAGGAGACTTGACCATGCACAATAGTACAAAGGTTTCCTACACAGTAGTACAATGATTTCCTTAGGTTACCTGACCATGTCCAGTTGTACAGTGGTTCCCTGGGGTAACATGACCATGCACAGTAGTACAGTGGTTCCCTGAGGTAACCTGACCATGCACAGTAGTATAATGGTTCCCTGAGGAAATCTACCATGCACAGTTGTCCAATTGTTCTCTGAAGTAATCGGACCATGCACAGTAGTGCTATGGTTCCCTGAGGAAACCTGACCATGCACAGTAGTACAATGGTTCCCTGAAGAAACCTGGTCATGTATAGTAGTGCAATGGTTCCCTGAGGTAACCTGACCATGTACAGTAGTGCATTGGTTCCCTGAGGTAACCTGACCATGCACAGTAGTACAATGGTTCCCTGAAGTAACCCAACCATGCACAGTAGTATCATGGTTCCCTGAGGTAACCTTACCATGCACAGTAGTACAATGGTTCCCTGAGGTAACCTGGTCATGTATAGTAATTTACATATGACCTGAGGTAACCTTGTCATGTACAGTAATTTACAGATGACCTGAGGTAACCTGGTCATGTACAGTAATTTACAGATGTCCTGAGGTAGCCTGTCCGTGAAAAAAAGAACATAGATATAATCTGGACTAAGCTGACGAAGGGATTTATGAACATTCATTTGTGGTAACCTGAGGTTTCCAGAAAATAGGCGTTTTGCAAAGTTTATCTGTAGTAACATACAGCTGGTACAATGACCATGAAGTTGTGACCTTAGGTAACCTCACCATATTCTAACATACAGAGGTATTCTGAGGTTACATATTTATATACAGTAGTTAAGAGATGACATTAGTTAACATGTGGACTTGGCCATGTATAGAAATGCAGAAGTGCCCTGAGAAAAACTAAAAAAATAGTGTTTTGTAAAGTTTATACAAACTGTGGTAATACGAGTATGTGTAGTAATACAGAGTAACCTCACCAAGTACAGCAATACAGAGGTGATATTAGGTAACCTCACAGTGTGTACTGGCTGGTCATCATCGCGTATGATGCGATTTTGATACGCATACACAGCTAATGAATAGTATGCATGAATATAGATAAGATCAGCACGTGAAGCCATAGACTGAGAGTTGTAGATTTGTAGTGTAAATATATAGATGCCGTTTATAGAATACAAAATTAGATCAGAAACATAGTTATTAAAATTGAGAAAGGAAATGGTGAATATGTCAAAGCGACAACCACCCGACCATAGAGCAGACAACAGCCGAAGGCAACAAATGGGTCTCCAATGTAGCGAGAATTCCCGCACCCGTAGGTGTCCTTCAGCTAGCCCCTAAAATTATGCATAATAGTACAGTGATAATGGACGTCATACTTAACTCCGAATTATACACAAGAAACTAAAATTTTAAATCATACAAGACTAACAAAGGCCAGAGGCTCCTGACTTGGGGTTACACATGTTTATGAGATCTCAACCCTCCTCCTATACCTCTAGCCAATGTAGAAAAGTAAAAGCATAACAATACGCTCATTAAAATTCAGTTCAAGAGAAGTCCGAGTCCGATGTCAAAAGATGTAACAAAATAAAATAAAATGACAATAATACATAAATAACAACAGACTACTAGCAGTTAACTGACATGCCAGCTCCAGACCCCAATTAAACTGATTGAAAGATTATGTGTTCATCATATGAATATCAGGAACAATCCCTCCCGTTAGGGGTTTAGTATCATACTATCATAAAATATATGAGAAGAACATAACCCGTGTCTTGCCAACAACTGTTTTTTTTAGAAATAAATGTGTTTAGTTCCGATGCGAAGACCCTATCAGTGAATCGATATTAAAGCCAAAATATGCAATCTTTAATGACCTGACAACAGTATCGTAACTATATCCCTTTTTAATAAGTCTATTTAAAGGTTTTGTTAGTTTCTGAGGAGAATACTGACATTCTTGTGCTTTATAAAGAATATTTCCATAAAAAAATGGATGTGAAATACCTGAACGTATAAGATGTCTGCATGTTGAGTTATATTTACGAATTATTTCCTTATACCGGTGATAAAATTTAGTAAATGTTTTGACCAGTTTGTGATATAATACGTTGTTACATACACGAGCGAATCGTACAAGTTGAGATATATAAACACCATAAGATGGTGACAAGGGAACGTCACCATCTAAAAATGGATAATTAACAATAGGAAATGAAAAATCATCTCTTTTATCATAACTTTTAGTATTAAGCTTCCCGTTTATGATATAGATAACAAGATCGAGGAAAAGGCAGTGGTCATTGTTATCATTATATGTGTAGCTTTATTTAAAGTTTAGTTCTACAGGATAAATTTCTTTAGTATACATACGGAAGTCGTCATTATTGAGAGCCAATATTTCATCCAAATATCTAAAAGTATTGTTAAATATTTGTATCAAATGTTGTTTTGATGGGTCTTTGCTAATTTTAGTCATAAATTGTAACTCATAACAATACAAAAACAGGTCCGCAATAAGTGGTGTACAGTAAGTCCCCATTGGATTTCCAATAACTTGACGATATACGGAATTTTCAAAGCGAACAAAAATGTTATCAAGTAAAAATTCAAGCGCATAAATAGTACCAAAGCATGTCCAATTGACATAGTTCTTTTGTTTATTGCTACTAAAAAATGATCTAAAAGAGTTTGAACATATGTATTCGCATTCCGACTTTTTAAATGCCCAGTTAATTAGGGATGTGAATTTTTCTTAATAAGAATATGAGGCAAAGTGGTATATAGGGTAGAAAAATCAAAACTTTGAACAGATTCAAAATCACCAATATATATGCATGCAATTTATCAAGTACTTCCAACGAGTTTTTGACACTCCAAAAGTAATTAATTCCACTATTTTCAAAGGCCTTATTTGAACAATTTATTATCAGGTTTTTTATTGTACCAAGTGTACTAGTAACTAAAACAGACAATTGAATTGTTGAACAATGGACAGTGGCGGGTCCAGGGGTGTTCTGGGGATAGGAACCCTTTTTTTTAACCCCCTCCTTGTGTCCTGGATTGGACCCCCCCCCCCTTTTCTTTAAAAAAAAAATCACGAAACTTAGGCAGCAATCATTTCGTTTTCAGGGGGAGGGGGGCTGTGGATTTTTAAAAAAGTTTGTTTCTTATTGTTTGAGAAACAATTTTTGACCCTGAGAAAAAAAATTGTTTGTTTCACCCTCAGCTGCCACTATACGTAATGCTAAATTTGAAATGAAAAAAAAAATGTTTTCGACTGGTCTCCAAAAAATATTGTCTTTCGCCGAAGGAAAAAAATCCATAGCCCCCCCCCCCCGGAAAAATCAAATGTGTGGATAACTTTTATACTTGAATAGTTAGTTTAAATAATTGCATACATTGTTACATCAATCTTATGAAACAAATTTTTGACAACTATTATTATAAAAGTTTAAATCGCCATTCAAAAAGTGTTTTCTTTTAAATTATTTTAAGTCATTTACGTTTCACTAACTAAATATCTGTTCACGTTGCAATGATCACAAATTAACCAAATATTTGGTTTTTTTTCGTGAATTATTTGTCGTAACTTATTGTAAAAAGTTGTATGTGTTCCTGTTTTCTCTTATTTTTCGCACATATACTGTCAGTCGAAATAGAAAGTACAATGATGTATTTTTAGTTTATTCTATTTTTAGATCATGTTATTACTACGCATAATGGGCACTATTGCCACGATTACCTGAGGGCACCGATTACCTCAGGGCATACAGCAGCGGACCTAACTGCCACCTGCATAATTTGTAGACTGTCCTGAACATGTGTAGTTATATTTTTGTATGTTTTTCAAATTAGGGACACATGTTAGAGTATGTTATGTAAAGTTTATTTAGAAGAGAGCTTTATTTCGATTATTGTAATAAGTTCTTATGAACTATTTTTGCACCGACCTTGCGCACCTTTTCGTAGTTATTGGGCTGTATCGACGTTTAGTGCAAAGATATGTACCTTATAAGGAAGTCTCCTTATTAGGTCATTGATTTCACCCCACATTTGGAATATTTCTCACGCGAAATAACAACACTAGCGTAAGATTTATAATATTTTACGTTAGTTCCAGCTTGTCCCTACCGCCGGCTAGCAGCTTTATTTACTTGTCTCATAAATTTCAAGGTACAGTTTTTCTAAAGCAGAAGTTTTGATATCTTTTAAGTTCCAGAATATTGCAATAAATTTATGCAATATAATTATTTATGCAGTTCATTTTATTGTTCCAGTTTCCAGTGTTGAACGGAGGCAGACATGTAATAGTTTTCTTGTTTTCTTACATATGGAAGTTTTGAGAATAAAGTTTGATAATGAATTTCAACTTTAAATAGGAAAAAGGTGCGTAAAGTCGGCAATAGTGTCCGTTTGTTTTAAATAGTCAGGGTTGTTGTAAAGGGGGTTAGGAAAACTGTGACTTATTTATTTGTGTAGTATTTTACATGTATTTTATGCAAAGTTGCCGACTTTGTGTTTACATTCAGAACATCAAACTAATAAAAGACTGATCTGATACTTTAAATTACAATACATATAAAAACACCATCCGTTTTACACACACACACACACAAAAAGGAGACTTTGCCGACCTAGAAACTATATTTGTGTGATATGCAGTATGCAGTAGCGGCAGCAGTAGTGATTCTGAGCATTCATATTTCCGGTTTAATTCTTTTGGTTTGTTGTTGGTGTCTGTCTGGTCTGTTGGTTGGTTGGTTTGGTTAGAACAAGTGGGTAAGAAAGGTTCTCATCGGTTTGCGAACACGTTACACTATATTCATCTAATATATAGATCCCTCTTTCATAAATCTTCAATATTTCGGTTACATGATAGTAATTTCGAATAAAATCGTTTCTGCAAGTACAGGAGCACTGACTTAGAAAACATATTTTGCATGTACCCATGGGATTATAAAATAACCGAGCTTTCAATTGTAAGGATCGTTTCATATTGTAGCGGAACAAACAAGTGTATAGCCTCTAATTATTATCTGATTTCCATCGCCAGTAACATGACCCGGTTGTATTAATGGATTTATGTCGGTATCAAAAATCAAAATGACTATAAAGTTATAGAAATCATTTTTGAGGGTCTTATTGTGATTTACAGGAAACGAATAATGAGCAAAACAATACAGAAAAGATGAAAATGGACAAAAAATAAAGAGAATCGTGGAATACTTAAATACAAGGAGTAGAGAATAATGAGGTGAAAAAAGAGAAAAATGGTGAAAGAAGAAGTAAATATCCGTATATTATAGAAAACATACCCCATATTGACCCTCATTTACCGATTCGAAAAAAAAATAATGTTATTTTTATCTGAGCATCACTTAGAACATGTTAAAATAGTTATCTGTAGACTATCACCTAGAAAACAGTTAAATAGTTATATGTAGACTAATTTAAAAAAAAAGATTTTTAACAATATTTCCCGAGGATATAATTTGTCACCGTATTATAGTCAATATCATGTGAAGGCATTTTTATCTTTTGTGTTCTAAAATGGACCATTATAAATATATAATTAGTGGATCCGTTTTTATCCTGTTAAAAGTATTCCAACATGAATATAATTATAATGCTTTTATATGTGGCAAAATCATGAAGCAATTACCAAATATAAGTGGATCATAAATAATTTACTATTATTATATATTATATAAATGGCTGTTTGACTCTATTTTCTACATTCAAGAAACCAATGCTCTTCAGTACATGTACATCTTCAGAAGTTTTATTTCCATATCCTTAATAAATTAAAAAGATTTATTTTGAAGTATTTGTAGCTTATATCTCAAACAGGAATACTTAGCTGAACATGCTTAAACAAAATGACATTGCACTTAACATGCTAAAGTAGTGTATAAAGCTTTTCTAGAGTTTTATAGTTCATTTTATTAAGGACTTTCCGTTTAGAATTTTCCTCGGAGTTCAGTATTTTTGTGATTTTACTTTCTTCTGATAGACATCTACCATCTCTATAAACTGTTAGGAACTTTAGTCTTGCATTCACTTTTAGTAAAATATTATTGACAAACATTTCCCCAAGACAAACGTCTGTCATGTTTAGGCCCAAGCATTTTACACAATCTTGATCTGGAATGATATGATTATTCCAGCTGACTTGAAAGATGTCTACCTTTGCAAGTTTGAGTGTTGAACCAAACAAAATACAAACAGTTTTGCTAAAAGGAAATGATTATAATTATTTGTTATCTATCAACCTTTGACTGCAAAGCTAGAGTTCCTTGCCCAGTTTTTCAGATATAACCTCCACGTTTAATGTGTGTCGTCGTTCTTAAGTAGACTACACCTATTCATGCTATTGTTATTGTCTGTATATCTAATTTTCAGTTATTTTTGTTACTTCCATATATACTTTTCTGTAGAACGAACTAATAGATATCTAAAGGTCAATTTCTCGATTGCAACTTATTGAAATATTAACCAAGCCAAATATTCCATCATTAATTAACATTGTGTATAAATTATTGAACAGATATATCATGTTAAGGAGGGGTATTTGCGAAAAATACCAGTCGAGAGAATGTTAAATTTCACGAGCCGTAAGGCGAGGGAAATTCATTCTCAAGACTGGTATTTTTCGCAAATACCCCTCAATAACATGCTATATCTGTTTAATTACACCGAATGTTAATGTACTAAAACGCATTGATGATCGTGACGTTACAAGCGTCCAGTCGGATAGAGTATTTTTTGGCAAATACCACGGCAGAGAGGGTAAAAAAGGCATATCCTTTTAGCAAATACCCCGGCGGCGTTAAAAATGAACGATATTCATTTGATAACAGTAAATTGGTGAAAAATACACTGGCTATTAACCAATCAAAACCCCGGATTCTTACATAAGGTGTAATTATGTTTAATATATTATAAAAGTCATACCACGTCAAGTGAAAGGGTACATATCATTATTATGTTAACCTTAAACGCATTGACTGGTTTTCTTTCCACCTTAATTTAAATCGTAACATATTTCATGTATGTTTTTACTTTTTTTATTTGCATCTCCTTCCAAAATTTTCAGCATTCTTTTTTACCATTGAACTTATTTGTATCCTGGCCTTTTAATCGTATTCATTATACAATGTTTCTTATGGAAGGAATTTTTTGCATTGCATCTGTTCATTCTTTCATGAATCCATTCATCCGTTCGTTACATATGGTGTAAGTTGCTGTTTTTGTAGAACAAAAGAATCACAGTTTCCAAAAATATAGTATCGAGCATAAAAGAGGGGCGAAAGACAGTTAAACTCATAGATAGAAAATAAACTGACAACGCCATGGCTATAAAAGAAAACTACAAACAAACAAATAATAGATCACAACACACAACATAGAAAACCAATAACTAAGCAACACAAACCCCACCAAAAACTGGGGATTATCTCAGGTGCTCCGGAAGGGTAAGCAGATCATAAAGGTTTTTGGAGGTAGATTTTTCAAAAAATTGTCAGCATTTCTATTGGAATGTACTGTGCGCCTGTACCTGTCGTCCTCGACCTTTTTTTTTTAATATGAGTCGGAGTTTCTTCAGACACTTTCCAAAAAAAACAATTTAACAAAAGGAGCCAGAGCATTAAATTTCACATTCCGATGTATTGGTGATGATCTTTCCATTAGCAATCACAATTTTTTCTTAATTCCATTATGATATCCTTCACAACTAACATTAAAAAAAATAAAAAAGACGGACAGCTTCCTCCGCCCCATTTTTAGACTCTTATATCGAATTTGTTAAAATCAGTTATATCAGTAGCAGAATCAATGACAAACGAGACAATTTTAATTTTGAAATTATACATTTTCGCTCACTTAAGCAGCAATAAACCATTCATTTTCCAACTTATTCGGTATTCAAGAGCTTGCAGCTGCTACTTATACTTTGTCAAACTTCACCAGTGTCTGAGCAAAAAGTTGAAGTTTCAGGTAAGGTCAAAGAACGTCTCGTCTTTTAAAAAAATAGTTCTTCAGAAGATACCAAGACCTTGTTAATAAATATTTCGTATCAGCATCACAAATTATACATGATGGTCTTGGATATATATTTTAGGTACTGACATATTGTTTATCATATTAATACATTGTATACTGTTCTTTTTTTTTTCTTTGTGTAGTCTTTTTTGTAATATACATTGACGTAACTTGATAATTACTATACCGTCATTGTGTTAATGTGAAAAACCTGTCGTGCGAAATTAACAAAAAAGACATGTCATTTCAAAATTTACCCGTTTTATTTTAAAGGTTACTCTACTCGGGGTGCTGTTACAGAAATGTTTGTACGAAATATAGCTAATCCAATATGTGTCTTTCGAAAATTTTGGCATTTTGAGAACATCGGATGATTGAAAATTACCTAACCACTGATACTTCGTTTCCGAACACATGGACTGCTAAATGTATTTGACTTTTGATAGATAAAAAACTCAGGATTGCGAATTAATTGATTTATTATATTATCGAAATAGTCTGCAGATCCTGCCCACAAAGTACTTCATCATTAACGATAACTGGTCACCTTGTCTTTCTCCTTTTTGTTTAAATGATTTTTGTGCATTCATAACAATGACAGAAAACATATTAATTAAACTGAACACAAATACAAATATGAATAAAAGTATAAAAACAGGACCTAATTCAGGATAAAGTTCAATATATTGATTACAATTTGCTATCCTGAATGTACATTCTATCAGAGTCATAAAACTGTATCCGAATGATCTGTAACCTGCTAACGAAGCGCCAAACAACAAATTACCACAACTTGCAAACGCTAACAATGAAATAATATACATAAAAGTGAAATATTTTAAGGGTTTGTGCGCATATTCCATCATTGAAAATAAATATTTCAATTTATTATTCAGCATTAAAAGTTGCAGAAATTTCATCGTTGTAACTGCGGTTAACACAGCCAAAATGTAGAATAAAATGCTGTCCCATAGGACCGCAAGACTAAAATTTATGTAACTGTTTTTACCAGAGTCTCTGTACTGACGTAGTATAATTGATGTCCTTCTGTATCTCACTATAAATATCACAGTTGCAGTATAACACAAAATCAACATGAACATGGAAAGCTTGTTCCAAAATATTTTAAAGTATGTACAAAAACCAATCAATCTTATCTTTTTGATCTCAATATAAGTCAAGAAGATTGTCAAAAGAAAAAATATCACCTCAAACACCAACCTCGTAATTTCTTTGCTAGAAGAGTAATCAGATAAAGGCGAAGTATATATCTGATATGATTTCGTTATTGTACCAGGACTGCTGTACTCAAAAGCGATCATAACTGAACTATACATGTTAACATTAGGATTATACAATACGAATTCTATAAAGAAAGCTCTTGTTCTGATGTCAATCCATGAGTTAAGATTTAACTCTGAAATCTTTGAAATAGCTGACGGACCTGCTTTCATGTCAACTAAATAGCCACCCCCACTATATATTGCCCGATCGCCTATGTATGGCACAGAATCTAAGTCCCAGGCATTTTGGTAGGACCATTCATCACTGGCTGAGACTCCTGGTGACTGAATCTGCCAGGACTTGTTGTAATGGTCGTTATCATCATTTATCGAGTTCAATGAAGATAAACATGCAATGCCAAGATGGTCAAAGCCAAATAGTTTCTTCAACTTATCTGAAAAGTTGCAGCTGTCTGAAAATAAATAAATCTGTTCATGAATACCTGTTGTATCTAGATAGAAACACACAATATTGAAAATGGTAAAAACATAACAGGAACAATCAACGCGGTTGAGGTTTTCTTGAGGGTGCTGCAACCTAAATTTGTAAAGAATATACTTGTTTTAATAAACGAAAGTTATTTTGAAAAGTATCATTTAAATTATACAAGTGCGGAAATAACCTACCCATTGCTACCGTGCTGATTTTAATATGCAGTGAAAACACTTTTTACAAGAATAAATTAAAGAAGCACCCGGATGTTTACTCTTTAAGATAACAAAAATTGCAAAACAAATCATATATTTATAGCTTTTTTGTCAATTTGTTTTAAATGCAATGGTAAGTCTCACTATAAACGGATCGGATGTCCTCTTACTTTTACTTGTAATAAGTAACACGACGGGTGCCACTACTGGAGCAGGAACTGGTATCCTTCTTGAGCACTTCGGTTCAACCTGTTTCGAAGGGTATTGAACAAGTATTCTACCAAGGTATTTTAATCCTGGTATATATGCTGATTTTTTTTTTACTATTTTGCAAAGTCAATAATAAACAAACAACCTTTTACTTAATGTTTTTGCTGACTCATTTATAACCGACCCAATATTAAAACATTACCCACATTTCCTTTTATACATTTTCATACGATATATTTTTTCCAAGCAGATGGCAATGTTGAAATTTTGACTTCGGAAGTACAGCAATTATTCTATTCTCAAAGCGATGTTAGGATGCATACGTCAAGCTCTGCCTGTTAACAAGTTCATAGTATTGACTTTTCCCCAAAAAACTGTTTGAGTTTTATTCCAAACTAAAGAATGTTATTAAACGCCACATCTTTTCAGAGTGCATCATTATTTATTATTTATACAATAAAGCACTTATTTACCGTCCATATCATCAGAAAAATCGAGAGACATGTTTTTCATTACAAAAAATCTCTTTTTTTAAATGAATATATATAAAAAGCAAGGACACATCCCCATTTGGTTCTTACATGATTTTAACGAACCATACACAAATAGATATATAATATCCTTTGAAAAAGACAAAAATTTCACTGATGCTTTTGATTTTATCCTGCTGAAAATATAAGTTTACATGAAATTCAAATTGAAGGACATCAGGCAAATATGACTATTTGGGGTGAACAAATCTTCATATAGATAAATAAGGTAAATTTATAATATTCCTAATTTCACATGTAACAGAAGATAATTCATTTAAAACGCTTCTGAAATTGGATATAAAACAATGAAAATCAGAACTAATTATATAATGACTATGCAGACAAAACAGAAAACAACCCTCACCATGCTCATTAGAGATCTCATGTCAGGAGAATATAAACGTAAACGTCAGAAACTTTAAAACTGATCCCTGACAGTGCTGTAAGCTTTAGTATATTTACATTTTGTGATGAACAGGAAAGTGACACAAATTATCATAATAATCATGACAATATCGATGCACTGCCGACTAGGAACATAAGTAATACTACTATGGCAAAGAAAATCAGCAGCTGTACGAACCCAGTGAAAAAAAATTTAATTATTGCGCTGACTACACGCTTCTCTGAAACAACCTCCTTTCCAACTTATGGTATCCCTTATACCAAACGTCTGGAAAGGCAAAAGTATAACCGGTTTGAAAACTTAAAATTGAAAAGGGGCAAACAATCCTTATCTAACCTGGGACAGCATTAAACCAGCACAGCATACGGACAAAATGTAAAAATTAGGTGAAAAAGACCATTAAGACTGAAATTATCAAATCGACACAAAGCAAAAAAATATACCAAGAAAAAGACTGAAGACAAAAAGAACCGACATAAGGGAGCTACATCAAAATGGTGGAGCATAGACTAGCTGATGAGTTCATTTTGAGATACGATTATGTAAGTAAACTTCATTTTTTGCGTGAATAGATGTAACTAAATTTATTTATATCGAGTGAATTATAGGATAAAGATTTTGTTTTCAATCTTTTTTTACAGGAAATGTGTTGGATTAAAATTAAAAAGAATTTGAGAGGAATTTGAGAGAATATACTCAATTTTTTTCAATGAAGACCAAGGCAAGCAACCCCTGCTGTGCATACATCACAATGTTACAAGACTTGGGAGTTACAAAATATAAAGAAATTCATAAACAAGCGAAAACCTAGAGAAGGATTAAAACACAGAAATACAGAACAGTAAGGCATAAATTTGAATATGTATCAACTATAGATTTCACTGGACTCAGTAATTAATGTTTTCTTACATTACCTGTTGGAACCCTAATCTGTCTCAAACGAAATTTTCCTAACAGTATAAAATCATTTTCTGGAATCTTCTTTGACGTGTCATATGGTATCGTTCTACTCAATGGCGGAATTACACTTTCCTTGATATAAGTCCAGATATCACCACGTGTATTTACCTGCAAAGCCATATTTAGATATGAAATGTGAAACGATGTACAAAGTAGATTTAAATGTCAGTTTTTGTGTAAATATCAGCCTAAAGAACAACCATTGTTTCAATAGATATTTTTGATGTTTTGATATATATTTACTTTCCCTATGGTCTTTAAGTTAACATTTAAATATGTTTAAAGTTTTTGTTAATATTTCGAACCTTTTTTGTAAAAACAGGAAAACAAGTTACTAGAATAAACAATGATATTTTTCGGTTTGTGTTCACCTTGAAACTTTGCCTCCTGGGATTTTACGACAATGTTGGCACATTCTGTTGGATACGTTTATACAACTTTAATTACAGTTCAAATGTCTAATTCTATATGGCCTTCATATTCTTTGCAATATTTCACAGTATACCTGCTTTACTTCATGTCGAATGGAAAATTTAGTGTTTTTAGTCATTCAGGGCATAATTTAAAATTCTCAAACATTTGCTACCGTGTGCAAATTATACACTAGATATGTACATGATGACGTTGGCTACAAACTGCAATTTATACACCAGATGTAAAGTTTATTTCGTTAAAAGTGTAAGAAAACTTCTGGTAATCAAATGTTCTGTTTTTCTTTCTTCTTAGACCCAACCCCCTACAATGATACAACATTTAAAAAATCCTCTGTTCGAATCCAATACATACTGCATGCAAGTATAACATGTATAAACTTCCTATCCCAAAAACATTACATTATTTCATTATGTACTTGACAAATAAAAACACATGGGAACAAAGCAAAATTATAAACCTTGACTTCAGTAACTGTTGCAGTTATGATTATAGTACCAAATTTAATGATTCTGCCAATAATTATGTCAAAGGTTTTTTTGTTCTGAATTTCCGGGGTACTTCCTGTTTCCCTAAAGACACCGTGCCCAAGGTGCCATACAGAAAGAAAAAACAAACTACTATATATTAAAATTCTAATATAAATGTATCTTGTCTCATTAAACAGAACTAGTTCAACCAAACTAGAGGCTCCATGGAGCCTGTGTCGCTCACCTGATATTTGTGTTTACAATAGATGCATGAAATGATGCAACCATTATACTTTTGTTTTAGTTTCAGAGATATAAGCCAAAAACTGCATTTTACCCTTATGTTCTATTTTTAGCAATGTCGGCCATGTTGGTTGGCAGGCGGGTCATCGGACACATTTTGTAAACAAGATACCCTAATGATTATTGTGGCCAAGTTTAGTTAAATTTGTCTCAGTAGTTTCAGAAAGGATTTTTTTTTTAAAAGATTACTAAAATTTATGAACAAAATTGTTAAAAAATAACTTTAAAGGGCAATAACTCCTTAAGGGGTCAATTGAATATTTTGGTCATGTTGACTTATTTGTAGAACATTATTGCTGTTAACAGTTTATCTCCATCTATAAAAAATATTCAAGATAATAACCAAAAACTGCAAAATTTCCTTAAAATTACCAATTCAGGGACAGCAACCAAACAACGGATTGTCTGATTCGTCTGAAAATTTCAGGGCAGATAGATCTTAACCTGATGAACATTTGAGGTAGTCAGATTTGCTGTAAATGCTTTAGTTTCTGAGACATAATCCAAAATCTGTATGTTACCCCTATGTTCTATTTTTAGCCATGTCCGCCATGTTGGTTGGTAGCCGGGGTCATCGGACGCATGTTTTTAATTTAAATACTCTAATGATGATTTTGGCCAGGGTTTGTTAAATTTTTCTCAGTATTTTTAGAGGAGATGATTTGTGTAAAAGATTACAAAAATGTACAAAAAAATGATAACAATTGACTATAAAGGGCAATAACTTCTTAAGGGGTCAATTGACCATTTTTGTCATTTAACTTATTTGTAGATCTGACTTTGTTGAACATTATTGCTGTTTACAGTTTATCTCTATCTATAGTAATATTCAAGATAATAAACAAAAACTGCAAAATTTCGTTAAAACTACAAATTCAGGGGCAACAACAAGACAACGGGTTGTCTGATTTGTCTAAACAATTTCAGGGCAGATACATCTTGACATGATAAACAATTTTACCCATGTCAGATTTGCTCTAAATGCTTTAGTTTCAAATCTACATTTTACCCCTATGTTCTATTTTTAGCCATGGCGGCCATCTTGGTCGGCGGACCGGGTCATCGGACACATTTTTTTAAACTTGATACCCAATGATTATTGTGGCCAAGTTTGGTTGAATTCGGCCTAGTTGTTTCAGGGGAGAAGATTTTGTAAAAGTTATCGGACGAGAACGATGGACGACGGACGCCAAGTAATGAGAAAAGCTCACCTTGCCCATTGGGCAAAGTGAGCTAAAAAGGAAAAGTACTTAGTAGATACAAATGCAATGTTTGAGGTCATAGAAAATCTTTAGCCGAAGAGGATACTGTCACTATGTAAGCCATATTTCAGTGGGGGCCTACTTCTCATATATCCCAGTGAATTTGAGTTTATGTATACTTCCGAAAGTAGAGGGTCTGCTCCATAGCTCGATAATTTGTTTTTTCGATATAGGCACCGATTTACGATTTTGACCTTGAATTTATGGCTAATTGTAAGTTTTCATTTTCTCAAAACTAACAAACCTCAACTCCATTGAATGTGTTAACATATTGAGGTTAATACGTCACGCTCATGCATGTTTACACTATACGGATTTCAGGGTTGTGCTACTTGCACAGACACTGCTCCAACTGCTTTACGAGAAGGAATAACTGAAAAAACTATTACGATTACCATCACACATTTCGTGGACCAATCGGTGAATCGGTTTCTCATTTCACATGTGATTAGTTTTTGCGGTCTTGTATCTTTAGTCCCCACAAATAGTCGTCTAATCTGTAATTTTTTTAATTATGTCTATTTTCGATTGTAACATATTAACTGAGCGTGTATTTGAATGGCGAGTGATGCCTTCAAAGCAGAGACGCTTACCCGTTCAACACATACTTAATCACTACTTATAGAGTGCAGATAAATTATCAAATGTTTTTTTTAGGTTTTTTTCTTTGATTTGTATTTTTTGATTGATTTATGAAATTTGAGCATCGGTAAAGTACTCTTGGGTCTAATTTGACTTTTGATCTATCATTTCTTCTTGGTAGTTCACCAATTCTCAAAGGGCAATTTTGATATGTTTGATCAGTACAGCTCATTACAGATGGAAAGTTACATTGTTAATTTATTTTCAGAGTTTCAGTTAATTTTCAGACTTATCAACTGCGGTTACTTTAGAACGGGTCAGACAATTCGCTTGCAGTCAATAAGATCTGTTCTGCCTATTTCTAGTATTTGTTTTTTTTATCAGATATACATCGATATCATACTGAATTGTCTAATAAGCTACACAACAGTCCTGAAGCGACTGCAAGTGCATTTTCTGAACAGACCTGAAGCGACTGCAAGTTGATTTTTTTAACAGTCCTGAAGCGACTGCAAGTTGATTTTCTGAACAGTCCTGAAGCGACTACAAGTTGATTTTCTGAACAGTACTGAGTTTACCACTGTGACAGTGGATATGTCTGAAAATTGATTAAACGACTGGACAAGACTCAACCTCTTATTGTTCAGACTTTTTCAGATGAGATGATGTTAAGATCAAAATGACCGTTTGAGACTAAGATTCATTAACAATAATTGGACTACCTTCCCTGATTCTCTTACTTACGGTTTCTACTTTCTTTTTAATAAAAATATTGTTGATAACTTGTGACTGCTGGAAACATTTCTCCACGGGACGTATGTTGTGTACAACAAATAACAGCATAAATGTAAAGAACACATAAAAAATTATGTCTTTAAGTTCTGTGTCGACTTTTTTTTTTAAATCAAGTTCTTGTTTAGCTTTCCTGAGACGTTTTCTTGAAGCTTGTTCTGGGATAAAATTCCACTTTTTGGATCTTTTTGGCCAAAAGCTGTCGTTTTCTGGAATTAAAAGATGAATTAATCATAATAGGTCAGTTTAAGGTGTTGCGATTTTGTGTATTGATATACGAAACGTGTATAATTATGACTTTTATGAATTAATTATCAAAAATTAGTGGTCAAGATTATGAAATTGGTCTTTTTTTTTTCGTGTTGACACTTGATTTATGACTTTCAGATGAAGACGACACTATACATATCAAGAATTCAAAATTTACCTTCATAAGGATTAGTCAAGGCCATGTTTTAGATCGCACAATTCAACAACTTATGAAGATATTGGTGATGTTCTTGCAAACAATAATATTGATTTCAGTCATCATCTACATCTTATCCATTCATTTGATTATACAATTAAATATACATTCCGTATGTAACTATATCAAGTCAGGAGCCTGTAGTTTAGTGGTTGTCGTTTGTTCATATCTGTCATATTTGTTTTACGTTATTTTTTTGTTAAAGATAAGCCATTTGGTTCCTCTAATGAATTGTTTCATATTTTTCATGTCGGTTCCGTTTTTACATGACTATACGGGATGGGTTTTTCTAATTGTTAATGGCTGTACGGTTTCTTAAAATTATGGACCACTGAATATTAGGATATATATGCCTGAAAGGGGTGGTTTTTGATTTCCATTTACCAACTTTCCATTCTTAAGATGTAGCATATAAATGTCCACGCATATAGTATCTATAAAACATTAACGGTACCAATTCAACTAAACAAGATACGCATATCGGCAATTAATGTCCCTTCAGTGTTGTTCGAGGTCAAGTATTTGAAAAATCCGAATTTCATAAGATACAAAAGTGTTTGTTCTCGTTATTTAAATTACAATGACAAAGTTACGGTCTTATAGTTAAAAACTACTACAACAGCCTTTAAAAATATGACAAAAAGCATCTTTTAAAAAAACATCGGTTGTAATTGTGAATTGCTGTGCCCCAATTTTATACGTGTTAACTTATTATTCTCTTTGTTTTGCTCACAAATTGTTGTCAATATAATGGAATTATATCCGACTGTCATACAAGTGAGTGGTTTAGCGGGCTATAAAACCAGGTTTTATCCACCAATTTCAACATAAGATAATGTGTGTACCAAGTCAGGAATAAGCCAGTTGTTCCCATTCGTTAGATGTGTTTGAGCTTTTGATTTTGCCATTTCATAAAGGACTTTTTTTTAATATCCCTTGGAGTTCTGTGTTTTTGTTATTTTACTTTTTTGGTTGCTCGTAACACTGTCTCAGTGTTCATATAAAAAAGAAGATGCAGTATTGCCAATGAGACAACTCTTCACAAGAGACCAAATGACACAGAAATTAACAACTATAGATTACCGTACGGCCTTCAACAATGAGCGAAGATGTGGTATAATTGCCAATGAGACAACTCTCCACAAGAGACCAAAATGACACAGAAATTTACAACTATAGATCACCGTACGGCCTTCAACAATGAGCAAAGCCCATACCACATAGTCGGCTATAAAAGGCTCTGAAATGACAAATGTAAATCTATTCAAACGAGAAAACTAACGGCCTAATTTAAGTACAAAAATTGAACGAAAAACAAATATGTAACACATCAACATGATCAACAACCACTGAATTACAGGCTCCTGATTCGAGACAGGCACAAACATACAGAATGTGGCGGGGTTAAACATGTTAGCGGGATCCCAACCCTCCCCCTAACCTGAGACAGTTGTGTAACATTACAACATAAGAACGAACTATAAAAATCAGTCGAAAAAGGCTGAACTCATCAGATGGATACAAATAGAAATAGTACACAGTGGACGTGGCCAGCTCACTTGTAACATTCAATTACAGTCAAAAATAGCAAACGTACAACATGTACAATTGTCTTGAATCTGTCAATTTTTACGGTTTGTTTAAATTAATGGTTTCTTGGTTTCGTTGTTATCTACCGTTGGCTAACATCAATTATTTTTTTTGACAGATATGTCTATGAAGACATGTAATTTCACTTTTATTGATTATATGTTTATGGTTATAATAGATATAAATTTTGAGGTCGCGCCCCCTATTACCAAGAGATATAAATCAGACCAAAAGTTTATGTGTATTTACAATATATGTGGTAAGGCTAATAATGTCAACCAAACAAGATTTCACGAAGATTCGCAAATTTTGCTTCCGGTCGTTTTGTGTGGTTTTTCCAAAGACAGGCTCTTAAAAATCACTTTACTTATGATTTGTGCATGGTAGATAATCTCTACCCTGTCACGAACATTCTCTACCTTCATCCAAGTTTCCCGCACTTTTTTTATTGTTTTAACGAGTGACAGTTTCGTGCCTCGACATCTTAGTTCTAAGATCAATATGTATTTACTCCCCCGTTTCTATTCTTCATATCTCAACTTCACACTCCTTTTAGGTGTTTTCAATATTTTTACTTTAATCACTATTAACAATGACAAAATAAGCAATCTCATGGTATTACATTTACAATGTCCACTTTTTTTTTAACGCGTTTACAATTATAAGGGAAAAGAACATTTTTATATTAGGTCTATTAACCAAATATCTAAGCAATTGGTTTCGGCATTAGGTAAACACAAATGCAGAAAACTTAGAATTCGCAGCATTTGTCTATGTTTAGGGACCACATCATCCACAACATTAATCACCATTATTTTTTTTTTTATCTCAAATACGATCTGTAGATGATAGATGACTATTTACTAAATATCTTATCAATAGTTTGAAATAATTCAGCACAAGAATGACCAAAAACTTTAACCTGAAGCGGGATAGACGGACAAACGAACGGACCAACCAAAAGACGAATGGACGAACGATCGGACGCACAGACCGAAAACCATAATGCCCATGAATGGGGCATACAAATTGTCGAAATTGTCCCATATATACGAGCACCCTTACGGACTGCCTTACTGGATGGCTTATTGGCTGACGAAGAGGAAAGCAAATACAAATAAGGTTACCTTCGGCGTCGGCGGTAGGAGACTAAAGTATTTCTGACTTAAGCACGACAAATTGATTATTTATTCATTATTGTATTTAAATTGTCAAACTTACCTTCAGTTTCGCGTACAATTAAGGCTGGTCTATAATAAATAATGTTTCTCCTTCTCAATAAATATGTAAACAACATCGCAAAAAACACAACACTGGTTGGTTCCATCACAAAGCAATCATCAACAAATGCTGTCAAAAAGGACACCAGCCAATTCAAACTTTCATAGTAGCCATATAGTAATCCATACAGCATTACAAAGTACGATGAAATCAAAGACGTCAGAACAGTTGTGGTCCATGCAATGTATATACCCCACATAGGAAACCTGCAAATGATTATCTTCAATTAAAAGTATTGTTGGTTATAACAATTAACAGATTTCCTTAAACTACTGATAAGAAAAGATTTATTTGTTTTTTTTATTTATAACAGGCCCTTAGTTCAACTTATAATAAGAACGAAGCAAAGATAAGTGTTAGTCAGTGATTAAAATCTTACCATAATATTCTCCAGCAAGGCGTTTAACATTTATTTTTGCTTTGCGATATTCTGACAGTTGCATACGATGACAACTGTATTAGATGTAATCATGCGATTAGCAAATAATTATAGTAAACCAACTTATTTTCGTGGATACCTGGATGTAGTTAAATAAGGAAATCATATTCGCGTTATTTTCTCTTCGCGAAAGTCGCAAAAAATAAATTTCGAGCCAAAATTTGTTGGTTTACAGTATATACAAGTAATTTCAAAATTAGAATAACCAACTTAATCTCCCTAAGATACAAAAGCCAACTCCTGGCCCGGAAAAATAGCTTTTGGAGAAAGTTAACAAAAATTACAACAAATCGTTAATAAATTTAAGGTAACTACGAAATTATTATCCAATCAGTGTTGACAGATTTGTGGAAAACGATCATTGTATTACGGATTTTAGTCAACCATTCGCATCAGTTTGACCTTAAATACGATCAACATGATGAATTAATGATCTGTAAGTTTATATTGCGCAAGAACTTAAATAACCTTCTTAAACTTCGGTCGACAACATAATGTTTCAGTCCAGTATATCTGTTATGTATTTAATGTCGTTCTGATCGTAGTTTTAATTTAAATCATAGCTTACCAAATAAGTCATTGAATCCTTCACACAATTTTGACGCACGATAAATATCGTAATACCAATAAGTTAGTAATCATAATGAGCATAAGTTGGTAAAAATAATGATAATACGTTAGTAAAGAATAATGACAATAAGTTAGTAAACGTAATGATAATAAGCTATTAAACATAATCATTATGGGTTAGTACACATAAAATGTATAATGATAATAAGTTAGTAAAACTATTGATAATATGTAAGTTAACATAATGACAATAACAAGTAAACCATATGATAATAAGTTGGTAAACAAAATTTTATAAGTACGTAAACATAATGATAATACGTTGTTTAAAATAATGATAATAAGTTAGTTAAAATAATGTGAAATTAAGTTAGTTTACATAATGAAAAAAGTTAGTGAACGTAATGATATAAAATTAGTAAACATAATATAAATAGTTAGTTAACATAATGACAATAAATTAGTAAACATTATGATAATAAGTTAATAAACATAATGATAAGTCAGTTACAATAATTATAATACGTTAGTAAGCATAATGACAATAAATTAGTGAACATAATGACAATGAATTAGTATATATATGATAATAAGTTAGTGCACATAATGATAAAAAGTTAGTAAACATAATGACAATAAATTAGTGAACATAATGACAATGAATTAGTAAATATATGATAATAAGTTAGTAAACATAATGGAATAGGTCAGTTAACATAATGATAATACGTAATTAAAATAATGATAATAGGTTAGAGGAAATCATGCTAATAACATATTAAACAACATGAGAATAAGTTAGTATGCATGATGATAAATATGTTAGTAAATATAACGAGAATATGTTTATAAACATAATGAGAATAAGTTAGTAAACTTACATTGATGGTTTTACTGTCACAATTGCATACTCTTCTTTACCTGATCTTTTTTTATCACCAGACTCTGGACAGGTTACATCAATTTCCATATATCCTTCTCTATGTTGTTGTTTTGTCATTGACATCAGAAACATTTTAATGATAACAAAGTTTATAGGAAACATAATTAAGCTACTTTCAATACCAATGATGAAGTCTTTCAAGGAAAATTCAAATCGAACACCGGCTACATCAGAACTAGTTGTGCTTTCAGTAGGGATTCCATGAAACATTATGCATGACAACATAGTACATAACAATAAAGACAATGCGCATGATAACCTTTGAACTCTAGTAAAATCACTCCATGGGGGTTTGGAAATTATACTGATCCACAAATGCGCTCTACGTAAATCTGTAGCTGTTCGCAGTAAAAACTGTTGCTTCATATCAAAATTTGACTCGATTGACAGACGAACTTTGGCAGTCCCACTCTGCATTCCTAGCCAATTATCGTGGTAAAAAGTGTATACTTTCTCAGTTTGCAAGTCTTGTATTAGTATTCTCGAAAGAAACCTAAAATATATTATTCGAAATGACTTCAATAATAATTAAATTATTTCTTTATTCAATAATTTAACACATAAGATGTACATTGTATTTTTAACTTGTTAAAATAACAAAAACAAAAAGAAGGTAAAATAAATTATTCCAAAACCCGTTGCTTACATTCATGTCCTTTGGATCTTGTGAATAGTTGCCTTCTGGGGGGGAAAAACGCATCTCCTCATCTTTTCCTTTAATAAAACCACGCCACATGTGCCTTGTTTCAAGACGGTTTTCCTTTTTAGTTCATGTAAGAAGATAACCAGGGGATATAAAAAGAAAGGAATTGAAACTAGAGGCTCTAAAGAGCCTGTGTCGCTCACCTTGGCAAATGTGAATTAAACAAAGGAAGCAGACAGTTCATGACAAAATTGTGTTTAGGTGATTGTGATGTGTTTGTACATCTTCCTTTACTGAACATTATTGCTGCTTACAATTATCTCTATCTATAATGAACTTGTCCGTGTAGTTTCAGTGGAAAATGTTAGTAAAAATTTACAAATTTTATGAAAATTGTTAAAAATTGATTATAAAGGACAATAACTTCTTAGGGGGTCAATTGACCATTTTGGTAATTTTGACTTATTTTTTAGTCTTGAATTGCTGTACATTATTGCTGTTTACAGTTTATCTATATCTATAATAATATTCAAGATAATAACCCAAAACAGCAAAAATTCCTTAAAATTACCAATTTAGGGGCAGCAACCTAACAACGAGTTGTCCGATACCTCTAAAAATTTCAGGGCAGATAGATCTTGACCAGATAAACAATTTTACTCCTTGTCAGATTTGCTCTAAATGCTTTGGTTTTTGAGTTATAAGCCAAAAACTGCATTTTACCCTTATGTTCTATTTTTAGCCGTAGCGGCCATCTTGGTTGGTTTGCCCGGTCACAAAACACAATTTTTAAACTAGATAGCTTAATAATGATTCTGGCTATGTTTGGTAAAATTTGGCCCAGTAGTTTTAGAGGAGAAGATTTTTGTAAAAGTTATTTAAGATTTACGAAAAATTGATAAAAATTGACTATAAAGGGCAATAACTCCTAAAGGGGTAAACTGACCATTTTGATCCTCTGACTTATTTGTAAATCTTACTTTGCTGAACATTTTTGCTGTTTACAGTTTATCTCTACCCATAATAATATTCAAGATAATATCCAAAAACAGCAAAATTTCCTTAAAATTACCAATTCAGGGGCAGCAACCCAACAACGGGTTGTCCCATTCATCTTAAAACTTCAGGGCAGATAGATCTTGACCAGATAAACAAATTGACCCCTTGGCAGATTTGCTCTAAATGCTTTGGTTTTTGAGTAATAACCAAAAACTGCATTTAACCTCCATGTTCTATTTTTAGCCGTGGCGGCCATCTTGGTTGGTTGGCCGGGTAAAAAAACACAATTTTTAAACTAGATACATCAATGATGATTGTGGCCAAGTTTGGATTAATTTGGCCCGGTAGTGTCAGAGGAGAAGATTTTTGTAATAGATCATGGAGATTTACGAAAAATTGTTAAAAATTGATTATAAAGGGCAATTACTCCTAAAGGGGTCAACTGACCATTTTGGTCATGTTGACTTATTTGTAAATCTTACTTTGCTGAACATTATTGCTGTTTACAGTTTATCTCCATCTATAATAATATTCAGGGCAGATAGATCGTGACCTGATAAACAATTTTAGCCCTTGTCAGATTTGCTCTAAATGCTTTGGTTTTTGAGTTATAAGTCAAAAACTGCATTTTACCCCTATGTTCTATTTTTAGCCATGGCGGCCATCTTGGTTGGTTGGCCGGGTCAAAAAACACAAATTTTAAACTAGATACATCAATGATGATTGTGGCCAAGTTTGGTTAAATTTGGCCCAGTAGTTTCAGAGGAGAAGATTTTTGTAAAAGTTAACGCCGGACGACGGACGACAGACGACGGACGACGGACGACGCCAATTGATGAGAAAAGCTCACTTGGCCCTTCGGGCCCGGTGAGCTAAAAAAAGGAAAGAAATTCCCATTTACAAAACAAAAATGATAAAATCTAAAATAAATTATCAAAACAAACGATACAGAGGACAAGCTAGAGGCTCCAAGGAGCCTGTGTCGCTCACCTAATATTTTTGTTTACAATTGATGCATGAAATAATGCAACCATTATACTTTTGCTTTAATTTCAAAGATATATGCCAAAAACTCCATTTTACCATTATGTTCTATTTTTAACCATGTCGGCCATGTTGGTTGGCAGGCAGGTCGTCGGACACATTTTTTAAACTAGATATCCTAATGACGAGTGTGGCCAAGTCTCAGTAGTTTCAGAGGAGAAGATCAGAGGAGAAGATATTTGAAAAAGATTACAAAAATTTACGAAAAAATGTTAAAAATTTACTTTAAAGGTCAATTGACAATTTTGGTCATGTTAACTTATGTGTAGATCTTACTTTTCTGAATATTATTTCTGTTTACAGTTTATTTCTATCTAACATGTCTATTATAATATTCAAGATTCAAAAACTGCAAAATTTCCTTAAAATTACCAATTCAGAGGCAGCAACCCAAGGTTGTCTGATTCGTCTGAAAATTTCAGGGCCGATAGATTTCAACCTGATAAACATGTTTACCTATGTCAGAGTTGCTCTAAATGCTTTAATGTCAGAGATATAAGCCAAAAACTGCATTTTTACCCTTTGTTCTATTTTGAGCCATGCGAGGTGGTCGGCCACATTTTTTTTAAAACTAGATACCCTAATTATGATTGTGGCCAAGTTTGGTTAAATTTGGTCCAGTAGTATAATAGAAGATTTTTGTAAAAGTTAACGGACGACGACAACTACTACAACGACGACGGACGAAGACGACGACTGACGACGGACGCCAAGTGATGAGAACAGCTCATCTGGCCCATTTGGCCAGGTGAGCTAAAACTAAATTAATTCGGTTCCAATTATACAAGGTCGTGAAACAAGTGTTTGCTAATAACTTTGTCATTAAAAAGTAAAAGCTATGCAATATTCTCGTTTTTAAATTCATTGTTAAGACTTGGGGCGATTCAGAGATTTCTATTTTGGTAAACTTCGCAATTGTTCCAGGTCGTATGTTGACCTCTAAAAGTGTTATCTGACGACAGCCTAATTATTGGGTTTGCTGTATCATTACTCATGTACAAACAAATCTCCTTTAACCCTCAACATTTTTAGCAAATGAATGTACAAGAATCTTACATCTGAAATTTCGCAATGGGACTTTTTTTTAATAGATTTGTATTACAGCTGATATATTTTACATATCGATGAAACGTGTGTCTAACGTTAGATTAAACTGGAATTTAAATTATCTTAATTTAAAGGTACCGAGAGTATGCCTAGGTCAAAAGTTTGTTTTCTATTGCAGTGGTTTTTTTTTAGTTTGCTGCTTGGAGAAATGATGTTACATAATTTTTCTGAGTAAGTTACCAAATTGGGTTTGACTGACTTTACCTATTGTATTGTTGTACGTTTAGTCTTGTGAAATTTTACATCTTTCCACTTACAAAATATGTCCGAAATTTGCTGACACTGATTAATAAGATTCACAGTTATTGATGAGAAGGCAATCTTGATTTACACTTTCCTTAAAATATACAAATTTTACCTTTGTTACGATGGATATGACAGTTATATAAAATTTACCTCTGTTACATGTAAGCTGTGTCTATATATACTGCCAATTTGTTGATGCATTTAATTGTGATAAAACATATATGACCTGTATACTTATAAAGAGGTTATATGAACTTTTAAAAAAACAGTTGAATATGTTTTATATACTCTAATTTTTAACATAAAACAAGTGTACGCGAACTTTCTCGTAAAAGAAAAACCTTTACATAACCAAAATCTTCATTAATGCTCTGATGTTGAATTTTCTTCCCGTACACTAATCCGACGATATTTTCCCGTATGTAGTGACATTAACTTCCAGACCTCTCGTCAGACTTTGAGCCATCGCACAGCGCAAGTGCGAAAGGAAAACCGTGATGAAAGAATATAGTACTATAAAAACGTGCATTGGAAGATAAATAGCAATACTGTAAATTCAGAAATTATTACGTGCATTTGTTTTTGCTATTTTTGAAGAATGAACAAAATGAGTACACTTTTTGCGATTTTAGGAAAAGCTACATACACATTTATGTATTTGATATCAGAATGCGAGTTCTTATTATTGTGATACTCAAGAATTCGCAACATTGGCATAAATAAAATCCTCGCAATAATTTCTGAATTTACAGAAACCGAATTCTGAATGAATACATTTTTAAAATACAACAAATCATTAAGCAACTGTTAAGTAATAATTCAATTAGCAAAGAGGAACGCATTGAAAATATAAACAATACATATCATGTCTCTATCAATTCACCTCTTTGCTACGTGCTCAACATACTGTATGTTGATTGTTTATCAATGATCTAGTTAACGTCGGCAACAAACGTAGTTAGCTTGCAAACAACAATTACTGAATGAAATATTATTTGCTGATAATATATCATTGATTAGTAATAAATATAAAGAAAACATGCATACAATACTTTGTTAGGTATATATGCATGCATTGGTTCAATATGTTCGATCTCGACTATCATATGACTTTAATGCTATATATTAACAAATGCATCTTTATAGTTGTACAGTTATTAACATTCCTCTCAACAGTTTTTAAACGAAATTAATAAAGTATTATGAAGTTTAAATCAATTTAAAAACATCCTTGCAAAATGTAAAATTATATTTTCTTAACAAATTATGCATCTTTCCAAAATGTAGATCAATATTGTGTGTAATCGATTAGCTTTTTATTGACGTAACTTGATGCGCCATCTCCTTATTTATTCTAGATTGATTGATTTGTAATATCTGAACATCAAATGATTAATATTTCATGAATATTTCAGATGCTTCGGTTAACATTTTATGACAGACTGGACACTAGATGACTGCACCAAGACATTGTATCGTCACTCAGGCGGTTAGTCCCATTTGAAATCATAGTATGCTCATATTTTGGACAAACATACTTTTTAAATTGACATTTAATAAGTGAAGCAATTTAAAATATAAATTTCTAACAAAATCTTAAAATTTCGAAATAAACGATGTGTATACAAACCATGATGGTGAGGAACCACTGTTGTCATGCCATATAATCACATTCACCATGTCTCCTATATCGTAGGAAGAAGTAATTAGAAACCAGTCTTCGGCCCCGGTTGTAAATAAAACTTGCGGCGATGAAGTCCTTGTCAAACAATGCTTGGCAGTATGTCCGTTTTTACCTTTGATATAGCATGAAACATTTGCTGTAGTTCTAGCGTCATACCGCCATCCAGTGACAATACACATAAGATATTTAAACGGTTCTGAAGGATCACTTGAACAAGGTGTCACTATACCATCCTACAGAAGATGAGGTGTTAATCAAGATAATTCATGAAACAAATCATCAGGTTCATTAAAATGTAAGATAAACTTTGTAGAACTTTACAATCGTCATAGATCTGACATTTGATTTCAGGTTTTCCGCATAGAAGATCATGACATTTAGAACATCATGCCATTTGTATAGCTCGATTGAAACTTTATTCTATTCAGGAGTACACATTTAAACTTTCAATTTTATAGAAATATCATCGAAAAAAGGCATCCCGATGTGAGGTTGATACGTTCTTGACGCGTCTTACACATTGTTTACATAGTTTTGCTACAAAAATCTTTTACTCTAATGAAAATTTTTTAACTGACTAATTTAATGGCCTGTCATCACCATGACCATGTATTTCAGTGGATATAAATGATTGCTGTCTTACACAATTGTTGTATCGTTTACTGTTTAAGCATTACTTGTGCCATTGTTTTTCTCTTTTGGAACGTTTTCATAAATAAGTAACTAAATTGTTTTTGTTTTGCTCATTGTTCATGTTGTTAAAGGTCGTACACTGACCTATATTTGTTCAATTCCTTGCCTTTTGGACTCCGATGTGTGAATGTAGTTAAGTTGTCATTCATACTTATTTAAAAAAATGTCCCTATCTTTAACTACATGTAAATAAACTCATCATAGATACCAGGATTAAATTGTGTATTTACGCCAGACGCGCATTTCGTCTACAAAAGACTCATCAGTGACGCCCGAATCCAAAAAAGTTAAAAAGGCCGAATAAAGTATGAAGTTGAAGAGCATTGAGGACCAAAATTCCTAAAAGTTTTGCCAAATACAGCTAAGGTAATCTATTTCTGAGGTAGAAAAGACTTAGTATTTAAAAAATTCAAAGGTTTTGTAAACAGTTAATTTATAAAAATGACCATACCAATGATAATTCATGTCAGCACAGAAGTGCTGACTTCTGGGCTGGCGATACCCTCGGGTTGGCATCGACCCAGTGGTTGTAAATAAACTCATCATAGATACCATAGATAGTTATGAATATGAATATAAGTTTGACCTTATTATTGTTCAGTTTAGTATTTATTACGACAACATTATCAAACAATCAGTTTGTGTTATGTTTATATACTAAGTTTTTGATAAATTTACGACAAACAAATTGCAAAATTTGCCGTTGAATAAGTCTTAATTTTTTTTCTTTCTTTAATTTAGGTTGAAACTCCCGTAGGCAAACTTGAGTACTCTCAGATCTACACTTAGTGTCTTTTTGTTGTTGGGATATACAAGTACCCGGCCACGTCTTCTCTGTGTAGTATTTGTATTTGTATCCATCTAGTGAGTTAAGCCTTTTTCAATAGTTCGTTCTTATGTTGTACTGTTCCACCACTGTCCGTGTTTCGAGCAGGGTTGTGATCCCGCTAACATGTTTAACCTCGCCACATTCTGTATGTATGTGCCTGTCCCAAGTAAGGAGCCTGTAATTTAGTGGTTGTCGTTTGTTTATGTGTTACATATTTGTTTTTCGTTCATTTTTTGTACATAAATTAGGCCGTTAGTTTTCTCGTTTGAATTGTTTTACATTGTCATTTCGGGGCCTTATATAGCTGACTATGCGGTATTGGCTTTGCTCATTGTTGAAGGCCGTACGGTGACCTAAAGTTGTTAATTTCTGTGTCATTTTGTCTCTGGTGGAGAGTTTGTCTCATTGGCAATCATACCACATCTTCTTTTTTATATTGACAATATATTTCTTTAGTTTCTATGTAAGGTCCTTTTTGGTTTCATTGGTCTCAAGTATTAATACATCCTTGCCTTTATAATTTATTATGTTTACCGTTTCATGATGAAAATAAACCAGGAAGATCATTTTGGATGTGTTATGTTAACTGTTAATCCTTTAATATTATTTGTTTACCAAATGTCTATCTCTCCTATCTTTTTGTCTTGCCAAGTACAGACCAGCAAAATATATCAGCCAGACCAATATCACTACGGAAACTACAACTGGGTTGTCAAAGAACGTCAGAAATAGTAAGGCATCTTGAATTGGATCCACAATATTAGGTAAAACGAAATATCCTCCAGCAAAGTCGGTCAGATGATCAACTTCACATTCTAATTCATTGCTAGTTGAAACAGGTGAAACCTGAAAAAAAAATTGTTACAATTGTCTTAATTATCATTTAATTGTATGAAGATTGGGGTATCCCTACAACGCATGTTTGTTTTCTGAAGCGGTAATATCTGTCCAATGGTTGTCATCGCATCCGATATTTTTTCTGTCATGTGTATCTGTATCATATGTATTCAAAAAGAAACTAAGGAAGGACTTAAAATGACAGAGGCAATTTATGCTTAAGATATAAGTGTACTCATTGATTTGATCAGATAAGTCGTGGCTAAAGAACTTTAAAAAGCTATGTTTTGAATAAAGCTAAAGAACAGTCATTTCATGATCCGTGTGGTACAACGCACAAAGCTACACAATGTGTCAAAGTATATAGATAGAAAATATCATGTCATTATAAGATTATGAGCAATTTTTTTTGCATTTAAATTTCTTAAACAGAAAATAACTTTGTCATGAACAGAAAAGGTGGTATTTGTTTTGTTACTATAAGTACCTTAAATCTACCTGATGACCACTTTCCGCTAGTATTATTCCAGTATCTACAAGTAACGGCATTCGACAAAACTTTGACAGTAATATTTTGCCTAACTTTCCCATTTGTTCTATTCTGATGATTGATGATAAGACCTATACTCCAGTAGAGCGTTTTCTCTTGAGGGTCTTTTATGAATGCCGTTTGGGAGTTGTCAAGTAGCACCCCATTTTCTGCATCTGATGGGGTAACCTTTTCATGAAAATTTATTGCAATGTTTATTGACACGTTATGCTGTGGGCCATCTGTAATAAGCTTTAGCATGTAAAACGTATCTGCCGGCTGTGTCACTACAACTCGTAGGAAGTAATCTCGTATGTCATTGTTGGTATTGAAAATAAATTCGTTGTATTTTTCGTCATCTGCAAAATTTTACACAGAATGTTATGATTGTATTGGATTTGATAGTTGCATGAAACATTCTGAATAGAAATAATTATAATAAAAAAAAAGGTCGAATACATGATCTTTATCTAAATTCCAGTTTTTTTTTACATGATATTACAGTAAAAGAAGTCGAGCAACATTCATGAAAATTCCAGTAGTAAAGACACGCAAAATATAGGTAATTCATATATACATGTATGTGAAGCAATGCATTAATTAAAATGCTCTGGGTAGAAGTGCTTAAAAGTATGCTAATAAAGATTTTCAGAATCCTATAGTACTATATTTTGTATTAGAGGAGGAATTTCAGAACACCATTTGTCACTACGAAACTTTTTATAGTGGTTGATAACTATCGTTAAAATGAGGTATGTATGGTAGGATTGCTTACAACATGTACAACAGCTATCAAACGAAAACTAAATGACGTGTTTTTAAGAAACCATAGGTCAATGCACGGATTTTTCAATGGTGTTTACTTTGATTAAAAAAAAAAACATTCTGACAGCAGTAATACCACAAACTATATATCTGTAATTACAATTCCTGACAGAGATTATGTTCTATAAATATAAAACTAACAAGTGATGATTGTAACAGGATGCATGAAGTATCCAAAACAAAACAACAATAAATATATATCCCTTGGTCTGACATAAAATCAACAAAGTTATATGGTTTAAGGTATAATATCTCCACCAATCTTCGAGATATTTGATCATTCCTAAATTACATGTGATGTGAATGAATCTTCGACATTCAGCCTGTGAAATTCAATGCATATTGACATGTAAAACAATAACTATATGACCTAATCAATTTTCAATATAACCATTAAATTATCTTTCACGATCTTATGGCAATTTCACTCACTGTTCTCAATTAAATCATTATAAATATGATAAAAAACAAATTTTCGCAGGGCTTTATTTAACCCTTTTAATCGGCTGGTAACTCAACGTACCCCTTTATAGACTCCCGTGTACATACAAAACATTGATACACAACTAAGCAAGTAAAGTCTAAAATAGTGTAGAACATTAAGTTCCTTTGACAAGCAGTTACTTCTTCTAACATTCGCTAACAAATTTAGGTGCTAAGGGCTATTCAATTGGGAGGGTAGGAAGGGAATTTTAATCATTGAATGTGGGTCATGGGTCTTTTTTCAGTATGCGTCAATTACCTTTATGCAAATAAACTCATCATAGATACCAGGACTAAATTTAGTATATACGCCAGACGCCCGTTTCGTCTACAAAAGACTCATCAGTGACGCTCGAATCCAAAAAAGTTAAAAAGGCCAAATAAAGTACGAAGTTGAAGAGCATTGAGGACCAACATTCTCTAAAAAAATGGTTCTTGGTTGTAGGGATATTTTGAAAGTCCCTTCCTACTCTACCACATACATGTTAATGAAATAGCCGTAATCAATAGAATTAGAAACCACTCCAAAACGGCTGTTTGTATGGCAACGCAAGATATCTAAAAATTGTCAACAACAAAATACACAAATATGCATGACTGGTCACATTTCTGTAAAAATTCGTCAAGTTGTGATTTTTTTCCCAGAGTTTAGCATTTTTGATGTTTCTACAGTCAGATGAATATCTACACATGGTGGTTATCGTTGTTGTTAAGTTGAAGCAATATAGATCCAGCCATCTCCTTGAATTTAGGCAGACCAAAAAATGTTCAATAAAAAGCAGAACGAGAACTGCAATTTCAAGCAATAACGGATGCCGTATCGAACAGGCATTTGCTATCATGATGGTTATTCGGCATAAGACTACAAGAATCATATTTAATGGTACACCCATCATTATCATGCTTTAGATATTTAAAATATTGGCAGAAATATCGAACTCAAAAATAAATTAATTAAATTCTAATATGACGGCCTATTATCGTCAACCACTATAATCACAGTATATATATCTCCATTTAGCGCAAACGCATTTATATACAAAATTGGCTGTTCCGCGTAACGCCCTCGTTAAACGACCTACTTTCTATTCGATTACAAAAAAACATTATTATTTTGTTATTTTTGGTATGCATGTACAAAACGTCTTCTGCACGTGAAAGAAACAACATAGTCAGCTTGGAATAAATAAAAAAAACAATGATTTATACTGCAACTTATTGTGTTTATTTTCTGAATATAGTAATACCTATATTTTGTGCAATGTCAATTTCATCAGGAATACTTTTTCGGCAATCAGGGTTAATTAAGGGATGAAAATAAGTTTGTAATTTATGTTACAATTTAAATAGCTATCAATCTATTAATTTAAGTTGCAGTATATAAAAACAATATCAGGTCAATTTCATAAAAAATATAAACTTTTTTGTATTCGGCACAAAACAGTTTCTCAGCCTCATACAAAAAAAACTATTTTTTTCTGACATTGACCTAAAAGTAATCAAAGGTACCAGGATTATAATTTAGTACTCCAGACGCGCGTTTCGTCTACATAAAACTCATCAGTGACGCTCATATCAAAATATTTATAAAGCAAAACAAGTACAAAGTTGAAGAGCATTGAGGATCCAAAATTCCAAAAAGTTGTGCCAAATACGGCTAAGGTAATCTATGCCTGGGATATCGTATATGTACATGAAAAGGATTTATAAGTTCATTATTATTATACTGCATAAATTGACTGACTAGAATTATTAAAATTGTTAACAAATATCAATAAAGATAAATACATTATATTCAAGTATTCTAGCTACAATGCAAATCAAGGGAACATAATTATTCGGTTGCAGCAATACAAATATTCGGCGAATTTTTCAACAAAGTTTGACATACTCTGTTCAAATAATAAACATTATGAAACTAGACAACAATTGAATAAAATGAAAATCAGGGCGAATGGACCCTGGGCGAACAGGTATTAGGGCGAACGTGAATCAGGGCGAACAGACCTGGATTCCTGAATACACCATTGTTTTTATTTTTGAAAGAGTTTATTTCTGATTAGTATTAAATGAGTGTTCTTTCAAATATTGTTGTGTTGATGAAGCCTAAATAACTATTCCTTTTCTATTTTTTCAGATGAATTTGTCACACTCAATACGATATTCAAGCACAAAATATTGAAAATTTTCTTTTTAAATACGGGGGTAAAACGGAACATTTAAACAGTATAATGTGTATAGGGCTTTTGCGGTTGACAAAATTACCGTAATTGTCCTATTAGAATCGAAATAATTCAATAAACTTGACAAAATCAAACCCTCGACTTTATCTAAATAAGAACGAGTGGAAAACGAGTGATAACATAACTATCTTTATCTTTATTTCCTTTTTTACCTCTGTTTTTACATATCATACTTACTCCCACAATTTCCAATTGGTATTTCAACAATAATAGGTTTAGGTAATTTTGTTACATTGATCGTTTGCTGATTGGAGTCCTTAAGTACTAAAGATACCATTGGTGAATTAATATATGCAGAAGAACTGTCCCAAGATCTTGGATTCTTGTCTGAGAATAGCATCTGTAATCAAAACATGTGTCATTCTTTATTAAGAAGTAACACGTAGATGGCTATATTATGTAAAGGAGGGACGGAAGATACCAAAGGGATAGTCAAACTCATAAATCTAAAACAAACTGACAACGCCATGGCTAAAAATGAAAAAGACAAACAGAAAAACAATAGTACACATGACACAACATAGAAAACTAAAGAATAAACAACACGAACCCCTCCAAAAACTAGGGGTGATCTCAGGTGCTCCGGAAGGGTAAGCAGATCCTGCTCCACATGTGGCACCCGTCGTGTTGCTTATGTGATTACAAATCCGGTAAATAGTCTAATTCGGTAGGTCACATTCATGGAAGGGAAGGGGATTGTAGTTACGACGTAAGGAAGATATCCGATATCATTTGTGAAATGGTTATTCCATAACGGTCAAAAGTCGTTGTTTTATTTTTGATACATTAGTTTCTATAAATACAAATTGAAGAGATACCAAGAGGGCCACCAAACACCATATGTTGAATAACCAAAAGATGAATTAATAAAAAGATAATTATGTTGTTTTACTGGAGAATAGTTTTACAATTCTTATAGACTATTTTCAAACTGAAGTTTTGAAATGCAAAAGGTAACTACTAGCATTTTTTTAATACAAACCTGAAATTTAAATCCATTGGTACTACTTTCTTTAAGCTGATCTTTTATTTCTGACGGAAGTTTAAACAAACTCGTCACAGTTTTGTTACAGATTTTTCTTGAAGTACTTATATCCGTTGAAGCGTTCGTTGATGTATTTAGTTTGGAAAGTCCAACTACTAAATTCATAGTCTTTGATGAGAACTCCTTTTTGTTTGGTTCGTCTTCGTTTAGAGCTCTTAGTGCAGATTCAGCAATGACATCTACAGTGTGAAGAATCCTCTCTGTTCTCTCGATCTAATATATAGTTTATTTGTATAATTATCTAAATTTGTTATCGGGTTTTCAAAAAAAAAGCTTTGCTAAAAGGTGAAAGTATAAAACTAAAGTTCCAATACCTGAGGCGAAGTAGGCCTGAGTTGAGTTTGGCTATTCTTTTTCTGTTTTTTTCTCTCTCTCATAACGTTTCCGCGCATTTCCGCATCTCTGACTTAATGTTTGAGCGTTCATTATTAAGCGCTTCAGATGTACGAAATTTATAAAGTGTTTGTTTATTGAGTCAACATGAGTGCGCACGCTTCGCCAAGCACTATGTCAATTTTATCTTTTGATAAGATTTGAATTTTCTTTATATATATTTCCTGTCTTTTTTATTGAAATATGAACGTCGGTACCAGCATTTCTTTACTTTTGGCATTGTCCAGAATACTATTTATGTCTATATATTGAAAAATAAATAATACATTTATGGACCAACAATTTAGCTTCAAAAGGAGGGTATGTTTTTCACGGAGTAAGAAAATTATTTAGTTTTCAACGCTATCAACCATTTTATACGGTATTTTGAAAATCGGGAATCAGAACAATATTTTGTCATCTGCTTGACCATAATATATTTTTCTCATAAATTAGGGATCAGAATATTATTTTTAGGAAAAAACAATAACCCCCCTTTAGAAGTTAAATGGCCAATCCCTTAGTGTATTGATATGAATAGTAATATACTGGAATTGTTTGGGAAAAGAAAATATGGTTAATGATTCTGAATTTGCTATCGTGTGTTAACTTAAGTCAGGTATTGCATGAATCAAACTAAAAAGAAAGTACCTTTATAGACTGTGTTATTCTTTAAGTATTTATTATATGTTAATGGGTGAAAGTAGCAATCAAGATATTTAAAATTCAAATTCAAATTTCCCAATCATAAATTAAGGAATTCTAAAAAAATTAAGTTCCAATATCTGAGGGCAGGCGAAGTAGACCTTAGTTGAGTTTGGCTATTCTGTTTCTGTTTCTATTTCTTTTTCTTTTTATCATATTGCTCGTAACGTTTCATCGTACTTCCGCATCTCTGGCTTGATGTTTGAGCGTTCCGTGTGAAGGCACATCTATAAAAGCGCTTCAGATGTACGAAATTTATAAAATGTTTGTTTATTGAGTCAACAAAAGTGCGCACGCTTCGCCAAGCACTATGCCAATTTTTCAAGGGTGAATAGAGGTCGTCTAGGACATTAAACTCTCATTTAAAATATAGCATTATTAGAAAACAAACAGAAGAAAACTACAATAAAAAAAAGTAGAAAAAGTACAATTCCATAAATACATTAGTAAAAAGAAAGGAAACACGGGTCCACGTAAAACAATAAAAAAAATGCCGGAGGATGGGAAGACACGATTCTTTTCCAATCCCAAAAGTTATGAACAATGTTAAGTTTAGCGAAAATAAGGTCTCGTCTCATATAGACAAACAAGTTTCTTCATCATATGACTTTGAAACACCAAAGGTCATGCCATACCAGGGGCCTTAACATTGTTAATAAAAAACTTTTTGAAAGGATGACAAAAATATCGTCCACCGTTGAAAAAAATTGGGAGCCATTAAAGGTGCTTTTTCATCCTTTTGTAAAAAATTGTGTAAAGAAAAGAAATATGGCCAAAGGTCACTTGATGCCTATTTAAATAAATGTCTGAATAATGTTGATATTTGCGTATCACATATCGAAAATAACTTAGAAATAAAAACAAAAGAAGTACGAAATACGCCCATTTCAATGATTAAAACCAAATTCAAGTACTTGCAAAGCGTTTTGTGTTTATTTCGGCCAACAAAGCAGTCAACAATGAGTTGGTGGTATGACTTTTTACTACACTGACGTCCTAAAGAATGAAACCAAACATTCAATAACATGCAAGGCCGTACGCTCAACAGTGAGTCAAATAGTAAATTATCATGTCACTACCACAGCTCAGCTAAAGGCCACTTCTGAACATTTGAAGGTCCCCAATATGTATCTAGACTACACAAACAAAAACGTAAAATAGCGTAACATATCGGCTTTTAGTAAGTGTCCATCTTCTAAGCTTTCCTTGCTGTTATCGAGTTCCTTAACTGTTTTAAAAAAAACTTGTGTACTAGAACATATGAAAATAGTACAGTTAGCTATATTCGGAGTACAAAATTGTGAAAAGGCGTTTTGATTCGGTTGACAGTTTTGACTTTTTCATTCTTTATACTACACATTTACACAATGTTATCAAACATATGTTTTCCAATTAAATTAAGAAGTCATTCACGAACCTGATTGCAAATTCATTTGCTGCAACTCATATAATGCCGAGGATTGCGGGAACGTATAAGTGATGTCGCCACTAACTATATGACGTCGCGTATCTATGTAGAATATTGTAACTATGTTTATGCTTATGTTTGAATAGAATATTGAACTGTACAGTAATATTTTCTTGAGAGTCAACCTAGTCTTATCACAACGCGAAGTACACAACTCAAAAGCCTAACATTGGGGTAATTCTCGGGAAATTGCAGCCAGATTTCAGAAAAAATATTACACGAGAAAACGGAAGTGATGATGGAATATACAAAAACTACGAGATGCTATTTGCAGAGAGCTTTCAATTCCGGAATTAGGACATAATGATTACATGTATCAACCCCCGATAGCTAATCACACGGCAAATTTTGTAGCAAATGTTAAGAAGGATTTCAACAAAAATAGTCCACCAGGAAAAACATCGAAATATCAAGGTATGAAAATAAACCAATAAATTCAACACAAAGAAAAGCATGCACATGCTGTGAGGGGGATCACTTTTCCAATGACTGCACGGAAGTCGCAGAACATGAAAGTAGAATAGCCATTATTAAAGAGAAGAAATTGTGTTTTAACTGTTTTGGTACTCACAAAGTATCAGATTGTCGCTCTAAATAGGATTTGCCATCGTAAACATCACACATCACTTGGCAAGAAAAATACAACTACGCCTCAATCGGATATTCAGGACAAAACAGAAACTTCAATGTTTTACACATCGGCAAGTCAAGAAACTTCAACCGTTTTACTGAAGACAGCAGTAGCTCAGGTAATGGCGGTGAATAATACAGCGGAGGCAAACATACTTTTCGACGAGGGTGTCAACGGTCCTTTATTATTGCAGACTTAGCTACTAAATTAAATGTACAATGGGGATTCGAATTTTTTTCTCATTCCTGACTTGGTACAGTCATTTCATATATATGCGACATTCTTTAGCTGTGTTTACAAAGTTACGAGCCTGTAATTTAGTAGTTGTCGTTGGTTCATGTCTATCATACTTGTTTTTGCACATTATTCAAATCTTATCATATTGTATTATTGACATTGAATGTTTAAGTTGTCTGTTTTACATACGTTAATAAACTCTTAGCTTTACTTTATTGAACGTTTCCTTGCAGGTCATCGAGATATAATGAACAAGACACAAGATACACACTTAAAACAGGTACACGACTATATTGTAACGTACTGTTACTGATTTACGTCGAAATTGTTATGCGTACCATTTTGAAATTATAAAAAATAATCAGTTTCATTTAGTTTTGTTAATTTTTAAAAGTTCAAAAAGTAGTTTCTATAATTCGGTATGGTCTTAGCTTATTAATGATGTTAATGTAATGTAATTGCAATATTATTACCTTTTTTTCTCTTTCCATTTTTTGTTTTGCTGTTTGTTCTTCAAGGTCAGATTCTTCTATTATATCATCGGTGTTATCTTTGACAATTAAATTTTCTTCAGCAATATCAGGTTGTTGTACAAGATTCAAATCCAAAAGATTGGAACTGGAATCAAAAATTGACCTGTAAAGAAAAAGAGATACATATTCTTATTATGAAAAGGCATGCATAATAGAACCAGACTCCTGTATGATCAAACATTTGAATGATAGACTTGGTAACTCATTCCATCAGCAATGGTAAGAAATGAGTAATAGTAAAATTTGCATACGATACAAACTTCTTTGCAGAAAGACAAATAAATACTTAACGAAATCCATTTTGTTTAAAAGTATAGCCGTTTGACTCTTTGTTATATGTCACTCTCATAACAATCAGATCTTTTGCTTTGTTTTGTTAGATTTCACCGGCCCTTTGATGTCAGATCTGAAAACAGCACATGCTGGGTCGGTTTAGTAACCTTACAATATCCAATTATATCAACAAGTTCTGGCAGGTGCAAGTTATGAAATTTTGACACATCGTTGTCAATATAATGGAATTTTATGCGACTCTCATACAAGTGAGAGGTTTAGCTAGCTATAAAACCAGGTTTAATCCACCATTTTCTACATAAGAAAATGCCTGTACCAGTCAGGAATATGACAGTTAGTGTCCATTCGTTTGATGTGTTTGAGCTTTTGATTTTGCCATTAGGGACTTTCCATTTTGAATTTTCCTCGGAGAACATTATTTTTGTGATTTTACTTCTTTTTTGTTTGACAGAAAGAGAATACGCATGGCGGGTGATAACTGATTAGTATAAGGCACTCATCATGTCAACACATCCGTTCTCGCTTCTTTCTTAGTTCTCTGGAACTCTTACCTTAGTTTATTTCTTTGATTTGTATCTTCTTATATCGATTGATAAGATTCGAACATCGACAAATCACTGTTGCCTAAATTTAATGAGGCCCCTCATGGGGGGGGGGGGGGGGGGGTCCTAGTAATCACATAATCACCATTTTTTTGCCAATATAATCACATAATCATTAAATATTTGCTTATCTTTAGTAATCAAATAATCATAAACTAAAAATACAGTCCTAGGTAATCAAATAATCATGAAATATTTGGCTTAATAATCAAATAATCATTAAAAAAACGGCCAAGTAATCACATAATCAAAAACCCCATGAGGGCCCTCTTTAATAGTACTATTAAAAACAATGTCGAAAAAAATATGTTCTAATCAACCTCAACTTATTTTCACTCATTGAATGTGTTCTTGCTCTGATTCATACGATAGTATAGTAATAGTAGTTTTTATATATTGGCTCTATTCTTCTTATCTTCCAGAAGTCAGGAAAGATCGATTTTTTTATATCTGCTTGACTTCGGCACATTTTATGAAAAATATTGCAATTGATATCATAGAAATTAAGATTAGTATCAACACAAAAAGACTTACCTGTTCCTCTATGTTGGTAGTTTGTTTGTACAATCAATCAGCTATCCAAAAAAAATCAAATGTTCACCTTTTCTTAGTTTTAATTTACTTATGACGAAATTCGATATTAAACGGATCCTCTTTATGACGATGAATTAATGAATGGACCATAAAGTCCTTTAAATCCGAAACGTTTCCAGTATTTTTTTTTAATTTTGGGGGTTAAAAATACGACGAAACCTTAGTACTTGTTTTCCAACTATCATGACAGTTAATAAACATTTAAGTTTAGTACACGAGTAGATCTTTATTATGTCGACTTATTAATATTTAAAAGTAAAACAAGAATGCGTTAGTTACTGCTTAGTGGCATTGCAATATCCGGAATACGGGTGGTATGATAACAGTGTAAGGATGACGTCAAAATGACTATGTCAGTTCTCCTTTATAGTACAAATGGTATGAATCAATTTGAAATACTTGATACTGCTGTTATACTTATTGAAGATTCCTTTAATGGAGATATATATAAACTTATCATAGATACATGTACCAGGATTAAAATTTTGTATTTGCACCAGACGCGCGTTTCGTCTTTAAAAGACACATCCGTGACGCTCAGATCAAAAAAAGTTAAAAAGGCCAAATAAAGTACGAAGATGAAGAGCATTGAGGAAAAAAAATTCCTAAAAGTTTTGCCAAATACAGCTAAGGTAATCTATTTATGTGGTAGAAAAGCCTTAGTATTTAATTAAAATCAAAGTTTTGTAAATATTTAATTTATAATTATGACCATATCAATAATAATTCATGTCAACACAGAAGTGCTGACTACTGGGCTGGTGATACCCTCGGGGAATAAAAACTCTACGTTTTGCATTATTTGCCAGACTTTTGATTTCCTTATCTTTAAAAATATATATCGAGCTTTATATTATGATATTGAATAATAATTATATAGATCAATTATTCTCTTTTACTTTACAAGTAATAATAATGTTTTACTTACATGACCATGTTGTCTACTTTTTCCGTTTCGTTTTTATTGACATCTGTGTGTGATATCTGATCAGATATCTTGTCAATAACGGTAATCAATGCATCCTGTAAGAACACTTAAAAAATCAGATACTTGTCATGATGAAATTGTAATGATGCTGGATCTTATCATGTTTTATCTTTTTTCCTAATGTAACGTGTTTGATGGGATAACAAATATCAATACCTCTTTCAATATTTGCACTAAAATAAATACAGCATACAACGATCCTCAAGCATCATACACCATTCCCCATGCGCTATACACAATCAAATCACACACCATACCTCATTACACCATAGCACCATACACTATTACCCATGCATCATATACCATTATACCATACACGATTTATATTGAAGTTTAGATCTTTTCAGAACTGTATTTAACACGATTGAATTATATATTTCTCAATATTTTAAACATACATTTCAAGAACACTTTATTGTGTTAATAGATATGTTAAATTCTTTCTTTTTTTATTCGTGCAATTTTATATTAATTACCTAGCTCCCATACATTTATATTTCATCATATTCATTGAAAAACTCTATGGAGACATAAGTTTTTGCCAACAACTATGAAGAATTATGAAGAATTACTAAATTTTTTTTAGAATAACATCTCGTGAGAATCTCTAAACCAAAATATTTAATAAACGAGGCAACTTGTCCTTTGTATTGCTGATTTTTCGATAAACATCGATTTATATCTTTTTGTGCGTTGATAAATCCAAGAGAGGAATGATTTTACGAATATTGTGCCTCTATCTTAATTTTTGAAACTGGAAAGGGATATAAAGCATAATAAAACAATTTATAGTAATTATTGATGGCATACCTGTACATTATCTGATAAGGCATCTGTTTCCTTAGAAATTTCGTTAGAAGCTTTTAAGATGGATTCCATGTTATCTGTCGGTAAATCAGCTAAAACTGTTACCATTTCCTCAATAACCTATAAACATGATAATGAATGTAATGAAGAATATTATGAACATACAAAATATTTTTGTTAAAAAGAGAAAAACATTATATACATAATATGAATGTTTATTTAATTCTGGAGTATCATTTCCTTAAAACTGTTGCATAGATGTTTACCAAAACCCTCCTTTTCATCATTATATATATATATATAAATATTCATTAAAACTAAAGTGGAAAAAAACAATAACAAAAAAATCAAACAAATGGCGTGATATTCACCATTGTTTTTTAACATCCTTAAAGTGTTAAAATATTTATTTATCCTATAGGTAAAGTATCACGTAATAGGCAACTTTTGGGTTAATCTGTTTTATTTTTTGGTTTGGTGTGTATATCGATCACGTGATATCAATAATTTTAGGAGCACGCAAACCTCGTGTTTGTAGAGTTTGCATCAACTGAAGGAAAACAATATATTTAGAATCAAACCGGCTGGATACTTTTGGCTAAGGATGCAAAGTCTACTACGATATTTACCGAACAATCAGTAACGCTGCTCGAGTAATATCGAGGAACTGTTATCTGACAAAAGATGTTCGATGTTTGATAATATGCTTAACGTTAACTGAAGTTGGGAATGTTTAATCATTTATAATTAAAATCTATGGCACCATTCTTATGACCTGCTTGAACTTTGTACTCTTTTCAGGTTTTTGATTTAAGACAGTATTGTTTAAACATAGTGACACAGTCGCACTTTACCAGCAAGCTGATTATATAAAGAACTCCATAGCTATTTTTCCTTGGAACGATCATCCTTCATTACGTAAATGGATCAAGTTTTATTAAACTGATAATAAAAATTTCGAAGTATATAAAACTAGAGAATAGTTGCATTGGGAAGTATTATTTGTTGATGTACTTATACACAGTCTAGAAGGATGGAGAGGAAAAACATAGATTAGTAAACTAAAGGTAAGATTTCCTTAAATATATGGTCATAATGATACTGAAGGTACACAAAAACATCAAGCATGCTATGTGCGATCTGCTAAAATAACAGGTTGATACCATGTACTTAAACGGATGATTATTCAGAGATACAGAAATATACATCTTACATATTTAATTTCAGTAATTTTATTTGTGCTGTAATTCTGTCAATTCCACATCATGTTTACCACAGATCAGAACAAACAGACGAACCAAATAACTAGACTGCTGAAATTTAAATGTTCTCCTCCCACCATGAATTGGTCATAACATTTTTTTGTTACACCTTCCTGTCAAGTTGTATGATTTTAAGATACTTATTCGCATTTGCACATTGAAGTTCATATTTTGAAAGTCAGAATTACATTATTTATTATTACAATAGAATTGATAAGTATGTTTATACTTCACCAAGAAGTTGGACTTGTTAAAGATAATGTACAAAACATTTGATGAAAATAAAGACAAAAAGAAGATTTTTCAACTTAATTCGATAAAAATACAAACATAAGTTATGATGGGAATTTTTCAGATTGTGTAAAAAATCTTACATATGAAATGAAACGTGTTGACAATTGATTTAATTTCTATCTTTAAAATGTATTTGAGGTGTCATACTCGTTGAATCTTCTTTTAAAAGGCATTTCAATATAATGCATTGCAATTCATGTACAAACTATGCATTGTATTGTATACCAAAGAATGAAGTATTGTCCTATAAAAGTTTGGTCAGTAAATGACCATAAATAAACGTAGTCATTTCAAAATCCGCTCATCATATGTGACCGTAATATCAAACTCAAAAAGAATCTTCCTCTTTGAATATGTGACCATATATTCAATAAGTTTCCAATCCCATATAAAGTATTTTATTTAGCAAACAGATAATATATTTCGTCCCAAATGTTAGTCTTTTTTTTGTAATTGTGACTTTGACGATTGAGGTTTCACCTCAAAATTAATTAAAATCTTCCTATGAATGAATATAATCTTTATCAAAATAAGTAAGCAATCCCAAATATGTTGTATTGATTTAACACCAAAAAAACCCCGCATATTTTGATGCAGAAATGTCAGCCCAGTTGTAGGTAATTACGACCTTGGTTTTTAACAATGTTACCTTGTAATCATTAGGGATCTTATCCCCATTTTAGGTGACCATATATCTTAGTAATATATTTCCGCTTCTTCATGGCATGGTATATAAATAAAAAGATACATCTTACGTGAGCTTTTTCTTGTATTCCAGTGTGCATATAATGCATTAAATCCATCGTTGCGCCTACAATATCTCCATATTCCTCTGTTTTATGAACAAACTCTTCAATCTTAAAATGAGCTTAAATGAAAGAAAGCACGCTGGTTTATACTAAAAGTTATCTGTTTAATATGTCAAATTTGTCAATTTAAACAAATTGATGATATCATAGTGACTTCACTTACGACATTTTTGTTTTTATGTGTTCATGTAAGACCATCTTGTTCATTCATCAAGGAAGACATAACTTAATACCGTTAATTTTATTAGAGATGAAACAAAATGTATTTAAATATTAAAATATATTTTAAGGAGCGAGATGATGCCCTTTTGATTATACAAAATGGTTTAAATGATGTCATCTTTGCTAGATATCATTAGAAAAATGAAGTACCGAAAAAGTTATAACTTTCCCGAATCAGATTGCATCATGCACACCTAGTTTTTGGAGTAAATCTGATTGTTACACATCATAGTGTAAGTGGAAATATGAACATAAGTATGGACATATACTGGTACATGTAAACCAAGCATGATTTACTTGCCCATTAGGACCATAATAGTCTCTCATCCCATGTATATCTAAGACTGTCTTAGAACTACATAAACAAGGTATTTGTGCTGTTTAAAGTTTTCTTACATCCCTTTTATTTACATGCCCTAAAATTATTGATCATGCTGTTTAATTTTTCATCTAACTCTGCATTAGCAGATCTTTTTATCACTTTGTCAGGATACATGTACAAAATTTATTCACCAATTTACGATTGTAGATGAACATAAGAAAGCATATTGAAAAATAATACATAACTCCTTGATGGAATATTATATATATTGATATTTACTTTGTATGCATATATATTGTTTTCCTCACAAAAGAAAGAAAGAAATTTAAGTCATTATTTTGATTGCAGATTCCGGCACATTGTTGCTTTATAATTTAATTAATTAAGCTACAATTACATTTTGATTAATTAAAAATGACCTGAACAACCCTTTTCCTCCTCCCTAAAAACTAATATATACATGTGGAAAATAAATGAAAAAAAACCGAAAAATTTGATATAATGCAAAACAAAAATTATCATAATTCTATTAATTTAATAAATATAGCGAAATAACTCGTCAAGTGTTTTAAATCTATGTATAATACATACAAAATGGAAAAATCTCAGTTGTACTCTGTTACCTCCATTAGCCTGAAAATCTCATTGCTGGTCACATATAAGGGTAAAGGTTTTTCTTAGTAGCTGTTTTGGTGCAATCATTTACAGTGTGTTGTATGTATAAATGTATGCGAGAAACAGTTACTGTTGATTTAAAGCCTTAAGCCACGACTACCATTGAGACTACTTTTTAATTCTACAATGAAATTTACGAACATCAAAGGCGCACACCTAAAATAACTCATTTCTCCTTTTAGAATTTTTAACACGAAATACTGCTCTTGTTTCTATTTAACATCTTTAATGATACCATTATATTAATTGTGAGGTTCATTATTTATTGCTGATGTGTTTATGTTATAATTCAAACATATTCATTTGGCTGATTTCAACAACACACATTTTAAAACGTAGCAGTTCTACGGCCAACATAAGACCCATTTACAAAAAGTTTGACCCTTTAACTGTTTAATAGCATTGCTAAAATAATATTAGAAAACAGAATGATAAAACTATAAATGATGAAACAGTTTAAAAGGATTTGAAACAAAGCAAGACAAAATGCGCAGCAAAGCTTCACATGTTCCTTGTTTCCATGCATTATCCCTATATCTTAATTATGTCAAGACAGTACACTTTTATTATTCAAATATTTCAAACTGTTTTATTCTACCACCAAATTACAGATTGCTGTAGTAAGAGTGAACATAAGTTTTTGAAAATAGGTTCAAATAATCTTCAATTTTGAAAAAAATCTAGTTTTACAATTATCAAAATTCCTTCGTCTAGCATACTGAATTAAAATTCTGATATATCTTTGACGATTTTTAAAAAAAATGTAAGTTTATACAGAAATAAGATTAAGTTTCAAATACATACCGTCATTACAAGTATTATCATCTGCATTATAACGTTGCATTGCTGGTAGTTTGCAATAGCATACATTGAATGAACAAAGCAAAGGAGGGTAGCAACTCGTATTTCTAGCGTCTATCGAGCAGGGGTCTTGGAATCTTCCAACTGCAATGAAAGTCTTAAAATCAATTTTTTTTAAAGTATATATTAAGTTTACATGATTGAGCGATGTTTATTTCAATATACTATAGAAACAATAATAGATTATAGTAAAGCAAAGACCAACATGGTATGACACTGACGTAATCTAGCTTAACATCGCCTTGGTGGACGTGTGGTTTAAGTACATGATTGTGTAGTTCATCTACTGTGTCAACACTGAGGTTTTGCGTTCGATACCTTTGCAGGTGGACTATATGTCTCCGAGGACATCATCAGATTATTAGTCAGTTCTTCTGTTCTATTCTGAATAAAGCTCCAAAAGAATGAAACTGTGTCATCGGACTACCTCCATGACCTCTGGTAAACGAGTTTAAGTCTTAAAAGGTCATTTTTATGTAATTATCATCTAAAAAGACTGAACAACAACAAAATATCTTTCATGATGCTTGCTTAGATTTTATTGGCAGAACTATACATGGAACACTGTAGTATCATGTTTTCTAAATTGTGTTTCAGAGGGATATCATTAAAATTGAGAATGGAGTGTTAGTGATTCATTAGTTTAGATAACATACAGATACCATGTTGCATGATTGATTGTATTGTTGAAATGTAGTTGAATACGGTAAAAATATATGAAATTTAGGAATATTCTTAATTATCTAACAACTATTTTTTACATGTGATTTTGTCAAACTGAAAATTTGAAAAGTTTTCATGCGAATATTGCTAATTTTCGTTGTTTTTAAGGGTTAATAGAAATTACTATCTTGACATCAACGGAAAGTTGATGTCAAGATAAAAAACTTGCTAGTATATTGTGCAATAAACATGTCTCTTTCTTGAAAACTATATTTTCTACTAGATATCCTATATATAAGTGAAGATATGGAGGTATATGTCAATCATGTTCATGAATTAAATTTATGGAAAGTTTATGTCAATCTTAAGCTGGTTCATGAATTGAAAATTAGTGGAATGTTCATGTCAATCGTGTTCATTAATTAAAATTAATGGAAAGTTGATGTCAATCTTAAGCTTGTTCATGAATTGAAAATCAGTGGAATGTTTATGTCAATCGTGTTCATGAATTGAAAATCAGTGCAATGTTTATGTCAATCTTGTTCATGAATTCAAAAGTAAATAGTAAGTTTATGGTAATCATTTTCATGTATTAAAAATGTATATGAACCTACTTGTTTTACAACTATTGTCACTTGGGTCGTGATACTGTGTTGCTTGCACTTCACAACCACAAACTCCAAAAACACATATCAAATTGTTGTAACATGTTGAAACCCCAGGTACAGAGATGCATGATTCCTTGTATCTGTTTCCTATAAAGCATATACTTTTATCATAACATCATTACTAATGCAAACGATGCATTGAGCAAAGATCATATTTGACATACTTTTCAGCGTAAGGGAGATATAATTAAAAGTTATAACTGCTGTTCAGTCATTGCACATGTATTTGAATTCATAGTTCAAAGCCAGATTCAATTTTTTTTTCTCCTCTGTGTATCAAAAAAAACATTTTATAAATTCTGCGCGTGTAAAGTGCGTTTCTGGATTTAACTTTAACTGGGAAGCTTAATCCAAACATTTTAAATCCAACGATGTATGAATATTTAAAAAAGTGAGGACCATAAAAAACTTGCTAGTATATTGTGCAATAAACATGTCTCTTTCTTGAAAACTATATTTTCTACTAGATATCCTATATATAAGTGAAGATATGGAGGTATATGTCAATGAGACAACAATCCACCGACAATGATAACCGATGGACAGGTGTCCCAGAATATTATAAAATGGAAATCGTCGAGTTGCTATATAAAACTTGTGAATACATATTACAGAATCAATCAAAGATTTGATAAGTACTGAGTTATCGCGGCACGACTTTAGATCAAGGGGTTATCTACTTTTTCTTCTTTCACTAACTGCAATGACTCTTTGATCGGTATTGTTAAGTATTGTTTTTCTTATATTTGTGCATTTGTTAAGGATGTACACCTCTGAGGAGCCAACACGAATATGATTGTAAAAGAAATAATTAGTAAAGAAAAAAATCATATGGTGGTGCGCTTCCTATTTTGCTACGGCCATTTGAAAGTACACATTTCTGATGAATTCACATTTTTCATGAATTTTTATCCATTTTGGTCTATTACCATGTAAAAAATCAGAGTTTCACGAATAAACTTTTTTTCATACTTTCAATAAAGATGATGTGGACCAATCTGAATAAATTTAACTAAAAAAAACTATAGGTAGGTGTTAATATAAGACAGTTTTATAAAACTTTGTTGCTTTTTTTGTCAAATTTACCATGCTGTCAATTTTGTCAATTTGGAATTTTTCTCCTTTTTTAGAACAAAAAGCATATTATTTTAACTTTTTTGTTATAAATGATTGAAAAAATAGATATCTAAGAAATTTGAAAAGAAAAATTGATATAGGATGTACATGTTTCAGGTAAAATAATTTCTTGTACCCCTCACCCATTTCCTCAACATTTTGGCTAATGAGACTGACTTGATTGGTTATAAAACTTGAAAATTTTATTACTCAAAAACTACTTTAATTTATTATTAATATTGTAAATACACATTTTTTTTACAGAGTAAAGCTTGATTACGATATTTTTTGAATTCGTTGATATTTTCCACTTGTATCACATGTTTTTGAAACAATTCCAGAACGAGATTTCAACGAGACTGAAACGTCAGAAGAAAACATCCTTAAAAAAGTTTTTTTTTAAAAGCAGAACAGTACAAAGACTCCACATTGATTTGATTCTGCAAACGCCGACAACTGAAGACACTTCTGATTTTATGACCAATTTGACTGAATCGTGTTATTTCTTAAAAGATGTCTATTGGGTGTCTTTGACTTTTTCTTATTTACCTTAGTTCGGCTATGGTGAATACATCTATGTGATTGAACTCTCGTTTGTTTGAAGATAAGGGATCATAATTGCATACAAGAAATTATTAGTAATGAGAAAAAAATGTATATGTACTTTTTTTTATTGTTTACAAACAATAAGTCAACTAAATGAAACTTTGGAGTTACAATGTATGATAAAGTATCTAAGTCTGCCATACGTACTTCTTATAATAGCCCAAATAAGGTAAAGACAAGACGAAAAAAACTATTACAGCATCAAACCATAAATAAATATTATAATAGCATCTTAAATTTATATGCCTTTTATTTGTGTTTGAATTTATAAGTACATACTTGCTTTACAACTGTTATCTATTGGGTCGTGGTACTGCGCACGAGGATTTTCACAATAACATCTACCAGAAACACACACCAAGTTGTTGTAACAGCTCAATGGTGTTAAGCATGTTTCATTGTACTTTTTTCCTATCAATAAACAATTAACATGATTATTTAAGCACATTCCTTCTAGACAATAATTCGAAGGTCTGAATGACCATGTTAAATTTGAATCATTTTGTTCACCTAAAGTTTATGTCGATATCTTTGTCCTAAAAATAAGGTTAACAAACCATTCAATAGAATTCAGAAAGAAATATATAGTTTCAATTAATGCATTAATTTATAAGTTTTTATCTAATTAGAAGAAAAACCTTTAAAGACTTTCGAAATATAGCAACAAGCTCGTTTCACTTGTTTTTGTTCGTGTTGTAGATTCCCTTTGATTAAAGAGATAAGAAAAAAGAAAGTAAAACTGTTGTCGAAAAAAATGATTATGTCTTCCAATCAATTAGTTAATCAACTTACTTGCAGCATTCACAATAAGTTATATTTTTAAATAAAAATTATCACTTCTATTTATGAGCTAGATGTAACCACTTTTGTGTTTGAAGATGCTTTGATATTGTTCTGATTGCCGGTTTTAAACAATAATTATTCTGCTTGTTCTTCCTCAAATTTTTTTCTACCGATTCATTTTAATTTCACAATAAGCCGATACGATATTTATTACATACTATCGAAATGTTAGTATGCTTTTGAAACTGACAAGCTTTTTAAAATTTGATTTTGACGTCCTTTCCCATTTATATACATATGCTTTTAATTTGACTTTGTATTTTAATTGAATACATACTTGCTTTACAAATGTCATCCATTGGGTCGTGATACTGGGTTCCCGGATTTTCACAATCACATCTACTAGACACACACACCATATTATTGAAACAGCGTAGTTGTGTTGAACATGTCTCTCCGTACCTTTTTCCTATGAATAAACAAGTAACACGATTATATTATCACATTCCCTATGGACAATAATTTGGTCGAAAGAATGTTGTAATTTGACTTCGAGTCATACTCTATATAAGAAGGTGGTTTCGACATGTTTTTTCTAACTTTAGAAATAACAAACGCATTTGAAAGGATTAAAATAACAAGTATACGGATGCAAATAGTACATACTAACTATTTAATATCTGATTAGAAGAAAATTATTTACAGATGTTCAATATGTAACAATTAATTTGTAATTGCGATATATCCTAGAAAGGCTAGTATGCTTGTGTTTTCTAGTTTGCCTTTGATAAAAAAAAAATCCAAATGCTGTCGTACAGGCTATTTATGTCTTCAAATATATTAGCAGATCAATTTTTTACGGTTAGATAGATAATCTAAATATTGTATTTGATAAGCTAGATGTTTCCGTCTTTCTGTTGAAAATATAAAAATAAGAAGATGTCAAATTGAGAATGGAAATGGGGAATGTGTCAAAGAGACAACAACCCGACCGTAGAAAAAAACCAACAGCAGAAGGTCACCAACAGGTCTTCAATGTAGCGAGAAATTCCCGCACCCGGAGGCGTCCTTCAACTGGCCCCTAAACAAATATATACTAGTTCAGTGATAATAAACGCCATACTAATTTCCAAATTGTACACAAGAAACTAAAATTAAAATAATATAAGACTAACAAAGGCCAGAGGCTCCTGACTTGGGACAGGCGCAAAAATGCGGCGGGGTTAAACATGTTTGTGAGATCTCAACCCTCCCCCTATACCTCTAGCCAATGTAGAAAAGTAAACGCATAACAATACGCACATTAAAATTCAGTTCAAGAGAAGTCCGAGTCTGATGTCAGAAGAAGTAACCAAAGAAAATAAACAAAATGACAATAATACATAAATAACAACAGACTACTAGCAGTTAACTGACATGCCAGCCCCAGACTTCAATTAAACTGACTGAAAGATTATGATTTCATCATATGAGCATCAGGCACAATCCTTCCCGTTAGGGGTTTAGTATCATACCATCATAAAATATATACGAATAACATAACCCGTGTCATGCCAACAACTGGTTTTTAAATAAATGTGTTTAGTTCCGACGCAAAGACCGTATAAGTGAATCAATATTAACGCCAAAATATGCAATCTTTAATGACCTGACAACAGTATCGTAACTATATCCCTTCTTAATAAGTCTATTCAAAGGTTTTGTTAGTTTCTGGAGTGAATACTGACACCTTTGTGCTTTATAAAGAATATTTCCATAAAAAATTGGATGTGAAATACTTGAACGTATTAGAAGTCTGCATGTTGAGCTATATTTACGAATGATGTCTTTATACCGATGATAAAATTTAGTAAATGTTTTGACTAGTTTGTGATATCGAAAACCCTGGTGTAATAATTTTTCAGTAATACATAAATTTCTCTCGTCAAAATCTAAAACATTGTTACATACACGAGCGAATCGTACAAGTTGGGATATATAAACACCGTAAGATGGTAACAAGGGAACGTCACCATCTAAAAATGGATAATTAACGATAGGAAATGAAAAATCATCTCTTTTATCATAAATTTTAGTATTCAACTTTCCGTTAGTGATATAGATATCAAGATCGAGGAAAGGGCAGTGGTCATTGTTAGTATTAGCTTTATTTAAAGTAAGTTCAACAGGATAAATTTCTTTAATATACATACTGAAGTCGTCATTATTGAGAGCCAAAATAATCATCCAAATATCTAAAAGTATTATTAAATTTGTGTATTAGATGTTGTTTCGATGTATCTTTGCTTATTTTGTCATAAATTGTAACTCATAGCAATACAAAAACAGGTCTGCAATAAGTGGTGCACAGTTGGTCCCCTATTGGAATTCCTATAACCTGACGATATACGGAATCCTCAAAGCGAACAAAAATGTTATCTAGTAAAAATTCAAGGGCATATATAGTATCAAAGCATGTCCAATTGACATAGTTTTTTTGTTTATTGCTACTAAAAAATGACCTAAAAGAGATTGAACATATATATTCACATTCTGACTTTTTAAATGCCCATTTAATTAGGTGTGTGAATTTTTTCTTAATGAGAATGTGAGGCAATGTGGTATACAAGGTAGAAAAATCAAAACTTTGAACAGATTTAAAATCACCAATATAAGCATGCAATTTATCAAGTACTTCCAACGAGTTCTTGACACTCCAAAAGTAATTAATTCCACTATTTTCGAAGGCCTTATTTGAACAATTTATTATCAGGTTTTTAATTGTACCAAGTGTGCTGGTAAGAAGAATAGACAATTTAGTAGTGGAACAATGGCTTGAAGACGAAATAAATCTATATTTGTAAGGTGTTTTGTGTAGCTTCGGAAGCCAATACATAGTTGGGACTTTCATTGTATTTGGCTCTGCTTGTAAAGCGGTAGCTAAAAGTTTATGTTTGTTACAGATGTCGTTTTCTGAAAATGGAGTCAGTTGGAATGTAGGTGAATCGGTGATTTCTTTTTTCAGAACCTCAATGTAAAATTTACGTCAAACAATAATAATATTATAAGCAGCTTTATCGGCCGGGACAAAAACAAATTCCTTGGCTAGTTCTTCTAGTTTTTGTTTGATACGAGAAATAGGTTTATTGTGATTATTGTTAATAGTATAATGTTCTTTAAAATGTTGAATACGTATATCAACTATCTTCATTACTGAATTAAAAAAAGAGTACAAAGATTTTTTGTCAGCTTTTTCCCGTTTTATCCATTTCATACAGTAAGTATGGAGTGAGTCGTGGATGATATTACGACTCATTCCAATTAATAATTGACGGGGTACGATATTTAGGTCCTTAACTGAGGAATGATTTTAACTCTCGGTCTTGAACGATGTTAAGATCTCCTGTTATTAGTGGAGCGGCGAATGTTGAAAAAGTCGCTTAGTTAACGATTTTAAATTACCTAAATACCTCATGGAATTTTAAGGTCTTAAATTGTTTATCGATTATTCAGCTTTAGAAAAATATTTGTCGTCAATATCAAATGTGGTACAAATGACGTTAAAAATAGCCTTAACTGACGTTACCCAACTTGCACCGAATACCCCACTGCTGATTCGGTAGTCAAATTTCACAACAAACCCGTTCTAAAAAAAATATGTGAATGAAATTGGTAAATACAGTTATTCGTGATCAATTTATCAACAAATTCATGGTCGATTTGATCAAGATCCAATTTGTCAGATAACAGTTATGATATACTTCAATATACTATAATATTACTTTCTTTTTTTGCTGAAGGATTTGGAACCTTTTTGCATATACATTAAATTCTATAACGTCTGAAAAATTAAGTTTTGAGAATTATGTCACCCGATCGACAATGTCGGGTGACATATTGCTTTTCCTCTGTTTCTTTTTCTGTATTATTATTATTATTATACTTCCACCTAATTTTGTCCGCCCACTTTCTCAGAACCAAAAGTACCAATCAGAATGATGGTGCACTATAACAAGGAACCCTGACTCCCCAGAGTCTGTGCAACTTTGGAACTAAAAAATGGCTGCCATCACCATGGAAACGGAAAAATGGTGAAAAAATATAGATTTGGAGTTCCTTGAATTATTTGAGAATGCTTAAGCTTAAAATCTTTAGATTTTAATACAATGTAGGTGCCCACTATATACCGGTTTTGGATGATTTTGGCACATTTTGGAACTGCTATGTTGCCATGGCAACTACACCAAAAATTTCAAAAATATGGAAATGCTCCAATTTTTTTGAAACTTTAGTATAACGATGAGCAACTTTGGTAGATGTGGAATTTGGCGTTGGAATTTCCAAAATGTCTGCCGTTTCCATGGAAACAATGCAAAAAGGTCAAAATGCTCCAAAAACTTCCGGGTTTGGTGAATAACTTTGGTATGCTTGAACTTAAAATCATCAAATTTTTATGCAATATAGTTGTCCACTATATACAGGTTTTGAATGATTTTGATAATCATTGGAACTACTATGTTACCATGGATACAGGAGCAAAAATTTCAGAATGCTTCAAAATTGATGAAACTTGATATGATTGTTAACTATCAAGTCTAGATATGACTTCTGAAGTTGGAATTTCCAAAATGTCCACGGTTGCCATGGAAACTGCAAAAATGTCAAAAATTCTCAAAATGGTTTTAACTTAATGAAATTTGATATAATTGGTAACTGACAAGATAAGATGAGATTTTTGACTTTGAAATTTTCAAAATGGCTGCCGTTGCCATGGCAACGGTATAAATGTGAAATACTTTAAAATGCTCTGAATATACTGAAAATTTACAAAAAGATGAATAGCCATGCATATTTGTGCATTTACTGTTAAACAAGTTTGAAATGGCTGCCGCTTAGTGGCAATAGGGGGAAGGGTGACATCCGCTATTGCTTGCAATGGCAATTCTAGTTTAAATTGAGATTCCAACTTAAGCATCACTTAAATATCAATATAGCACTGTTATGCAAGAAGATATTCAAATCTAAACTATTAAAGTGAGAAATATTTTTCGGTTAAGCAGTTGCTTAATTTTTAGAGGTAGATATTAACTGTATTATAAGCCTTAGTTAGGTTGTATTTGCTCTTTGGTCGGATTGTTGTCTCTTTGACACATTCCTCATTTCAATTATTATTTTTATGTAAAATATAAAACATGACTAATACCTGCTAAGCTTTAAATAACATGAGTAGTTGATAAAACGATTCCACTTGAATATATTTAAAAAAAAAAAAAAAGTGTAACAATCTTGAAAGGAATGAAGAATTTGTCCAAAATTCAATTCTCTAGACATATTATAAATTGTGTCATGGTTCATTCTTTGAACTGAAATAATTAACACCTACGTGGATTGCAGGTATTATAATCAGCGTTGTAGTATTGATTTGTTTCACAGTCACATAGACCAGAAGAACAAATGAGGGGAGAATAACAACTGCTAACTGATGTGGAACAAACTTCTTTGTATCTTCCAACTGTAATAAAAAGCAATTATGCAGCAATTGTTTAATGTTGCATAGTTTTGGATCATTAAAAAAATTGGTCAATAAGATTGGAATATTTTACCATTATCTAAGTTGTTTATCTCTCACTGAATTATTCTTACAAAATGAGTAAAAGAACTACCTGTAATTGGATATGTATGTGCCCTTTACATAGCTAACAATATTGCAAAAGTTTTATGACGATCTGAATGTAACTTTAATTGGTTATCCCCATTTTACCAACACGTATCATGAGAGTTCCTCGAGAGATGTATAGGCAGTCAAACGGCATGTACCAAATTTTTTTTTAAATTTAAAATAAAAAACAATTTGCAATATTCTTTTTTTTTCAAGATGTTAATAAAAGAAATGTGCATGCAGACTAAAACAAGAGGACATAGAGAGCCTGTGTCGCTCACCTTGGTCTATTTGCATATTCAACAAAGGACACTCTCCAACATTGTAGACGAGAATAGAATTTATGAATTCAACAAAAAATCTCTGTTTTGTTGATTTTGAATTGGTGATTATTCAGTCTGTTTTTTTTTCTCTCTCTATCTTCGTTAGTTTTTTGCTCAAAACACAAAAGAGGATATACAAATTTTTTTTAAGGGCAATTACTCCTATAAAGACTGACAGTTGGCTACCTTTATCAGCCAAAAAAACTTGCTAGTCGATCTTGCCTCGCTGATATCTTTTTTGATTTTTGATTCAAAGTGTCAATATATCTATTAAAATTTGCATCATATAAGGCAAAATGTCAAAAAGAATTTATAAAAAACGTCATTAAAGTGCAATAACTATAATAAGGAGTCAAAAGACGAATTTAACCATAAAACATATTCGTAGAACTAGTCTTGCTGATCATTTTTTGTAACTTAAGATTTCTTTCTTATTTTTTTTCATTTTTAAAATAATATACAAATAATTTAAAAAAAAAAAAGGTGAAATTTATCCTTTAAGGACAATAATTCCTTTAAGAAGTTGTCTGCAGTTTTGTTTTATACAGATAATTGATAGAGCTCAACATTCTGAACATTTGTGGTCATGTTGGATTTTATCTAATCAAAACTGTTTTCAAAATAAAAGACAAAACGTGCATTTGACCCCTATGTTCTAATTTCCGGCATGTCGCCTTTCTTGTTTGGCAGGCGCAGTCACCGAACCTATTTTTTGAACAAGATACCACAATGATAAATTTTTGCTGAGTTTGGTTATATTTGACACACTTATTGAGGACAAGATTTTTGTAAAAGTTAACGACAGACAACGGCAGACGATGAAGACGGACACTAAGAGATGAGAACAGTCAACTTAGCCGTTGGGACCAGGTGAGTTAAAAATGAAGATCCACGCGTTGTCATACTTTTCATACTCCAATCGGTTCGAAACAAATAGGAATTAGCGGTTTACCAGTTGGGGAAATCGCACAAGTGTTACAGCTCATCAATATCTATCAATCTGCTGATCGAAGAGAAAGCTCATCAGATTCAAAGAAAACTTTTCTTGGCCTAAATAACTCTTCAGCGATGAATACCTACGTGTGTTACATGTATTATCGTCTTCGTTGTAATACTGCGTTGTTTCACAGTCACATAAACTAGAAGCACAAATTAGAGGAGAGCTACAACTGCTGACTGATGTCGAACAAGGTTCTTTGTAGCTTCCAACTGTAAAAAAAAATAAAACATGTTTAATTGTTTGAACTATTGCCCAAGTTGACATTCCTTTTAATAAATTACTCATACCAGATAACTGAAAAACTGACGACGGTTGTATAAACCGATATAAACGTACACATAAATTTCAAAAAGATAGCGATATCGTGCAATTATAATTTTCTAGGTCTGTTTGATTTCATGATACATGTTAAAACAATTAATTATTCATCGTTTTTTAGTAGTGTAAGAATTATTTTTGGTGAATCGTTTCAGACAACGAAATGTTCAACTTTCACTTTCAATGTTGACATTCTTTTTCTTTAAATGGTTGAATACGACTTACATATATGTAACCAATCTCCTACTAGTTAATTGGCTAAAATTGAAGTACGAATACAGAATGAAGTCGAATTAGTCAACTCGAAGTGACTAATTTATCATGGATGTTTCTTTAATTATTCTGACAAATTTGTGCTAACCTGACTTCAAAACACGAATTATTAGTTCTGTTTTTCACTTTCATTTAGGGCTATTCCATAAAAAAATGTATGGGAGGGGGGGGGGGGGGGGGGGGGGTTGGAAGGCAGTTTTTGTCAGCACCCACCACCCAGACAATTGTAATTGAGAATTTAAGTGCATCATAGTGTGAAAAGTTGCTCTGATACCCATCACCCATGTATTATTAATATAATGTGCCTTCCACCCCCCCCCCCCCCATACATTTTTTTCTGGAATAGCCCTTATGATATCTCGTAATTAATATTAATGCCACTTTTAATATTTTTTTTGCTGTAGAATTTAAACGTTTCGTATTTAGAATAAATTTCAGAACGTCTGAAAATCTTTTAGTTTAAAGCCTTTTGGTAACGAAGCATATGTGAGCGGCAATAATATATCCAATCAACACTATCTTGCCACATAATGTTAAAATCTAAACTATTGATGCGAGTTTGTATTTTTAAGTATTGATGATGCTAATATTTAACTTCATCAAGCCAACATTAACATATTTCAGAAAGAAATTGAGAACTTTTGCTAGATTTGCTTTTCGGCCTATAAATGAATTTGATTATACTTCTTTATTTTAGCTTTAATAATAGCAACTTACGTTTGTTACAGGTATTATAATCTGCGTTGTAGTAATTTGTTGTTTCACAGTCACACAAATCAGAAGCACAAATAAGTGGAGAGTAACAACTGCTTACTGTTGTCGAGCAAGGTTCCTTGTATCTTCCAACTGTACGAAAAAATTAAGCGTCTGATGTTGCATTAGTATTTGGATAATTGTTTGTAATATACATGTAACATGTATAACCAAAGTTGATAATCCCTCAATAAATCACTTTTATAAAATGAATAAAAGAACCATTAGAAACTTCATATTTATTTTTTTAATCATGCATTTCTAACCATCTTGTAGACAGAACATTTTATGACAGTCATACATTTTTTTATGGTAGGTTTTTATGAATTTGAAATGTGTATGCCCAATTTACCACGAAATAAACACGTTTTTGTATTCTAACGAAGATAATCAAATGATGCTTATGGAAATATTAATTCCGATGGGGCCATATAAGTTCAGATTTTTGTAAAACGGACGACGACGGACGATAAGGTAACTTCTGTTCAGGTGAGCTTAAATCTTATCTGTCCAACCGAACTATAAATGAATTGATTGAATGACTGATTGGTATTTAACGCCACTTTCAGCATTTTTGTCATTAGTGGAAGAAGCCGGAGTACCTGGACAGAACCTCTGGTGGAAAAACTTACATACTTTATCATTTAAACTCATCTCGTATTCAGATATTTATTACTCATTGAATTTTAATTATTTTGGCAGGGAGTGGGATACTCATACTGATATAGGTTATTGATTGAAAACTTTTGGATAATTTTAATGATTTGAAAAGAATATGAAATGAGTCAATTCCAAAAATAAATACTCAGGTGATCTTTTATAGCTAGTTTAGCTGTCATGATTATAATTTTTAGTTTACACTTTCAAGTTGGCAATATTTGATTCCAAAATAAACTTGGGAAGTTATTCAATTTTACTAATGAAAACCTACGTGTGTTACAGGTATTATCATGTCCGTTGTAGTATTGCGTTGTTTCACATTTACATAGACCAGATACACATTTAAGAGGAGAGTAACAACTTTTTGCTGCAGATGAACAAGGCTCTTTGTATCTTCCAACTGTAGTAAAAAACAATCATGATTAAAATGTTTGATATAGCATTACTTTTTTGAGAAATTCATAAGCTTAGTCAATTCGATTAGAACATATGAACCATTCTCAAGTTAATAGCCCCATTATAACACATGCATTAAAAAAGGTCATAATTTTGATCCTTAACTTAATATTTAATTGAACCTTGCATTGCTAACTGATGACATTACCATGCAACTTTTCACATATAAATGTTCAACTGTAATACCCATGTCTTTGCTTCAAGCAATCACTTTTGATTCAAATTATTTGCACTAGTATACCTGCTTCTCTAATCAAAATACATTACAATCATATGAAATATAGACAAATATAAAAAAAAATCATACCAGAACTGTAAACAAATATTTCGAAAATCCATGAATCTAAAAGATACGACAAATATTGAAGAATAAGTACTAGAGTAATATAATGTTTACTTAGTTTGTGGGTAGTATTTGGTAGAAGCATGCATTTCATTTAAAAAGTACGTTGATACTTGAAAAAAAATATTGTTAAATTAAGAGTTAATTAAAAGGGTACACTTCAAAAAGTCCGATACAACCATACAAGAGAAAAGACCGAAGTACACATACTTTTACAATGACATTTTTAACATATTTGCAGCAAGATATTAGCCTAATTCTATCTATGATTTTGAGACATTGTGAGCAGGTATAACGTCAATTAAAACACCACGCCTTTGCTTCTGTCTTTCGTAAAATATCTTTAGAGATGTCATGAATTGATACACTATTCCTTTTTCTCTAACTTAAAAAATAACAGCAACACTGAACCAATCAAAAAGCATAAAGCTTCGTTAATGTTTGCAATTCAATATAATCTGCTTTGGCGTTCTACTACTACCCGTTCGAGAGCACATGAGTTCACCTTGACCATAGCATCTTACACTGTGAAACTAGCATGCAAGATGTAAAGTTCTGTGACAGCAGATTTTGATGACTTACATCATTTATCTTTTAAACATTTGTAATGGTTGTTTTTCAATGACTAGTATTTCGTATGGATAAAAGATGGGAGGTTAACATAGACGAGAGAGCAATTATTCGACTCAAAGAGCCAAAAGGAACGAACAGATTACTAATACTTTATATCGCCTGCTTAAAAGCATAGATATAATAAATGATTATCAGGAAAATCTAACTCTTAATGATCTACTTAACACCACTGATCAATATCAATTTATCAACCGATTTATAAAAGAGTATCGCAAAAGTAATCTCTAATATCACTAAAAAGATTTACACATTACGTGCACCCTTGAAACAAGTTGCCAAATATATGTATTTTTATGTGTAATGTTTTATGAACATTTGGCTATCTTTTCTTTTTTCTTGTTTCCCTAATCTTGGCTAAGGTGAACAAATGAACATGTTCCCACGCCCGTTTGAAGAAAAGGGATCATATAAGCATAGTGATAAACAGAATTTTTAATAATGAGCAAATCAGGTTAGAGATTTTGGATTGATATTTTGAAATGAAAAAAACGTAAAACTACTGAAATATTCCAAAGTAACAATGCATAAAGCAAATTTCAGGTTATGTAACTCGTATTTCTTAGAATAATTATACTAAGGTTGTACAGCTATAAAATGAAGGTTTTTCACACCTATGAATAAAATACCAAATCTTATACATTTATTTTATATGCAGTTAATTTGTGTCTGAATTGAATACCTACTTTCTTTACAACTATTATCATTTGGGTCGATATACTGCGTTTCAGGATATTCACAATCACATAGACCAGAAACACAAACCATGTTATTGGAACAGGGGTCTAGTGTGGAGCATGTCTCTCTATCTATTTGATCTATGAATAAACATATAACACGATTATTTTATCACATTGCAAATAGACAATTGTATGATGGTCTGAAAGAAAGATACAACTTCCCTTTGAGTCACGTTTAAAAAAAGATGGTTTGATTTATAGTATCACTAAAATTAAGGATGGCAAAACATAAGAATCTTTAAAAATTGATGTAGCATATGTATTTATAGACCAATTAAGGTTTTTTTTTAATTATCATTTGTAGCAACAACCTCTCGGCCTTAATCCATTCGGAAAATCTTCCGTCTTCTTTTGGCGCATTTAACCAGGGCCATTGCCTGGAATAATCTTTGACTGAATCCCTCAGTATTTTGAAGTTCTGTTTCCAATAGATAGTCTCACGATATTTCGGGGCTTTGGATAAAACATTTCGAAGAGAAGAGTTAATGACAATGTTTAAGCCATCAGTAATAACGTGGCCATTTGGATTTTACATACATTGGAGGCTAGAACAGGTGCAATCAAGAGGTTTAGACTTGAATATTGAGATCATGCAACACGTGTTTGCAATTGAAAATATTAGTTGCAATTGGTTAGGTATAGGTATGAGAAATGATAGGTACTGACAGATCTTTTGAATTATGTAAGTATTTTTGAGTGAACTGATTTATGATGAAGGATATTGCCTAAGTTGGTGGCATCAAAACCTGTGTTGGCAAAGGAAAGTTTTAGAAAAAATATTGTCTCCTTTTTAATTTTCAAATACAACATGGTTTGAAAAGTCTGTGACCTGCACTTCTCGAGATGAAAGCTCTAAGTTTGTATTGGTTTGAATGATGAATTGAAACAGTGGTTTTCAAACAAAATGAAGTTTTGAAAGGGTAATGAATTTAGCTTCATGCAAATATGATAAATATCGAACTTTTAAAAAATCCTTCATCATATTCATCGAGCTGCAGGAAGCGCTACTTATACTACATTCAGTTTGAATAACAAATATTATTACTACGATGAAGACGGTTTATACTATACCGAGTAAGGTCATTCCAGGAAAGAAGAAAAGAGGGACGAAAGATACCAAAGGGACAGTCAAACTCATAAATCTAAAACAAACTGACAACGCCATGGCTAAAAATAAAAAAGACAAACAGAAAAACAATAGTACACACGACACAACATAGAAAACTAAAGAATAAACAACACGAACCCCACCAAAAACTAGGGGTGATCTCAGGTGCTCCAGAAGGGTAAGCAGATCCTACTCCACATGTGGCACCCGTCGTGTTGCTTAAGTGATTACAAATCCGGTAAATAGTCTAATTCGGTAGGTCATATTCATGAAAGGGAAGGGGATTGTAGTTACGACGTAAGGAACATATCCGATATCATTTGTGAAACGGTTATTCCATAACGGTCAACCAACTCGTGATGGCGTCCGTAAAATTTACGAAGGGATGATTTCAACTTCACCATTTGGAACTCTTGGTTTAATAGCTTCCTTGTGAGCAGCAAACCTCTATCAAGAAAATCATGATAGGAAATGCAAGCACGGGAATATCGTATCAATTGGGAGATATATACCCCGTATGCAGGTGCTGCTGGAATGTTGCTACTTAGAAATGGAAAGTTCACAATTGGAAAGCTGAAATCATCTCTTTTGTCGTAAAGTTTTGTTTTCAACCGACCCTCATTGTCAATTTCTAGATGTAAGTCAAGATATGAAGCCGACTTAACTGTATCTGTAGTATCCTTTATCTCTAGTTCGATTGGATAGATGCGTTCCACATAGTCACCAAATTTTGAATTGTTTAGTGAAAGAACATCATCTATATAGCGGAAAGTAGAGTTAAAGGATATTGCTAACTTCTTATCTTTCTTCCTAAGAAGTTCCTGCATGAAGTCAGCCTCATAATAATAAAGAAACAAGTCGGCGAGTAGAGGCGCACAGTTTGTTCCCATTGGAATGCCGACAGTCTGTTGAAAAACACGTCCTCCGAACGTAACAAATATGTTGTCAATCAAGAAATCAAGCATCTTGATAATATCAGTTTCAGAGAATTTTTTGTTTGAATCAGAGTGATTCTTTACAAAGTAGGATTTATCCCTCCCTAAGACAAGATACTTGTATCTACGTTGGCCATTCTTTTTTATGAAGCAAAGTAATATCAACTCTTTCAATTTGTCTTTTAGTTTGGAATGTGGAATACTTGTGTACAGGGTAGAAAAGTCAAATGTTTTAATACTGTTACAAGATGAAAGAGAGTTAGATTGTATGTACTCTAAAAGATCTTTTGAATTTTTAAGTATCCACATCTGATTCACGCCACCTCTAGAATAGGCAGTTTCACAATAACTTTGAAGCCCGTCTTTGATTGCTGATAAAATAGATGTTAATAATTTAGAAAGAGGTTTCGTGGAGCACTTGGAAGACCCAGCAATATACCGTTGTTTGTAAGGACACTTATGTAGTTTAGGTATCCAATACAGTGATGGAAGATCCAGTTCTTCATCTTTGGTTGAAATTCCAAAGGAACATAGAACAGACCTATGATTATCCAGGATTTCCTCTTTGGTAAGTGTCGTGAGGGTATATGTTGAGTTACCAAGTGAATTGTCAATACCTAATTCGTTTATCAAGCAGTTGATGTAGTGACTTTTACACACAAAAACGATGTTATTTGGGGCTTTATCTGCAGGGACAACAACATATTTGTCATGGAGGTCGGATAGGTGTTTTGCAACATTTGGGTCTTTAAAGATTGACGTAGCATGGTTATTGATGGACCCATTCAGTTTCTTCATTCTGATTTGTATCAACGACCTCACTGCCTTAATCCATTCGGAGAGAGTGTCTACGTCTTCCTTCTCGCGCTTAGCCCATTGCCTGGCATAATCCTCGACTGAATCCATCAAAATTTTAAAGTTGTATTTCCAATTGATGGATTTAGGCTCACGATATTTGGGACCTTTCGATAACACATTTCGTAGAGAAGTGTTATTAACAATGTTAAGGTCACCGGTAATAACGTGGCCAGCAGGATTATATGTGAATTTGGAACTAGCACAAGTGCAATCAGGAGGTTTAGACTTGAAGTCGTCAATATCGAGATCCTGCAAAACGCGTTTGTAATTGAAAATTTTAGTTGCAATAGGTTTGGTATAGGTATAAGAAATTATTGGTACAGATTGGTCTTTGAAATAAGGAGGTATTTTCGATTGCACTAATTTATGATGAAGGATATTGCCTAGGTTGACGCCATCGAGACCTTTGTTGGCAAAGGAAAGATTAAGAAAAGATCTTTTCTCTTTTTCATCTTTTCCAATGCGAACTGGCTTGAAAAGTCTGTGACTTGCAATATCCGAAATTATAGCTTCAAGTTTGTATTGGTTTGAATGAGGGTTTGTAACGTAGCCTTATGTATAAAGTTTGTTCTTATGATTTTCGCTTCAATTATTTGTATTTTTGACCAAGTAATAATGAATTTTGACATAATTCAATCTTAATACTGAACACCTACTAATGTTACAGGTATTATCATCTTCGTTGTAGTAATGCTTCGTTTCACATTCACATAGACCAGAAGCACAACTAAGGGGAGAGAAACAACTTTTTACTTCTGTCGAACAGGGTTCTTTGTATCTTCCAACTGTAAGAAAAAGCAATCATGATTAATATATGGCTGATACTTGTTCTTGCTATAGGTAAGTATTTATTTTACATTTACAACAGAACACTGTTAGCATTTTTTTTTTAAAGATACAAAAAAAAAATTATACTTGCATACTAAAAACCTTAAATCTTAATATGAAGTGATGAAAAAGGAAAAGGGTTTTAGACAATTAAAAAAAACATGCATGTAATTGAACTCATTAGGTTAATTTAAAACTGTGACGAAAGTATATTGTTGCCTAAAAAGATGAATGAACAACGTAAATTCAATATAGTCAAAATCATAGAGTAATATTATTAAACACGAAACCTAACTATCTTATACATTTTATTACAAACTCATAAATTCAATGCATGCAAATTTACAAATATATGTTTGTAGAGAAAAGAAGGAATAATAAGTGTACATTATCGAAATTTCTACATATAACGGGGTAATATGTTTAAGTATCAGCCGTAAGCCTCAATTAGGTGAGTAAGCAGAGTAAACAAGCATAAACAACGGAAAAAAATATGAACGTTTATGTCATTTTCCATTCTTTAAATACTTATAATAAAAAAAACGAAAAAAACTCACATGTGTTGCAGGTATTATGATCTGCTTTGTAGAAATTATTCGGTTCACATTCACATAGACCAGAAGCACAACTAAGGGGAGAGTAACAACTAGTTACTGACATCGAACACTGTTCTTTGTATCTTCCAACTGTAAGAAGATTGATACATGATTTTATTGTCTGGTTGTGCAATTAAGTTTTAAAAATATACACTATTTGTAAAAAAACAAGTAAAACATTTGAATAATAGCTAAAGATGACAATCCCTTTAATACTGTAAACCAACTTATTTTCGCGAGATATTTATTTTCGCGACTTTCGCGAGTAGCAAGATAACGCGAATTTAAATCGTCGCGAATATGTATAATTTTGATTTTTTTCTGATTTAATCACCTCAAGTTAATTAGAAAATCGCGAAATCAAATAGCCGCGAAGTGGACTAGATAGGACCGAACGCGAAATTAAGTATCCGCGAAAATAAGTTGGTTTACAGTAAATCACACATACCAAATAGATAAATAAAAAAAAAATATTACTTTGATAACTTTTCGAACCTTGCATTGTTAACAGGGGTTGTCATTAGCATGCAACTATCCTAATTACAAATGTGATCCGTAACTACCACGTCTTAATTTCAAAAAATCACGTCTGATGCAAACTATTTGCTCCCATACACTTGTGTCTCTATCAGTATCAAATTATTGAATCAAATTTCAATCAGAATATATGCTTATCTTATTTAATATAACTAAATCACAAACTAATTCTATCCATATCATGTATATGCTTTCAAATCAATTTTTCAACCATTTATTTAGAAGATACTATATCAAAATGATAAAATGAAAGAAGTCCTTTTTGGGTTATACAATGATTTAATTGTTTGATGATGCATTCAGATTCTGGATTCTCTACCAATCTTAGTCAATTAATGTAGAAAATTTTGACCATTGCCTTACTTTACAATCGCTCAATCAGTTACTCTAACACATGTCTAATAAATATATTATTGAACCACCGGTAGCTTTATATCTGTTTAAACTTTTCATTGGAAACAATCGTCTTGAGTTTTTACTTTCCTCTTTTCTTTTTTTCTTAGATTATATAAAACATAATTTGCACTATTGATTTTCTTTCAAGATTTATAAGAAAAACATACGTATAAAATTAAAACTTAAATTTGCAAACGTTGTCACACTAAGCATAATCTTAATCTCAACGGACTAGTGCTATAATAAGCAACACGACGGCTGCCACATGTGAAGCAGGATCTGCTTACCTTTCAGAGCACTTCAAATAATCCCCATTATTGCTTAGTCGTTAGTTTTTCTAGGTTGTGTTTTGTGTACCATTCTTTGTGTGTTGTCTTTTTATTTTTTTTTTAGCCTAGTCGTTGTCAGTTTATTTTCATAATATCGAGTCAAATGACTGTCTGGTATATTTCGCCCTACTTTTAATCGTAAGGGTACGACACGATCTGCTTTTTTTACAGTTTAAGAGAGCATGCATGTAAACAAATTCATCAATAAATATTAATAACCTGCCTGAGGCTAATTTGGTTCATAGAAAATGTGACGAAAATAAATGCGGGCCAAAATATTTCAACTTGTGGAATAGCTTTATTATACAATAGTTTTTTCACAAAATTAACATAATTCAGAAAGGAATGGGTAGAATTTAAAAAAAAAAATCACTTTTCGACTCTATGATGAAGTTTGTCATACTTTTATTCACCCAACTTTCATAATAAACACCTACATGGGTTGCAGGTATTATAATCTGCGTTGTAGTAATGATTTGTTTCACATTCACATAACCCAGAAGCACAACTAAGGGGAGAAAAACAACTGGTTACTGCTGTCGAACAAGTTTCTTTGTATCTTCCAACTGTAAGATAAAGCAATCATGAATTTTATTATTTGATGTTGGCCAATTTGAAAACCCTTCATTCAATCACTCTTACAAAATGAATAAAAGAACCCTCAGTTTCTTAATATTTATTTAATCTTGCATTAATAAATTGTTGTAGAAAAAGCGGTCTTCATGTAAGTAAGCATTTGAAACATTTTGAATGCAAATCCCGATCTATTACACAGTATGCATTACCTGTCCCTTGCTATGTGTAGGCAATGCTACCGTTTACGTAATCGTTTTTTTGGGGGGCTTTTTTTTTTTTAATTTAAAAACAACACAAGTACAGGCAAATATCAAGAAATTGAACGCATTATTGTTCTTAATATTCTATTGGTTAAAAAGGGCGCACATGTTACAACTCATCACTATAGAATCAATCTGCTGATCAAATAAGGAGCTCATTAGTCAAATAATTCAAATGCAAAATTAAACAAAATCGGTCATTGCAATACAAACCTTCCAATAGTTGTATTATAAAGCAGTTGACTAAAGTTTGAAGCCCATTTCAATATAAAACCTAAGTAAATCACAACATGTTCATTTAAAGATATCTGTTTCTAATAATAAGCAATAATGATAATGACATTTTTTAACCAGTAAGCTCAAAACACATAAAGTATTAACTATTTATAAATAACAATTGTTCAACGTTTATAAGATCTAAATATGGTAGATAAAAGTAAAATTATGTTTCAGTAGGAAGAATAACAAACACCTACATGTATTACAGGTATTAGAATCTGCATTGTAGTAATTATTAGTTTCACATTCACATAAACCCGAGGCACAAATAAAGGGAGAGTAACAACTGTCCACTGCTGTCGAACAAGGTTCTTTGTATCTCCCAACTGTAAAAATAAGCAATCATATTTTTTTTTATTTGAAGTTGGTTGTAGTTTCGGATTATTGCCAATATTTGTCAACTACATTTATTTTACAGTATTTTCACATTTGTCCAAATTAAAAATCTTTCAATAAATCACTCTTCAAAACAAAATTTCAGTTACTTAGTATTTACTTGAACCTAACATTGCTAAAATGCATGCAGAAAAAGCATTCATGACAGTCTTAATATAAGTTAGCTCTAATCAGTTCGATTGTGTATCCCCATTTTACCGAGCAATATGAATGTTATGTGATGAGAGTGATACAGTTTGCACAATTGTTTTCTTAAAATTACAAAAAAAAAAAAAATAGTGCAGACTTGAACCTGAATTTGAAAGCGTTGCCGTACTAATCATACTATTACTCATAGGGAAAAAATATAAAATAGTTGTTAGTAAGCTTAAGGTGGTATGGGAGTCTAAAATAAAAATGATAGAATTTGTTCATACTTTGCCAAAACGTAGTTATATCTATTGATATATGATGAAAAATATAATAAAAATGATAGGTCACTGCGCATTTTCTCAAGCTACAGGACGTGACTAAATGGCACATTTTGTATGGATTATACAGGAAAAAACACCATTTTGTGATTAGAAACTAAACAAAATGATAGAATTGTTAAAAACTTAAGGAAAAGATAGCTTTTAGACAATGCTTTGAGAATATCAAAAGAAAAGATAGGGTCACCGTACATTTTTTCCGGCTAAAATACAAAATAGGAAAAATCCATGTAGAATCCTTCAGAAAATGCACTGTTTTAGAGTTAACTCCCCTTAAAATGCCAATTTAATTTTTTTTCAAAACAACCAGAAATATAATCAACATTTGCAAAAATATTAATATTTATAAGTTATATTCTTATAAATTGGTTCATTTAAATGAAAATTCACATTAAATATCTGCATTTCTGCATCAAATTTTGCTAACTTGATAGAAAATCTGGACCTTTGGTTCTCTGTTTTTTACAATCCAAGATGGAGGAAGACACCCATACCACCTTAAACTACTTATTATGGTTACCCGTGTAAAAAGTGGAAGAGAAAGGTTGCTAAAAGAGGGACGAAAGATACCAAAGGGACAGTCAAACTCATAAATCTAAAACAAACTGACAACGCCATGGCTAAACATAAAAAAGACAAACAGAAAAACAATAGTACACACGACACAACATAGAAAACTAAAGAATAAACAACACGAACCCCACCAAAAACTAGGGGTGATCTCAGGTGCTCTGGAAGGGTAAGCAGATCCTGCTTGCTAAACTTTGACTCAAAAAATACTTTTTTGTAACATGCATTTTAGAACAACAAAGTCAAATATGTAACACAATTTTATTTTTTTTGTAATTGCCTGATAAAACTATACCAGCTGTTTTCAACAGAATAAACCTAAATCTAAATTGAATTAGAACAAGGAATTATTTAAATCTGGAATATTTTTGAATTTTGGAAAATTGATGAGAAAATAGCTAACTTAAAGGTCAATTTTTTTTCACTGGTATTTCAGTATGGACTTGCTAATCACCTTTAATAGACATGTACACGATTAACCATATAGAATTGGATAAGTTATCATAATACATTTCTTAAGAATTTTCCAGAATTCAAAATTATTCAAGATTTTAATATTTCCTTGTTTAAACATTTCTCGCTAGATTCGTTTTTTTGTCGCTATAATTTATTTTATCCTACATTATTATTTCCAGTATAATAATAAACACCTACATGTGTTACATGTATTATCATCTGTCTTGTAGAATTGATTTGTTTCACATTCACATAAACCAGATACACAACTAAGGGGAGAGTAACAACTGGTAACTGCTGTCGAACAAGTTTCTCTGTATCTTCCAACTGTAAGGAAAAGCAATCATGATATAATGTTCAAATCTGAACTTTTCAATTGATGGGAGTAAAAAAAATACGTCCTATATGTCCTACAACTTTATATGTTTAAAACAATTAATATATTTTCGGAAGAAATCCTGAATTTTCGCTAGATTGGATTTTTTGGGTTACATGATGAATTATAGAAAACTTCATTCTTTCAACTTAACTATAATCACGTACATGGGTTGCAGGTATTATAATCTGCGTTGTAGTAATGATGTGTTTCACATTCACATAATCCAGAGGCACAAATAAGCGGAGAGTAGCAACTGCTTACTGTTGTTGAACAAGTTTCTTTGTATCTTCCAACTGCGAAAAAAACATTCATTAATTAAATGTTTGACAAGTTTGATGTTGAATTTAGTTTTAAAGAATTTAAAATCTTTCTCAATTAGATTAAAACATATTCACCGTTTCCAAAATGGACAATCCCTCAACTAATCACTCTAACAAATTGAATAAAAGAAACCCAAGTTACTTGATAATTACTTGAACCTGATATTTCTAAAAATAAAACATTATATGACAGTCTTAATGTAGATAAGCTCTTGTGCAATTTACAGTGATTTAATAGCGTTCCCCTATTTTACCACACAATATGCATTACAGTTTCATGTGCCATATGTAGGCAGTGTTACAGTTTGCAGACTCAAAACACTAACTTGTCTATCATACTATTATTCATAGAGAACATAGGAATTAGGTGTTTATCAGTTAAAAAAAAAACACCGCTCATATGGTACCACTTATTACTATATATGTAACAACTATGCTGATCAATAGAGATTTACAAAAAGTCTATGTACCGACTTTTCTGCGACTCGGTCCTTGAGTGTACAAATATATATTAAAAAAAAGCATTTAGGTTAGAATCGCTTCTAGTCCCACAGATAAGAAAAAAATGTAAAGTTGAGATAAACGAGGAGTGGGAGAAGCGGGATGAGTGCTGATTAAATTTACATATAAATGTGTGCCAACCAATTAGTTTAAGAGGCCAGTGAGCATTCTGACAACATTCTTGAGCTATCCGACACACCGTGGGAAAGTGGCAATCTAGAGGAATTTCTATAAAATTTGTTTTGAATGTCAACCAATTTAAACCTTCATTTAGTAGTTTTTAACGAGAAGTTGACGCTAAAAGGCTGTGATTGCCATTTTCAAAATTAGATAAGGCTACCATATAATTTCTTATGTAAAAAAACGAAAGAGCAAGCATATGCTGGTCATTTAAAAAAAAAAAGGACGAAATAAAAAAAATAAAAAAATGTACTACTTTTAACCATTTTTACAAAATAGACAGTAACAATTTAGCCAAATGTCTATATTGATGAATACTGTTGTGAAAGAACTACTCTATTGTTTGCAGTGATATTTCATTTCCACTGTGTTCTTGGTTTCTGACGCGTAATTGCACTTTTTACAAGTATAATATTGTCATCCTTTATTCGTTATTAAATTGTTGGCAACAGCAAAGACATGACTAATGGGTCTACAAGTTTTTTTAATATGTTTCTCTACTATGGCAATTCATTTGTAGCTCACATAAGCATTTTACCCAAATGAGCTAGCAAAGTTGGTTTAAACTTGTATAATTGTATTTCAAAAAGCAAATTCACAAAAATACTGAACTTCGATGAAAGTTAAAAACAGAAAGTCTCCTAATCAAATAGCAAAATCCAAAAGCATAAACACATCAAACGAATTGATAACAACTGTCATATTCCTGTCTTGGCACAGTCATTTTCTTATGTTGAAAATGGTGGATTAAACTTGTTTTATAGCTTTATAGCTGGCTAAACCTCTCACTTGTATGACAGTCGCTTCAATTCCATTATATTGACAACGGTGTGTGAACAAAACAAAGAGACATATTTGGTAAATATGTCACAAATAGGGGTACAACAGTCAAAATTGTGTTATAATCTTGATCACTATAAAAACAAACAAATATGTAACAAAGAAGCACAAAAAGACATATAGACAAAGCACATAAATTATTAATTTGCAAAAATGAAAGTCAATAATACCAAATTTACATTAGCACAATAACACAATGATGGGATTTATAAGTACAGAGCCAGTTCATATGTATCAAAGAAACAGAAAAAGGCAAATTATCAAAGCACATCAGCAAAACTTGAAAGAAAAGAATACAAAAATTATCATAGAACAATAACACAAAAACGGGATGTATAAGTACAGAGCCATGTCATATGTTTAAAAGAAGCACAAAAAGGCATATAGAAATATAGCAAAAAGCACATTAGCAAAAATCTAAGACAATAAAATTGAGAATGGAAATGGGGAATGTGTCAAAGAGACAACAACCCGACCATAGAGCAGACAACAGCAGAAGGTCACCAACAGGTCTTCAATGCAGCGAGAAATTCCCGCACCCGGAGGCGTCCTTTAGCTGGCCCTTAAACAAATATATATACTCGTTCAGTGATAATGAACGCCATACTAAACTCCAAATTGTACACAAGAAACTAAAAGTTAAAATAATACAAGACTAACAAAGGCTAGAGGCTCCTGACTTGGGACAGGCGCAAAAATGCGGCGGGGTTAAACATGTTTATGAGATCTAACCCCCCCCCCCCCCTATACCTCAAGCTACTAGACAAGAATACAAAAAATAATAGGTCATTGTTTTTCCTTGAAATGCAAATTGTTAAGTACATTTCTTATTTAATTTTGAGACGATTCGCTTTATTCGTCCTGTTAAAATTAGTGTAAACATTCTGAACCGTGTTATTTACCTATATTTGGTATTTCTGGTTACCGCAAATGAATGACATAATTTAGCCAGTTTTATGCTATATTACGGGACTGTATACTTGTCTTATGCTTGTCGGCGGCGAACAGTTAGTGTCGTCTGTTATAGGCTTACATGCGGTTTCGTTAATGGCAGTAAAAAAAGTTAATAGATATAAAGCGTGACTTCAATCTTATAGCTCCCAGACAACACAAGGATTGAGGCCCACGACAACCGAACCTTACCGTAAATCTCTGTTAAGCTCAATAGTCGTAGGAAAAAGCCTGGGGAAGTTATTTGTATGCCTAAACGGACGATTAAGGTGAATGCAATGTAGCATCGTCCTGAACGTTTTTTTTATTCAATATAATTAACGTATCCGAAAGGAGTTGAGAATTTTTGCTCGATTTGCTGTTTTGGATAGATGATGTATTGTGTCATATTTTATCCTTTCAACTTTAATAATAAACACCTACGTGCGTTGCAGGTATTGTGATCTGCGTTGTAGTAATGATTCGTTTCACATTCACATGGACCATGTAAACCGGAGGAGGCACAAATGAGGGGAGAGTAACAACTGGTTGCTGCTCTCGAACAAGGTTCTTTATATCTTCCAACTGTAACAAAAAGCAATCATGATTTAATTGTTTGAAGTAGCATTCAACTTTTGGATAATTAACAATATTTGAAATTAAGTTTTCAAAACTTTCACAATTACCCAAACTGATAATCATTCAATGATTTGAACATTGCTAAACACTTAGAAGAAAAAGCATTTAAAGAAGATGTTAATACAGGAGACCATATAATTTTTAGCTGCGTATCCCTATTTTACCATACAATATACATGAAAGTTCCCGATGCTATGTGTAGACACTGATCATCAGACATTTGGCAAAGACCAGTTAAAAATAGTTTAATTGAGTCAAGTGATATGCATTGCTGAAGCAAATGACTAGTAATGTTGTTTTTTTTATTTTTTGCAAAATCATTAATGTAAATGTCTTTTAAAAACAAATCTGGTCTAGCTCCGAAAAATCTTTTACTTGACATATAAGTAATAACCAGTAGTTTTCTCAAAGTCTTGAGAACCCTTATACAGTTTGCACTGTTGTTTTCTCAAGATTTCATTTGAAAAAATTAACACATTATTGCAAACTAAAAACCTGAAATTATTCACGTTGTTTTCTAAGCATACTATCACTCATAGAAACAAGAATGTGTCCATAGTACACGGATGCCCCACTCGCACTATCATTTTCTATGTTCAGTGAACCAGGGAATTTGGACAAAGATTTGGCATTCAAATTTGTAGACGAAACGCGCGTCTAGCGTAAATAGAAAATTTCAATCCTGGTATCTATGATGAGTTTATTTATTCGCACCTATTTCACAGAGTATCCATTAGAAAGTGGTAAAGTCAATGTCGTTTTAAACCTTTCACAGCTTCAAAATATATATAATGCCATCATTTATTATACATATTTTATCTCATGTGCCTTTTAGTTGTGCTTGAGTTGAAGTTAAATACTTACTTGCTTTACAAATGTCATCGAATGGATCACGATACTGCGTTTCAGGATTTTCACACTCTAAAAACATAAAACTATGTTATTCATGTTATTGTAACGGGCCAATTATGATGAGCATCACCTTGCTTATTGACAATAATATGATGGTCTAAAGCAAGTTACAGTATGAGGTTATGACTTCGAGTCACTAAATTTTCACAATTTTGACCAATTTCTTGACCTGGAAGACTGAGTGGATGTGTCTCCCTGTAGTCTTCATGTAGAGTGGACCCTAGTGAACAAATTGACCGCAAAAGTGTTGAGTTAGGAATGATCTGATATATGTACGGTAATCGAAAGGTCTTGCAAACCAAAAAACCGGAATTGTCCGTGTTTCTCGTTTTTGGGCTTCACCTTGACTTTCAACCGGAGGTTGTTGTTCCTTACGAGTATTTAAAAAATAAAAATGAACAGTTGTTCTATACCCGTGGTTTGACACATCTTTTGGGAAGTTTTATGCCTCTGTTCTGTGTGTCCCAAACAACAACGTAAAGCACATCCCGTCAGAAAAACCAATGTTATCCGATTCAATTTACGAGGTTCCTAGCTATTTGGGTTCAAACTGCACCTTCAACCAGAGAAACCTGACAATTAATAGCCTAATGTTGAGGGCACATGCTTCAATGTCGACAAAAATTCCATAAAGCTGACATCTAGAACAGGTGGAAGTACAAAGAGTCAAAGGAGCCAAAAAAGGGTATTTTGGGTAGAGGCTATGATATTACCGCCCACGTTGCTAGCATCGTAAGGGTAACGATGTTAAACAAAACTTGTATTAGGTGATTTGAGACACAAAAATATCTATTCGTTTACCAGTTCAACTCTTGTCAACAAAACCATTGGAATATTGAAGACATTTTCATCTAATATGCCAACGGCTTTGTTATGATGTTGTACATTAATCCTTTGATTTTCCTTCAGAAATGATTACATTGCAATCTCCTAATGCGATTTCACCTATAGAAGGGTACGTTATCTTTGAAAAAAATCTACGCCAAAGAATTGTTGTAGCCTGGTGCATATGTAGTGTAACGTTCTGTTAGACATTACGTTTTTTGCATTCTATGGAAGTTTTTAGAATGCTATTTTAGTTGTTTTACCGTTATAAAATTTTAAGGAAAATTGTACTAATCGAAAGAACTTCATTTGCAGATTTTTTTCATCCGTTTTTATTCAACATATGTACATAAACACCCACCTTACGAATGTTTAAACTCGGCGACTTTCTGAAATTTACACGCTGTATGAAAGATGGACAGCGATCTCGAGTTCTGACTAAATTTGCCAACCTCGCCCGTGTGTTTAAACATTTAAAATCAATATGAAATGAAAGCGCGTATTTTGAGCTTTATTTTTGTATAACTTTAATGAAGATTATTATATCTTTATCAAATTTCAAAATTTCAAAATTATTTCATTTAAAATTTTCAATAGATATTTCAAAAAAATATTTGATGAAAGTTATATGAGTAAAAAAAGTAAAACTAGCTCTTTTCAAACAGTAACTAGTCAAACTTTTCTGAAAGTCGATAACGTTCCAGTTCAAAATTAAATCGATTTTTGTAGCCGCATCGCAAATAAATGGCGTGTTTAAATCACTAGAAGAAGCGTGCACAGGTGAACAGCTGTATTGGTAATTTAGTAAAATAATATACGGATTAACGTTTCTTTGCTCAAAACAAAAGCACTTTCGGATACCGCTAACATGAATGAACTACGTGAACTATTTATAAAAAATATGTAAATCAAGTTTCACTTTCGATTTTACGCAATCCTCTGTTGAAGAACTCATATAAACTGAATCTAGTTTCCTACCAACAAAGAAACTAGATATTTAGAATAAAAATACAAGTCTTGCTTGATAAAAACATTTGAACAAACTTCATAATTCAAGAAGAAGAAAAAAGTGAATTTTAATGAAAAAAAAACCAATTTAATATCCATTAGAGGCGAGGGGATTTTTTTTCACAAAATGTAGGTTCCTTATTTTGTTTTTCAGATATAAAAAATGCTTTCTTGATTCAGTTAGGAGATATTCTTCGGTAAAAACAACAAAATATACAAGAAAAGTTACCGGGTCTTCTAAAGAAAGTAAACTCAAAAGCAAAGATACCAGATAAAATAAGTGATTTGATAAGGAAGATAAAAAAACAAGTTTAATAAAGCAAATACAGAAGAATTAGAAGAAGACCCTATTGTTGTCAAAAGAATCAACCGTTATAGGAACTCATAGTTCGAAATGCAGAAATTTTCAAATAATTTGTATACTTTTGTTTGTGGTCAAGTCACTAATGGTGTTTAAAAGTAGTTCAAATAATTACACTTTCGCAGAATTTACAAAGTGGGTTCATAGTATAATGGGACTAAAAGCGAAACTTTTTTAGAACAGGTCATCCGTTACTCTGTCAAATGTTTATCAAAAAATCGTTTAGATATGAGTAGAAAGGGCTATAACTTTTCATTACAGTTTTTGAATGAATCGTATACATATCCAAAATGGGTAATAATAAAGCAAGCCCAACAGACATATTGGAAGAGGGTTGTGAAAACAAGTGTGTAAAACAAAAAAATAACAAGAATGTGTCCCAAGTACACGGATGCCCCATCTGCACTATTAACAACATACCAGAAATATACATTGATATTGGAAAAGAAAAACGGTTATTTCTGGTTACATTTTTAGACCTAAAGCTTGTTGAAGACAGGAAATCTTATCCTAATAGAGTATTATATAGTCTTCTAGTTATAATTCTTCGTAGTGAAGTAATTTTGAGGTGAAATTAGTGATTTTTAATGAAAAAACGGTGGAAACGTAGAAAATCTCCGTTGTTAATATTAATATTTTTGAAATTTGATCTATATAGAAAAAAGAACTTATTATTTTATGTTTATTTTGTGTCCTTTAGTGATCAATAGTAATATTTGGGTAATTTTGGTTGAATATATGTTTTGAGAGAGAAAAACTCGGAAAACTGGAAATGAAAAAATCTCAGTTATTGATGGTTAAAACTTTCGAATTGGGATCTAAAAAGAAAATAGAAAATACTTTCAGATGTTTATCTTAAGAAGTCCTATATCTGTTTGTATTTACAATAATTGCAATTTTTGGATTAAATGTGATTTTTAGAGAAAAATTGCGAAAAATGGTTAAAACTTTTAACAAAGGATCTTTATAGACAGACTATATTATCTTATGTTTATATACATATGTATTCCCCTTGTTATCGATATCAATAATAATCTATTTGTTGTGTGAAATATTTGGTTTTACGAATTTATTACAAAACAAGAATGTGTCCATAGTACACGGATGCTCCACCTGCACTATCATTTTCTATATTCAATCGACCGTGAAATTGGGGTCAAAACTCTAATTTGGCATTACAGTAAGAAATATCATATCATAGGGAACATATCTACTAAGTTTCAAGTTGAATGGACTTCAACTTCATCAAAAACTACCTTGACCAAAAACTTTAACCAAAAACTTTAATCTGAAGCAGGACAGACGGACGAATGGACGCACAGACCAAAGAAATGCAATGCCCCTAAGTCAGGAGCATAATAAATGAATATTTGAAAATCTTGGTTATTTCTAGTTTGATTTAAACGTAAAATGGAGAATGGAAACAGAGAATGTGTCAAAGAGAAACCAAGGCCACTAATGGGTCTTTAACATAGCGAGTAAATCCGGCACACGGAGGTTGGCTTCAGCTGACCCCTTAATTATTTTGTACACTAGTTCAGCGAAATGGACACCATCCTAAACTCCAATACATACAAATGAAAAAAAAATTTAAAAAAACCACATAAGAGAAACAAAGGCTAGATATTCCTGACTTGGGATAGGTGCAATAATGTTGCGGGGTAAAACATGTTGTGTGAGAACTCAACCCTCCCCTAGTTTCTCTAGACAATGTAGAATAAACAAACACACAGTAAAACTTAGTTTTAAACGTAAATTTTGTGGAAGTTTGAAATTTTAATTTATGTTTCTGTTCTGTGTTTATAGTAATTATATGTGTAGGTTTAATAAACAAAAAATGAGTGTGTTCAAAAATAACTGTAAATCAGTTTGGTTACTGACTTTGATTTTGTCATGTTAATTGTTGGAAGAGTTATTTTGTCTTGTGTTTTTGCATCGTCATTGACTTGTCCTTTTTTTTTCATTAGCTACATTTACAACACTTGAATTGTATAAAGTCACAGACGATGTGATAATGTGTTGCTAATTTTATTTAGCAAGCTCTATCAATATCCACGTTTAATTTCAGATATATACGCTTTTTTAAATTTGGGAACATATACTAGTTCACTGAATTAGCATGAAATGTAGATCTGATATTGTTTAAGCCAATTTCAAGGGAACTTTGTAAATACGATTATAAGTTTACCTCAAGAGCTTGAATTTAAAAAGTAATTGTACCAAAGTGGTCTAATTTTAGATGTTGAAAATGAGATAAGCAAGGCAAATATTATCTTACGATATTATATTGTGGTTTTTTTTCTGACATGAAAACAATTGGCAGTTCTGATGGTTCCCTTGGTCGGAAATGTCAAAGAGTGTTACAAGGAATTTTCTAAATATTTAAAGTCGGAGAATTCATACATTCACTTGTCTCAGTCTGAATATAATTGTATGACTGTTGAATGAATTGATGGGATCACTTCCTGGAGGAAGTGTTAATAGCAACATTGTCTTATGTGTGTACCCTGTAAACCTGTTTGTGGTGGTCTGAAATATCAACCAAATGATAATGACAAAAAACTAACATGGGTTGTCTGCTATATGAAAATATTATGTTTAAAGATATATATATATATATATATATAACTCGTCTAAACATCAACCCAACAATGTTAGATCTGTAAATTTGCTTTCGCAAATTTTTGGTTCTTCCCTCGCCGGGATTCGAACCCATGCTACTGTGATATCGTGACACCAAATCGCCTGCACTGCAGCCGTCCCGCTAGACCACACGACCACCTGGGCTCTCAAATAAAAGAGCTTTCGCTGGCCGTGTGTTACCTTTCCTCGTCAGTTTTAATCTAGCGGCGTACTACAGTACATGATATATAAGGCATGAACATCTTCATGCCTTATGTTCATGCCTTATATATCATGTACTGTAGTACGCCGCTAGATTAAAACTGACGAGGAAAGGTAACACACGGCCAGCGAAAACTCTTTTATTTGAGAGCCCAGGTGGTCGTGTGGTCTAGCGGGACGGCTGCAGTGCAGGCGATTTGGTGTCACGATATCACAGTAGCATGGGTTCGAATCCCGGCGAGGGAAGAACCAAAAATTTGCGAAAGCAAATTTACAGATCTAACATTGTTGGGTTGATGTTTAGACGAGTTGTATTATGTACACAGCCATGTATCACCATCATTGATGGCGATCCGATGGATACATCTGTTGTAGAGTTGTCACTGACTCAGACGTACTTATATATATATATATATATATACAACTCGTCTAAACATCAACCCAACAATGTAAGATCTGTAAATTTGCTTTCGCAAATTTTTGGTTCTTCCCTCGCCGGGATTCGAACCCATGCTACTGTGATATCGTGACACCAAATCGCCTGCACTGCAGCCGTCCTGCTAGACCACACGAACACCTGGGCTCTTAAAAATAGAGCTTTCGCTGGCCGTGTGTTACCTTTCCACGTCAGTTTTAATCTAGCGGCGTACTGCAGTACATGATATATAAGGCATGAAGATGTTATTGTTACAGATCAGCTAAATTATCTATAGTAAAGGATCCTACAAATTAATGTAAGATACAGTCACAGAAAATAATTATATTTATTAGTACGTCTGAGTCAGTGACAACCCTACAACAGATGTATCCATCGGATCGCCATCAATGATGGTGATACATGGCTGTGTACATAATGTATATACAACTCGTCTAAACATCAACCCAACAATGTTAGATCTGTAAATTTGCTTTCGCAAATTTTTGGTTCTTCCCTCGCCGGGATTCGAACCCATGCTACTGTGATATCGTGACACCAAATCGCCTGCACTGCAGCCGTCCCGCTAGACCACACGACCACCTGGGCTCTTAAAAATAGAGCTTTCGCTGGCCGTGTGTTACCTTTCCACGTCAGTTTTAATCTAGCGGCGTACTGCAGTACATGATATATAAGGCATGAAGATGTTATTGTTACAGATCAGCTAAATTATCTATAGTAAAGGATCCTACAAATTAATGTAAGATACAGTCACAGAAAATAATTATATTGATAAGTACGTCTGAGTCAGTGACAACCCTACAACAGATGTATCCATCGGATCGCCATCAATGATGGTGATACATGGCTGTGTACATAATGTATATACAACTCGTCTAAACATCAACCCAACAATGTTAGATCTGTAAATTTGCTTTCGCAAATTTTTGGTTCTTCCCTCGCCGGGATTCGAACCCATGCTACTGTGATATCGTGACACCAAATCGCCTGCACTGTAGCCGTCCCGCTAGACCACACGACCACCTGGGCTCTTAAAAATAGAGCTTTCGCTGGCCGTGTGTTACCTTTCCACGTCAGTTTTAATCTAGCGGCGTACTGCAGTACATGATATATAAGGCATGAAGATGTTATTGTTACAGATCAGCTAAATTATCTATAGTAAAGGATCCTACAAATTAATGTAAGATACAGTCACAGAAAATAATTATATTTATAAGTACGTCTGAGTCAGTGACAACCCTACAACAGATGTATCCATCGGATCGCCATCAATGATGGTGATACATGGCTGTGTACATAATGTATATACAACTCGTCTAAACATCAACCCAACAATGTTAGATCTGTATATATATATATATATATAAGTACGTCTGAGTCAGTGACAACCCTACAACAGATGTATCCATCAGATCTAACATTGTTGGGTTGATGTTTAGACGAGTTGTATATATATATATACGCATTACCAAGTTCCTTTCTTAGATATCTCATTGAATTTAAAAAAAAAGATCATGCATCATCTTAGTGAATTAAAATTTGTAGTTTCTGTGTGCGACGTATGCATTTATGGCCAGATAGATATTTATATAGTCATGTCCAATCTGAAATTATGTCTGTTGGTTTTTGTAAGTCGTTTGGGATGCCTTCTCATTGACCTTAAAACCTCACATCTCTCTTTATTCATAAATATACTCTATTACAGAAATATCAATGTTAAAGTCGCCGTTTCCTGCTTCCGGAATGCTGATCTGTAGTCAACTCATTTGAACGAAACTAAAAAATATATATTTTAAAAAAGTACACCTCATGCCAAACGAATATAAATGTTTAGCTTTTAATGTCCACTAAACTCTATCAGTGATCTCTTGGTAGTATGTTTGATCGCTTGCCAGTGAACCATGACTTATTGTAAAATCTCCCCACTTTAAAAACATAAGAAGATGTTGTATGATAACCAATGAGAAAACTTTCCACAAGAGATAACAATGATGTGGGTGTGGATGTAAATAATCTCATCATAGATACCATGAATGAAATTTTGCATATACGCCAGACGCGCGTAAACAACTAAAGCTCATCGTTAAAATATAAAACAAGTCAAACGACAAACTCAAAGGCCTGATTAATGTAAAAACAATTAACGGAAAAACAAATATGACAGACAGCAAACAAGAACCACAAAGTAATAAAGGGCCACTGACTGACACTCAAGCCTCCCATAATCAGGAACAGTTTTGAAATAGCAAAAAACATAAGAACGAATTGTAAAACTCAGTTGGAAAGGGCTCGACTAAAAAAAGATCAGCGCAGAGTATGAAATCAATTAACAAAAAGATACTGAGTTCTCATAGCTAGTTCAAAGCTAATTACAGTTGAAGAATAAATATTGTTGGCAACGACTAAAGTATAAATCAGTACACATCCAGTTAGCAACCACGTGAAAAGTGAGATTCAGTGTTACAGCCCAAGCTTTTTTTATATGGTCTATGAGTACTGAAATCGTCGAAAAAGTACATTAAAGACTTTGAATTTCAAAAAATTAAGTCTAGCAATAACATTTTTTTTATAAAGGACAAAACATGTGTTTCGAGAACCCATCCACTCAACAAAAACAAAACTGTCAGTGCATTTAACACAGGGCAGAATTCTTTCAAATACCGAGTCAGATTGTGACTAAGGTAGTTAAACTAATTCAGTACAGTTTTCCATTTGTAGGTGAAATACCAATACTGTATTGGAGAATTAGATTCTTGGATTGTAAAATAGCTGAACACAATCTCGGTCTATATCTGTATTCAAGTATACAAATTTTGAGAAAGGAAAGTGATTCATTTGTAATATTGTTCTTTTAAGTTGAGATAATTATGTATTGTATTGTATTGTATTATTTCAACTGTTTAAAACAAATACAGAACATTTTTTGGTATAATTGTATAATTGTATAAGGGGAAGCAACTCATGTAACCTTACTTTTACTACCAAAAATGTTTTTAATTAGTTACACCACTTTCCGCAAAATATATTTTTGTATAGTTTTAGTATGTTGTTCATAGATAGTAACAGACTTGTTTTTCAGAGAAAAACTTTGTGTTGTTGTTCACTAAATTGACTAGACTACTACAGGAAATAATTGAAGAATGCACAAATATCCCTATTTTTAAGACAAGAAAAGATGGGTCGCGAGAGTTTGTGATGAAATGAAAAAAAAACATATATGGAATTAAAATCACAAGATGTTAGTTGTAACATGTGTAGCAATGTTATTAAATCAGTCATAGAAAAAATGACTGGTCAAGAACTGACTGATATGCCAATGGTAATATTTTCTAAAAGAATGTCTCTGCAAGCTAATTTGATTGCAAAATTTTAATTAGCAGATACTAAAAAAAGCAATGACTCTGTAAACACAGTGCAGTTTGATGGCACAAGCAAATGGGGGGATTTTTTTTTTATTTTTGACATAACAACTTCAGATAAAAACATATTCAGCAATTTTGACATGTTTGATGGACTTAAAAAAATAGTGCAACCCAATTAAATGCAACAAAAACATTGTTTAATGAATTAAGTGACATTTATATATCATTGACAAATACAAAATATCCAGAAACAATAACAAAAGTGATTAGTAAAATGGTAATATCTATTCATAATACTATGAGCGATAGAGGTCCAAAAACAAACCTTACGTTAAGCTTTTTGAAGACTGGCGAAAAACGTTATTACACGAAAAACGTTATAACCTAAAGCTTTCGAAAACTGGGAAACTTAAACGAACAATGTCAGCAATCAATTATAGAAATATATGATTTTTCATTGTGGATTACATTTGCTTACAAATTTTGCTGATTCAAACAAATCATTGAAAAATTTGAAGAAATTTGTACAGCCGAAAAAAATAGAATGAAAAATTTATCACAATTCAGTAACTGGGATACAAGGAGTGAGTCTGCTGTTCATGTAACTTATTGCAAATACATGGCTGTGAAACTGCTGGTAGGCCGCAGCAATTTAATGTCTATTTATTGGAAAATGGTTTAAAAAAATTATCTTTTACCTTTCCGTGGGAATAGGTTTAACATTGTATTTCAAAATGCCAGAGCGGTATATGGTCATTTAACACATCTACAAGATTTTATTGAAATGTATGGGACAAGTTATAATCTTTTACTATATGCATGATATGTGAATGCAGACATTGAATCAAAAATTACTCTTGCTGGTTTTAGGGCTCTTGGTTTAGTGGTTGTTGATATCAATCGTCCACTATTAGAGATGCCAGTTTAGCGTTATTTGGCCGCCATTTTGTTTTCCGGCGACTGATATCACTGGAAAATGACCATTGTTGTTGTCAGATTTCCCCTTTTCTTAATCTTTTATCTTTCCTATGTACCATTTAATTTTGTAATAAAATATTTTTATTTCTATTACTATCTTTGTTTTTACTGAACATCGTTTCGTTTTTATTTTATCGAGTCGAAAGAAAACCTACGTGAACGACTTTTTGAACTGCGCGGCACGGTTTTTTTTCTGGGGATGTCTAGTTTGGAGTCAAAAATAAATATGTTCCTGACGTCATACGTTTATATAATTATTATCCAATGAAAGCGGAGATTCCCATCTACTGCGAAATCGAGGTCGCTTTCCGGTTCCTGTTTACGCTCACCAGCAAAAGAATTTGACAAAACTTCAAAGATAATTTTCAAGTAGAAATATTGATATTTTTTGGAAACGACTACGATTTTTAAATTCCTCGATGGCATTTTAGTCTACTTAAAGTTATTTTAAAACAATTTATGACCGGGAACATATTTATTTTCAGGCAAATTTAACTGCCCTTCACCATGACAGAGCAGCGTCAACAGACAACGTTCGAAATCAGCGATCGTGTAAATATAGGTTAGTATAAATGTTATTACCGTATATCCGAGATCATTTTAATTGAAATTTTAGGTTTTTTTTATATGTTTCAAGTGTTTCACTTGCATACAATTGTAGATGTACATGACATTCATGAATTGTAAGAACCTCCTGTCCCCCACCCTTTTATTTTATAAAAGCAAGTCAAAATTGTTTTAAATTATTACAGAATACAGAATTAAATTACTTAAATAAGAAATAGTAAATGTGGCCCAATCGTTGCCGTTGTAAGTACAGATTTGAAACATAAGTATCAACTTCTTTTAAAGACTGTTTTAATTTAAATTCAGGATCCCCATCTCCTGTGCCTGTGGCCCAACTGATAGAAGAGACAGATGTTTGGAAGTACTTATCCTGCATGTGAGTTGACAGACACATGATACATTCTCTTCTCATCAATTGCATGTATACCGGTTAGTATTTTATATAGTAAGATAAGCTACATTTAATTATAAATTATATTATATTTCGTAATCAGATTTATTAGTTGGTAACCATAAATGACAGCATTATACTGAAAACATTATCGGCTTCAAATATATTAATTAAATAAATTTTTATATTTATAATCAATGACTTTTTTCATGTGTTTACACCATGTAAATATATTCACGAAAAACATTTTGATATATACATGTATGTATGCAAAATTTAACTCCATGAAAAATAAGCAAAGTCTGATTTCATGAAAAGAAAAGAGCAATAAATACTGTACTTTTCAACATCTCTTTTACTTTAGTATTTTCCAGTATTTAGTAATATGCAGATTCATTACGTCATATATAAATGTGTAAATATATATATATATACAACTTTTCAACATGTTAACTAGAACTGTTTCTTTGTGGTCCCTCTGTTCTTTTTTCAGTATATGATCTATGCACATTGACGGTCAGTGGTGAGATGAATTGAAGACATCGCTGGACGATTGTGGTCTCTATGGAACAATACTTTGATGCCTAATCCTATATGTTTATGGTGTTTATAAAAAAACAAGTAACTTTCCTTTTAAGTTTTATCTTGACAACTATAAAGGCATTTTAAAAATAAGTGCCAACTAATCGGTGACTCTTGCGATTGTTGCATATAATGATATGTAATTTAAAAAACTTTATCAGAAATGCAATAAACTCAAAGGTCCCTAGTTATTTGTTATTTTAAAAATGTTGCTGGTCAACGTTTCAAACAAATAATAGCATGACTAAGAAGCACACCAATATTACATTTGTACATTTGAAACTTATGAAATTTTGGTGCTTATTTTTTAGATGATTGGAGTTTAGACAAGTTAAAGCAGAATGTATGGCAAGAATATCTGTTTTGGCATTGTGTGATAGCGGTAGTTGAAGATAGTGTAGAACTCTCTTTTAAGGAAAATATGCCTATTATTTTAGAAAATCTTAATTATAGTAGTGTAAATGTGTCGGTATTTCTAAGAAAAATTAGAAACAAAATGAAATCGGTTTTTAAGAAAAAAGATCTTTCTATTGGTAAAGAGCAAGCCATAGGGATTGCTTTCAAAGATGTTGGTCCCTTATGTGAAAAAGAGGGTATCAGTTTGGATTGGTTGAAAAATCCATCTCCTATACCAAATAAAATCAATGTAACAAATGGTCTTATTGTTGAATTGAGAAAAGTAAGAATGCAACATAGTATATTACACAAAACAGTTGCATTGTGGGTTCAATTTTTATGTCATTTAAATTACACCCCTGACTCTGATGGGTTAAAACGCAATATTGAATTAGTTTACAAAAAGTTGTCAAAGATTTCTTTACATAATAGGCAAAATGTCAGTGCCTACTTGACAGAACAATATATCCCCTCTCAGAAAAGAAATACCTTGTGTAATAATTTTGACTCAAATGAAAAAAGGATTAGTTCAGAAAAAGTTGACAATAAAAGGTTTCAAGACTACATCAATAACGCTTCTCAGAAGTTTGGCGAACAAAAAAAAATTATTATTGACCTTGAAAAAAAACTGGAAAAAACAAGACAACAGAAATTTAGTGCAAACTTGAAGTTATTCAAAATTAGAAAAGAACATAAAAAAGTAACAGCTAAATACACTGATAGTCTATCAAAAATGTCTGAATTATCAACAAGAAATGTAAACAAAAGACTGAAACGTAAGCAAACACGTATTTCACAACTAACATCTGAAAAAAACAAACATGAAAAAGAAATGAAATATTTAAGACAAAGAAATAAGAACATAAAAAGAAAGTATAAAGGACAATCAGCACTTCTGAGATATTACCGGAACAAAAACCTCAAAAAAGAAAATAGTAATGAAACTGTCGACTCAATAAAAAAATCCGGTATAAGGATGGATTCAGATATGGTAAACAGAATGAAATATTTGGAAAATGAAAACGAAATATTAAAAGAAAACATTGAAAACTTAATGCAATCACAAATAGTTCAAACATTCCATGGTGGGAAATATAATGACACTATAAGGGAGGTATATGCTTCACTTCTATCCATGAACGTTGGAGTATGTAATGTTGAAAAAATTGTTCGCACTGTTTTAGAAAAAATGGGGGGTTTAAAGGTTGATCGATTACCAAAAAAAACATTTGCAGAAACTATGCTTATAGAAGCAAAAATCATAGCACAATTGCAGGCAACAGAAGCAATGCTCAGTAGCAACAATAACACTTTACATACAGATGGCACAAAAAGGGATGGTCGTGAATTTGGGGGGCTGCAAATAGGGACTGATAGTGGTCAGTACAGTATCGGTTTAGTTGAAATGTTGCGTGGGGATACAGAAAACTTTTTACAAATTATAGATTTAGTTTTAACAGATATGGCAAAACTTTTACAGGAAAATTACACTGAAAAAAAAAAGGAATTATTGTTGTCAATAAAAAATACAATGACAGACAGACACATAGTTAATACATGTCTTAAAACATCACTGGAAAAAATTAAACTAGAATGTATACCAGACAGCTCTGACAATTCTGAACAAATACGTAAAAAAATATCAAAATTAAATGGCTTTAAATGTAACCTGCACATTCTAGTAAATTTAGCGTCACAGGCGGAATCGGGGTTAAAGTTATGGGAACAAAGTGTACTTGAATCTGAAAGTTTTCATCAGTTTACATACAACCAAAACACATCTGATTTTATTCGTGCTAGTACAAAGCTGTGTGTGCCAGGTGCTGACGAAAAATCTGGGTACGGTCAACTTTTTTTAACCTTTTTAAAACAGCTTGATATTCCAGTTGATTTAAAAATGAGTACTTTTCACGGTCACAGAATAAATTTATTATTTTCCATGGGAGCAGCAGTTTTTTTTCATAGAGAAACACATCAAAGAATTTATTGATTCATTTTTCAGCATAACAGAAAGGAATTCATTAATAACTTCAGTCTATCACTATGTAGATAATCCAGTCTATCTTGCTGGTTGTAGGGCATTTGGAATAGTTGATAAAATTTTAACCGGTCCTATTTGGCGTATTATTGAAAGCACCTCGCATATTTTAGATTTGAATAAAGTTTGGTTTGATTTTAAAAAGATTTTAGAAAAATACTCAGTAGATGCAACAGAACTGGTTGAAGGGAAAGTCTTATATCCTGAATATACTGTTCAGGATAAAGTTTTTGAAAGTTTATTTTTAATTGATAATGAAGAATTAAATATTTTAACTACCGAAGCTTTACAAATTGTTTTGTTAAATTTTTGTATTATAATAGAAAGACAATTGTTTGATAATTTGCCAGGTGGCATTTTAAATGAAGAAACAGAACGGGTTAATGGCAAAGAACTTAGAGATGAATCGACAACTGTAAAACCAACAAATATAGTTTCAGAGCGTGATTTTGCAAATTTAGACAGATTAAAAAGGAAAAAACCCAATGCTAACATAATAGCATTGGAAGGTTTAATTTTATTTACCAAAAACAAAACATTACATTGGCTTGATCAAATGGAAACAGAAAAGAAAACACAAATTTTTAAAATAGCAAGAGAAAGGGCACCTGCAATGTTAAAACAATTTAAACTGAGAAAAGAACATATTAAAAATCAACACATTTTATTATTGAAAAACAAAAGAGAGGAAAAACTCAGAAAAGAAAATTCAAAGCAACAAGAACTTCAATCTTTAACCAAGGACATTGAAAAAATAGGAGGTTTATGGGTAACTTCACAAGACATAAATAAAAACATAAAAAAACTTAATGAAACTGAAAAAATGGAAGCAGTAAAATTACAGTTAAAATTTAGAAAAAAAGTATTAAAATGCAATCCAGAAGACAAATTTTTATTGCAATTTTCTGCCAATGGTATTCAGTTTCCCTTGCATGAACTTGTTTCCCATCTTAAAGTTGTATTGGCAGCTGACTATACACAAACAGTCCCCTCTAACAGTATTGTGTCTTTTGTTATTAAATCCAAAAATGAAAGAGATGAAATTATGCAAAAACAGAGGGAAATTGTATTGAAAAAATAGAAAATATTAAATTAAAAAAATGTACTGAAGCTAACAAAGTTTTCAAAGAACCTGTTCCTAAAAGGAAGAAAACTGTGTCTGTAGTTGAAAACGCTTCATTGAATACTGTTGAAAATAACTCTGAGTCTGATATTATTATGAATGTTGAAAGTTCTTCTCAGTCTTTTGATCATGATATGATAATGACTGGATTGAATGAATGTCCAGTTGGTAAAAATGTTGTTGTGGCCTATATGGATACATGGTATCCTGGACAAGTTATAGCCCAGGAAAACAATATTTTTAAAGTAAAATTTTTGCATCCTGCAAAAGCTGTACAGAATCTTTTCAAATGGCCTGAAAAAGAGGATATTAGTGAAATTGATGAAATGTTTATTTTTTATTTAGATTTTGAAATTTTATCAAAGGACTCTGGTGGTAGAACTTGGTATTTAACCAATTATCACAAAATTCAATATGAGTACGAACAATACTGTAGAAAATATTTTGACTAATTACTAAATAAATTAGTCTAAAAGCAGCATAGCAGCATTTAACAATGCATGTATAAACATCTAAATCTTCACTTGGCATTCGTCGTTTCGTGCAAGAATAAGTTATCCAGACCAAGAATCAACCAGACTTTTCAAGTTCATATTTTATTAAATATTGGTAAAAATGTTCGCATGAACATGTGCTTTACAAATTGAAATTAAAAAAAAAGATGCTCATAATTTGTATAAATCTTTAATGATGTCCTCTATAAATTTCATAACTCTGTAGCTGAGCGATACAAATAATGCTTTTTGCATGGTGTTTTTTTGTGGTGATCGTACCCATAACTTCATATCTACTTGGTGCACTTTCTATGTGGTGATGGTACTCATTTGCATTTACTTGCTATATGTTTTTTGTGGTGATGGTACTCATAACTTTTTATTTTATTGTTGCAGTTTTATGTGGTATGGTACTCATAACTTTGTATTTACTTGTTTTATGTGGTTGTATGGTACTCATAACTTTGTATTTACTTGTTGCATGTTTTATGTGGTGAAGGTACTCATAACTTTGGATTTGCTTGGTATTATTATGTGGTGGTATGGTACTCGTAACTTTTTATTTACTTGTTGTATGTTTTATGTGGTGATGATACTCATAACTTTGTATTTACTTGTTTTATGTGGTTGTATGGTACTCATAACTTTGTATTTACTTGTTTTATGTGGTTGTATGGTACTCTTAACTTTGTATTTACTTGTTGCATGTTTTATGTGTTGATGGTACTCATAACTTTGGATTTGCTTGGTTTTTTTTTATGTGGTGGTATGGTACTAGAAGCTTTGTATTTTCTTGTTGCATGTTTTGTGGTGATGGTACTCATGACTTTGTATCTATTTGTTGCAAGTTTTATGTGGTAATTGTACTCTACTTTGTATATAATGTGGTTGCATGTTATGAAGTACATGTATTGTGTAAAGGTCTTACTTGGTGATAGTTTCTTGTTAATAAAAATATGAAGCAAGATTCAGGAATTAGTTTTATTTTTTGTTTATTTGTGAATACAAATATTCACAAATAAGGTGTCCATCTTGGAAGTCTCATTGATTGTGCTTATCACAAATGCAAGAGGTCTTTGGTTGTATCAAAAAGACAGTAAAATCTTAGACTTGAAAATTGTTATTAGTTTTTCTACAATAAGATTTATTTTCGAACACTGTATTGAATATTAAGAGCAAAGGATTTTTGAGCCAGTCAGATACTGATGTACTATCAGAGAAGAGTGTTTAAAAGTTGTGTGAAGTGTTATCTTGTGAATTAACATATTAATAAGATCAGGTTATTATGTCTTGGTACAACATATACTCATATCGCAACAAAATGATCTATTTCAACAAATGTACCCGAAAAATTTAAATACACTGCTGTAAATCACTATCCTTGCTACAAATAAATCAGAAAGAGCTCTAAACTTACAGAATACAATAAATAAAATAAAAGGTGGATGCAAGACAAACATTTTGGTACCAAGATTTTAAAAATCGGTTGAGAAATGAGCGAGCAGTGAGTGAAAATGTGATTTTACGAGGAAAAAAATGTCAAAATGTCGGCCATTTTAATTCAAAATGGCGGCCATTTTCCCTATTATACATATACATTTATCAAAATCATATCTAGTGATATTTCACAATGTTGTATCTCAATTTTCAATTGGATACCTTGCACAATTTCAAAGAAATAACAGATTTTGTTGTTTTTTGGTACAAAAAAAGCTAATTCAGGTCTTAGTTAATTGGTGCCATTCAGATTTATTAGCAAAAATTAGTGCGACAGCATATTTAGAGACCAAGACATTGATTTTTTTTCTACTTTGTTATACCAAGATTTCAGATTTAAACAGACCAGGCAAAATAATATAGTGAATTTAGTACAATTCTGTAATTGTGTGGGTCATTTAGTAGAAAATTATGCTTCAACATGGCTACCAATACCTTTCAGTTATATCAGAATGGACGATTCAAGGTTGTTTGACGCTGATAAAAAATCTTTTAAAAACATATGTTGCTGAATATTAATGGTTTTCCCTAAAGAGTGAAGTGTGTTCTGCTAGATTAGAGTATTTCAGGGCACAGTGCTTGTTACTTGCTTCAAAATATGCCTATAAAATCTCAAATCAACACAATTTTAGTGGCGGCCATCTTGGAGAAAAAAGGGGGACCGAAAGCCAACCTTAAATCGTTCATAACTTCGTAACCCTACATTGGATTTTAAAAAACAAGGGCTTAAAATGTTCGTCTTGACAAGATCTTTCAACAAAATGCAAATAATACAATATATTCCCTATAATAATATAGGCCTGGCATCTCTACCACTATGGAAACTTCTTGATTGTAATGATGTGTCTATAAGTGAAACGTCACAGTATTACCAAATCTTACATGATAGTATATCAAATTTAGTAAAAGATTCTTCTCCAATGTTTGATGAAAATTATTTGTTTTTGCTTAACATGCTGTCGGTGAAGACAGCGAAAAGTTGGATGCTTTCACAAAATGTTTAACTACACAGGCTTTAGAACTTGTATTGGCCAGTATTTTAAGCGTTATTAAAAGGCAGTTAGTCGCTCACTTAACTGGGAGGAAGCATGCTGATCCGAGTGAGGATTTGATTCAGATTAGTCAATCTGTTCCTAAAACAAATCAATCAAATAAATCAAATTTTGGTCAGTTAGATAGAGTTAAAAGATTCAAACCTAACGCAACCACGGCTCACATTGAATGAACGGTTTTATATGTTAATAATAAAACTTCTGATTGGCTTAACACTCAAGGTTGATATTATGCAAAAAGTATCTCAATTGTTGCAAAAATTTATAGAAAAGTGGCGACAAAGATCAAAAGATATAAAAAACAAACGAATTGAAACGTTACAAATAAGAGCCGAGAAAACAAATGAAAAAAAATTACAGAGAGAAACAGAAAATAATAGATAATGTTTTAAGAAATGGACGATGCAAATCTGAAACTGATGTTAAAAAACTTCTTAAAAAATTTAAAACTTCTCACATGGAAATTGTTGCTTTAAAATTTCAGTTAAAGTCCTATAAATGTGTTTTAAGTTTTGCAGCAAATAATGTGTTGTACAGGTTTTCAACTGAAGGAAAGGCATTAAGTATAGACATGTTAAAAAATAAGCCAATATGAGTTTTATTAGCAATTACAAAGATGTTAAAGTGGATTGCTGTCGCATGTCTTTCAGATTGGTACATTGGTCATGTCGAAGACATTTTATCAAAAGAAACTGCTACTGTACACTTTATAGAACGGTCTAATACAAATACATGTACATTTAAGTGGTGTTCACCAACAGCAGTGGAAATATCAAAACTGTTATTCACTTTAATTTTGATAAGGGAATCAGACCAAATGATTCTTCTCTTCGATCATGGAAGCTGGGAAAAAATGTTTACAAACAATCACAACTAAATATAGAAATAACTGCTCTAGTTTAAACTGAATGTGAAAGTCTTGGTTTTTTCGTTGATAGTGTTGTGATGTACTTCTTACTCACTGGTCATACTTATAAGTTCATTATTAATAAATATTTGGTAACTCATTTTTCTGATTTTTATATGCAATTTTTGGAGGTTTTAATTTCTTTTGCAATGAAAAAAATATTGGAAAAAGGTGACAATTGACAGTACATGTATAACCACAAAAAAAAAAACCACAAAAATGCTAACGTTACATGTGTTTTGAGAACTCTTCAATATACTTAAATCAAATGAAATACTAAAAAGTCATTAAAACAAACAAAAATGAAAGATGCGATATATTTGCAAATGAGACAACAATCCACCATCTACCACAGTCGTTGACATCAATTTACCAGCATACACCCTTCAGCAATGAGCAAACCCCATACTACAATTATTGTATCAATAAGTGTCAGTGTTTCTTATATTTAGGCTGTTTATTAAGATCTAATAAGGATGTATGAAAATTTTGTCTTCACAACTTGATGTTTTTCATTTTTGTTTACAATTTCAGAACTTATACTGTTGCTATGGAAATCAAAATTCATATATTTCTATATCTTATAAACATTATCAACTCCAAATTTGTCATAACAATGTTCCTCATCTTTTGTAATACAGAAAAGTTTCCACGTTTTTAATTTTTATCATTTGAGAAGACATTTTCACGAAACTATGAAATTATGCTTTGTGTTGCCATGGTAACTGTAAATTAAATAATCAAATATCAGAAAACAACAACATAAATTGAACCCCTAAATTTGTTTTATCAAGAAACTAATGATTCCTATAAAAAAACTGACTTATTCCAAGTTAAAAGCCTTCAAAGCTGTTACTTTCATTTTTTTTCTGTTCGGTACCATGGTAACAATTGTTTTTTTTCAATTTCCAACCGATAAAAATTTCCATTTTCATACTCATTTAAGTTACTTATACTTCTTTATATGTATTTAACACTTACAATGCTGAATTGATTTCAGAAAATGTCTAATTTTCGATTATTTGCAAAAATCTGCAAATTATATAATTATGCAAATGAGCTTTACCCTGCTGCTGAAGCATAGTGGTTCCTTTAAATCTAAGGTAGGGGATCACGTGGCGGGGATGTTCGGGTGAGGAGGCGTTAATTTGCCCCAAAGTTTGTCATCAATTTTGACGATTTTTCGTCCTATTTCTTGACCCCGAAGACCGAGGGATGCTGATAGAGGTATCCAGCTGAAGTCTGCATTCAGAGTGGACCCCAGTGAATAAATTAACCCCAACAGTTCTTATGTCGGAGCGAAACTGATCTTGGTACAGCAGTTTGAGGAAGGTCATTTGGACCAAAAATACGGAATTTCACGACTTTTTCTAATTTTTGACTTCAACTGGACCTGAAACTTGAAGTAATCTTTTCCTATGCGTATTTCAATAATAATTACGATCAGTTATATGCCTGCGGGTGTATACTATTTTTGAAAGTTTTAGGCCTCTGAACTTCCTGTGTAAGACACCGAAGGGATGCCTACCCCTCCAGAAAATCCAGTTTTATCCGATTTCAATTTTCCAAGTTTGTATTGGAGCTGAAAATGCAACTTAAACATGAGAAACATGACAACAGATTCTAAGAACATAACATATTCAACACTTCTCAAAAACTATACGTCCAATCTCCATGAAATAAAATTTTCTTTTTAAAAAATCTTCTAGTGCATGAAAAATCACTTAAATATGACTGATGACATATTTTTCTGCACAAGGCTAGTTATTATATAATGATGATGACTGAAGTCATAAAAACCACAAGTCTTTCGGACATCTCAGGTATTGATATATCGTTTTAGTACATGTATGTATGTGTATCAATACACTAGAGAATTTTGAAGCATTCTGTGAATGCCTTTTTGCTGCCTAGGCCTTGAATTAGCAAAAAAACATATTACCGTACATTTTTTATATTTCTTATTTATTACACCTCTTTAAATGCTTTCATTAATTAGATTAATTAATTAATTATTAGAATTGAAGTATAAAAATATGCCCAGAAATAGACTTCACCCGTTCCACCTGTAAAACTCATATAAGAGTTGGGGCGGAAGTTTGGCTGAACCTTATGTATTCACTCGATGTCAACTCCGGTTGTATTGGAAACGTTAAATGTAATGTTTCGTGTTTGGATCGTACTAATCTCATTGCGCATAAGAGCCCTTGCAACAACACTTTGAGGGGTCCGTAGGTGGCCTGTGAGTTTAATGATGCAAGGCAAAATTTCTGCCCCTTTTTAATATCCCTTCATTTCCAGAGCTAGTCTAAATTTGTATTCCCTTTATTGTTATCAGTCAACTATGCAAATTCTATCTATTGTATTGACTGTTTATGTGTAAACGTTCTGAATATGCAAACAAATAATTGTACCAGAGCATTAACAAGCAGAAATCAATATATTAATTTAATATTAATAGATTTATATCAACGTGTGACACTGATGTCAGTGCACACAAGAACTTCTGATATAACCTTTAACCTTTATTAAGTACATTCAATGCCAAAAGTTTCTTTAAAAAAGTACAAAACTATTGAAACAACCTAAATGAATAGAAACTATTCTGAACAGCCAAAAGTCTACACATATGTGAGGGGTTTGTAATCTTAGATTAAGTGAGACTTCTATCTCCAGGTTGTAAAATTAATTTAGAATATTGACACAAATGAAAACGTTATTAACCATATAATTATATAAGGGAATTCAATTCATCGGTAAACTACTGTTACTAAAAATATATACTTACCACAAAAAGGAATATTGCAAAAATCCCATTCGTAATCAGGATCCATGGTATAACACCAAGGTAAAAAAAAATCCATGTCTTCTTCGTCTACGTTTGGATTACGACAATGGTTGTGTTTATATTTAGATACGTAGTCAAAGTTTAAAGGACGATGAGGAGTTGTTACATCCCATCTCTGACAGGTCCTGGTGCTTTCAGTTACGCTGATTGTCCCTTGATATTCAGTACCTTTTGTTGTCGTCTTACACTCGAGACAATTAGGAATAGTGCAATACTCCCAACGCTTATCAGGGTCGATGGTATAACACCAAGGTCTGTCCTTATCGCCTGGATTACGACAAAAGTTGTGTTTATATGTATCTACGCATGGATAGTCTGAAGGTTCATGAGGAGTATTTGAATCCCATCTCTGACAGGTCTTGCCGCTTTCAGTTACGCTGATTGTCCCTCGATATTCCGTACCTTTAACTGTTCTCTTACATTCTCCTGCAATATTCAAACTAACGAAGATGATAAAATTTATGAGGATAATTGTCTTGTATTAACTGTGTATTGCAACCTTAGATTGCTATCTATCATAAATAAATCGATCCGGCGTCGAAAAGATTATAAAAGAGTATTTTCATCATTCACTTCATCTCTAAGTCTAATATAATATTTTTGATCTTGTAACTGTATTGTCAGCTTTTTTTATTTAAAGTAAAGGCTGTGTTGTGCCGATCTGACGAGTAATGCCATTTTCAGCTTTTTCTTAAATGGTGTTTATGTTGTACTCTTTCACCACTAATCGGCATTATCTCAGGTGAAGAGAAGTTTACAGAGCTCACATACGTCCTCAACCCTGCCACCTTCTAAATGTGCCTGTTCCAAGTCAGGACACTATAAGTCAGTGTTTGCCGTTGGTTGCTGTCCGTCAAATTTGTGTTTCGTTTTTGCTTTGTATCAATCAGGCTGCGTTTTCGTTTGAATTTATTCTTATTTTTCATGTCAATGCCTATAGCTGAACATTTGGTATAGGATTTGCTTAGTGTTGATGCCCATACTGTGACTCAAGTCTTGGTCAAATCAGTTCCACTGGGACTCTGTTGGATAGTTGTCTGATTAAAAACCATTCAACATAACTTTATCTTGCAGCAAGATGCTAGCTTAGTTCTTTGTTAAAGATATAATGGTTACACCTAGAAGGTTAAAGAGAGGCGAAAGATACTAAAGGGATATTCACACTCAGTGACAACGCAATGCCGAAAATGAAAAAAAAAACGACGACAAGACAAACAACAGTATACAAAACACAATTTAGAAAACTAAAGACTGAGGAACGCGAAACTAAAAGCACTGTATTCATGCGTCGTTTTTTCTTCTTTTGTTAATTCCAAAATATGAAGATGTGGTATGATTGTCAATGAGACAGTTATTTACCAGAGACTAAATGATATAGAAGTTAGCAATTACAAGACGAATATGTTTATGAGTTTGTGTCATTAACTGATGGACAAGTGAAGTTCATTTTTTATTATCATGTTCGCTGTAGAAGTGCGCTGGTTCTAGTCTAAACTTACGGGGCTGGTCACTAATGATTTCATTTAATAACTACGCATCCTGTGTAAAGATAGTACCAAACAATTAACCTAGTTTCGTGCCTCTGATATACGAAGCTGGTAGTTATTTGTGTATTTCTAAGTACATTGTAATTTAATATTTTTTTTAAATCATACAAATCTGATTATAAAAGAAATTTACTATGACAAAAATGTAAGATTTTTAAAGAACATTAAATTTAATATCAAACTGTCAGAGACATCCCGTTTTGTAGAACACTACAGTTGTGCAAAAGGGCATAAAGTTCAAATGACATAAGTGATATTTTGTCATGTGTACTAGATTTCGTCTGTATGCTTTATTTATTTTTTATATGCAAATCATTGAGGTACTCAAAATTATATTTAACGGTATAAATAAGAACAAAATGTAATTTTGTGATTCGAGTGCACCTTACTAATTTCGAGTGCTCTCTAACTGCTAAAGAATAACCCAACACTAATGTAGATAAAATATCACCCGTTTTCCTTTAGTTTTAATAAATTAAGTAGGATTTTGTAAAACAAGGTCATTTAGGGAGCAACCATTTAACTTCAAAAGGAGGGGGGTTGGTTATGGGTTTTTCGAAACTATCAATCAAATTATTTTTCTTTTCAAAATTTAACACTTTAATGTATGAGGAAAATCTGGATTCAGAATATTTTTTTTTGTCGTCTGCTTGACCACAATATTTTTTTTCGTCAAATTGAGGATCAGAATTTTTTTTAGGAAAAAACCATAGCCCACCCCCTTTGAAGTTAAATGGTCGTTTCCTTATGCATTTTGACCAAAAAAAATCCTGACGAAATGTTAAATTATTATGTTTGGCTATTTATAATTCATGCAGGCATGCAAGCTTGGAGCATTTCATATCGTGCAATGCGCTATGATACATCTTTATGTTCGTTAAACAATGTGTGACTTAGTACTTATTCCTGAAGTCAGGGGCATTACCTAAACAAGTATATTTTTTTTGTTACTTTTATCGTTTTTAAAAATAATAAAATTACTTAAAAGAGTTATTTTAAATTTCAATAGAAGCATAGACTGAATGTTGTTTACTTGAATTTTTACATCATTTTATATCATATAATACAAAATTTATTAGATTAAAAAGGAGTATAGAGGTAAAGGGCTACTTTAAAAATAATGTCAAAAATATAACTTGAATCAGTTATTTTATACATTTTTGTAAAAATTAGTAATAACACTAATTTAAGGAACATATTTAAATGAATTGGGTTACAAACTATAAACAACTTCAAGTCTTAATTAATTAACAAGTATCTATCTATTTATATCCATCTACCTTAAAGATTTTGAAGGAAAATGATAATTTAATAGTCCTAATAGACTAATCTTTGACCCAGAAGCGTCGGTATGAAAGATAAATGCGTCAGAAAGATAATTAGTGTTTCAGAAGAATTATATTTTATATTTCATCGGAAAAATAACCAGATGACTGTGAAAATTTGTTAAAGATAATAAAATCTGTATTCTTGTACACCTAAAAAATCAATATTCAGAAAAGTTACTTATATAAGTAATATTTAAAATAGCCTCGTTTTCAACATTACTTGTATAGGTAATTTTAATTGTTACTTGTTTAAGTAATGCCCCTGACTTTTTTTTTTTTTGCATTTTGCTGAATAGTTACTTTACTTTGACGAAATTCAAAAAAAAATTTAACCCGTTTTAACTAAATACAAATTGCACAAAACTACTGATTTTGGAAGGTTATATTAGCACTAAGAGATTTCCAATAAAATGACATTACTCGACATAACCGACCTATCTCACCGTATCTCGGCCTATTGCATTGAAGGACGATGGAGGGGAGCATAGACTGCATGATTTTTTGGTTGGTTTAATACACATACTTTGTTGGGATAAATGTTATTTGAAAATTAGCACAAACTACTATTTTAATTCTTTACATATTTTGTAATTAAATTTGGGGTTATTTTATTGACAACAACCTTAAAGGGAATAATTAGTCCAGTTCCCGATAATCAAGTACACCGATCATTACTTCGTCATTTCACTCGACCCATATATTTATCTCTCAAACGATGAATTCTTAAAGCTCATAAATCAAAATTAAGTTTGAACAAATAAAAATAATGGAATCTGAAGCGTGATCATATTCTCATTTTTAAGATTAAAACAAGAGTTTCAAACACGCCGGAATGTAAAAGATGTACACGACTTGCCTTTTCTTCTTTTTTTTAGCATACTTCTATAAATTAATTCAAGAAACTTTTGTCGAAGGTATAATTTCAGATCACTGATGCTTCTTTCTGATAGTACTGTGTCACATTTCCGTAGAATTTTATCAAATAGAATTTATGAGGGGCGTTTAATTATACAAATACGTATGAAAAACGGACTTGTACGGACTATTTAATTGAATTTTTGTTAAGTTAGATGATCTTTTTAGTTTCATGACTAAACTGGGAAAACAAGGTGAATATTATTCTAAAATGTCTGAATAATTTGTAGTATTTAAACATTTTAACGAAAGTATGTTAATTAATTACATGGTAATATTGACAAATTTTTATAATAGAATCATATTCAAAACAGTGTGGTCCTGGCCATTGATTTACGATCTAAATTATCCCATTGACTGGGACAGATTAGGTGAACGTTTGTCTGTAACGACCATTGCTCACTTCTTACTTATTATAGAATTTAAACTGTGGGATCACCAAAGGTTCTTAACGCCTCTAATAATAAAAGAATTCGAAAAAAAATGTAGGAATAACCTTTATGTTTTGATTTATATTCTTGATATAAATCAACACATTGTATTATTCCGGATTCATTTTTGGAATTGCTTTATTTAGGTGTTGAGAACCTTTGGTGACCCCACAGATTCAGTGTCTTTAACAAGTACATAGTACTTGAGCAGTGGTTGTTACCGACAAACGTTCACCTAATCTGTCCCAGTCAATGGGATAATTTAGGTCGTCAATCAATGGCCAGGACCACACTGTTTTGAATATGATTCTATCAGTTTACAAATACAGAAAATCGATACTGGAAATAGTTTTTGAATGTTGTATTCATCAGAACTAAACAATTTTTTTCGTTATATATTCTGTGATCCTTCTGAATATTATGAAATATTTGCCACTGGACATTAAGCAACCAATCTTTATTCTTTCTTACATAGATTTTCTTATTATGTATAAAATGATGGAGTTTATATTTCTACATGTTTGTTATAAACAGATAAGTATAGAACAAATGGTTATAATTTGTACTATTTTATACTTTCAGGTGGTGAAACAACTGATGAGCAATAAGATTAACTGTCTGATGATGGAACTTTTTTATTCAGACCAAATTTAGAACATTGTGAAAATTATTTTGTCATGTCTTTGTACATGTTGTATAAAGCCAATAAGCATAAGAAACCAAAATAAAAGCATTTTAGTCTTGAGATTTTAGTATGATTTAATCTTTTCTTGGCTAACGTGTCGTGTCATACATTATCAACTGCATTTATATTGAATACTTCCCTTTTGCACTGCTGTAAGACCTCTTCTTTGGTGGGTGCGGGACGGTGGTGGCAGAGGGGGTCAAATCCCCAAATCTCGAGTTTACTTTTGCCTAATTCCGAAATTCCGGGCCTTATTTGATACAATATTCCGAAATACCGCTAAAATAACATGTGCTTTTTTTGGCAAAATACATTAACTAATGATTTTGTACAGTAACTGTTCAAAGCGATCAGTCAGTCTGATGTGCAGATTCCCTGTATCTTACTAATATAATGTAGTGCGCTAGTTGAAACACAAACTCCCACAAAACCCAAGAGTAAACCCTGGTGCTCTGGAAAGGTAAGCTAATGCCATTTTTTTCAAACAAGAGTTCCGACAGATAAAAATCCCAAATTACTGGACGTAAATGCACGTAAATCTGGTGTCTCGATTAAATTAAATTCCGAAATCCCGAAATAAAAGATGGACAATGTACGATCCTTGATCCCGATGATGGTGCTACACCACACCTTTTTTTCCCCTTTATGTTTTCAAGTTTTTAATGATTAGAATGTTTTTATTTCTACCCAATCTGACAGTTACAATTATTTACCATACTTTAAGTAGTGAAATTACTACTGTCCTGCAGCGCTAAATGTGTTCAAGTTTATTAAAACGGCCTTTTAACTTTTTGCAATTTTATTATCATAATCTCTGTATATTTCCTTTTTTAATCATTTGGAAAAGCTGATCACCACAAAATAAGATTTTAGTAAACAGAAATATAGTTTTTAAACACAATGTATTCAAGTGATCTATATTTTTACACATTTGTACATGAACATTCAGTTTACATTAAGGATAGAAATTTTGGCAGAGAAAAATTGTATCGTCATAAAAGTCCGACACGTGCTAGGGGTCAAAGGTCAAATGATTGTGACTAAATGTCTGAAACCATGTACGTTAAATTTCTTCTGCCAAAGGGTACATTCAAATAATACATGGATATTAAATATGAAATGCCTTTATAAAAATCCTACAGAGTTCCTAGTTATATCATTTTGAATCTTGAAGATAAATGTAAGAGATTGTTCTGTAAAAGCATTGATTTGCATCTCTGCCTCGGTAACAAGGGGTACAATCAAAATCACTTGATGGATATACACACACCGGAAGTAACAGTCGAGCAGACCGCTTGAAAGGTAAGTAGTCGTATTCACTTGTTTATATCAATAAAATTTGATAAATAAGGAAGTGCACCGAATGTCGGATACTATCTAGTTTTGAAATACACAATTATCCTTGCTGGAAAGCGTGCAGTTAATGCTAACACTTCGACATAGTTATCCGTCGAAAATTTGGAACTGTGTTGAAGTGTTTGCAATAACTGCACGCTTTCTAGCAAAAACAATTGTGTATTTTAAAACTACACACTATCCGGCATTCGGTGTGCCAACTTCTTAATCAAAATTTAATTGACATAAACAAGAAAATGCAACTACTAACCTTTCAAGCGGCGAGTTCGACTGTAACTTCCGGTGTGTGTATATCCATCACGTGATTTTGATTGTACACCTTGAATGTGAAGAAAAAAAAATCATTAACTTTTCAAGGTAAGAAAGTCTGGTACACCTTTTATATTAAGGTTGATTGGGTCACTTGTTTCGTCCTTTAAATGTTTTATACAGAAACAAAGAAACAAAGAGTATATCATCTCGCTTCAAATTTCATTATTTTTATATTTTAAAGCTATATATGTATATATCATCATTCAAATTTTATATTACTAGAAAACAGAATATATGGGTCAAATATCTTTGTACTGCGTCATCATAACAGGGTAGGCGTGTTTGAATATGAAAATAACAGGCTGAGTGCTTGCATTTAATTTCATTTGACCAATTATTAGAATAAGATTATTGCATACTAATTATCTTATTCATAAAATGTCCTTTAAAATAGAAGTCGGTTTTTTTTCCTTTTTATGTCGAAATACTTAACGAGCCTTTGCTTTTGGATTTTTAAAATGCATAAGTTAAAGAAAATCACTTTTTTATAAATATGTTCAGTAACTATTAGCCTGCAACTTCTAAAATTTTCTTGTTTACACTTTCACGAAATACAAATGTATGTTCATATGATTTTTCAGAAGAAAAAAAAATTCCAAAATTTGTCGTGACAAACAATTATAAATAACTTTAAGTTTTATAAAGTCATAAATATATCAAATAAAAAAAACCTTTATCTTTTCGAATATAACATTCACGTACATCCGTAATAAAGCAATCTGATTAAAATAGACGAAAACGAGTCACCAGAGCCGGATTAAAAAGGGGGGGAAGGCCCCCTTTTGGAGCTACATATATGATAAATGTATATACTTTTTACAAACATCAGTCCAAACGTTGACTAACTAGAGCCTTCAAAATCCCGGATCCATACATTGTCATCTCTACATGTACATGTACATTTTTCAAAGCAAAACTAATTTACGTCAATTTTATATCTCGTCGTATAAATATCATAGATATAAGTAGATGTGGTATGCGTGCCAATGAGACAACTTTCCATTCAGGTCACAATTTCTAAAAGTCAACCATTATAGGTCTAAGTACGGCCTTCAACACGGAGCCTTGGCTCACACCGAACAGCAAGCTATAGAGGGCCCCTTATAAATGACTAGTGTAAAACCATTCAAACAGGAAAACCAACGGTCTAATCTATATAAAAAAACCGAGAAACGAGAAACACGTCTGAACCACATCAACAAACGGCAACTACTGAACATCGGGTTCCTGATAAAAAAACCAACATAATGTTCACTCTACAATTCACAAGTGAAACAATTTCTTTATCCCATTTTACCAATACCTTTAAATACACACCTATTGTATTAATTGATAATTTTTGTTCCTCCTGAAAATTAAATTTTGACACTAGACATTAAACAAACAACAATCAATCATGATATATAGGCATCTCTGTACACAGTGTGATTAACTGAATTTTAAAGGTTCGTTAATAAATGTACATATTATATAAAATTGAGAATGGAAATGGGGAATGTATCAAAGAGACAACAACCCGACCATAGAAAAAAACAACAGCAGAAGGTCACCAACAGGTCTTCAATGTAACGAGAAATTTCCGCACCCGGAGGTGTCCTTCAGCTGGCCCCTAAACAAATATACTAGTTCAGTGATAATGAACGCCATACTAATTTCCAAATTGTACACAAGAAACTAAAATTAAAATAATACAAGACTAACAAGGACCAGAGGCTCCTGACTTGGGACAGGCGCAAAAAAGCGGCGGGTTTAAACATGTTTATGAGATCTCAACCCCCCCCCCCCCCTATATCTCTAGCCAATGTAGAAAAGTAAACGCATAACAATACGTACATTTAAAATGCATGTATTCGCTGTTGATTTCACGGCTTGCACTTTTAGATGTGCTTAAAAATAAAGCAAATATGTTCTGTTCTCCATATTATAGAGTGTTGAATGTTAAAAACATGAAACACCACCCGTATCATGCCTATGTTCCGTTGTCTATGTTTTTATATTTATTAAAATAGCGCCTCCCTTTAAAGCGGCCCATGTTGATTTTAACAGCCCCCTAGTTACCCTTACTTCAGAGATTGAATTATACGTCAAATACGTCGTGGTAATATTTCATTTTACCCAACGTGCGATGTACAACAGTTGATTGGATGAGTTAATAGTTTACTTTGTAGCTACACGGATACGGCGGAGGAACATTCCATTTGTGATGCTGTTATTTCATTGTCTGTTCGATACCCCAAAAAGCTTCATAAGAAGGTTCCATTTTAATTGCGGTGCTAATCAAGCGAACCTTGCTCGGCTACGGTGTACTCATTATCTGATTTAATGGTTTACAGAAACTTTTCTGGAATACTCTATTTTAAGTATCCATGGAATAATATTCAATCATTCTTGCTTTATGTTTCACATAATAAATTTTTTAATATTTTTATTAACAAATTTAATTCAGCGTCAAAATGTGGAATTCCTCTTCAAAGCGGTTCATATTGATTTTAACAGATCCCCATATTACACACACTTCAAAGATTTAATTATACGTCAAATACGTTCTGGGACTATTCCATTTTTACTCCAGGTGCTATGCACACAATCTGAATGGTTAAGTTAAACAGTGAACTATGTTGATACATCGGATACGTTGATGGAACATTCCATTTGTGAAGCTGTAATTTCATTGACTGTTCGATACCCATAGAAGCTTTACATGAAGGTTCCATTTTATTTGTCTTGCTTAGATTCGGTGTACTCTTTATCTCGTTTTTTTTAGCAATATGTATAGTGTCTATAGTGGTTTAGGGAGCTACCATTTGATTTTTATGGGGGGGCTAGGATGAAATTTGAAAAAAATAGGCAGGACAGGAGTTTTGAGTAAAAAAAAAGGCAGGATGAGACACTTGCAAAAAAAAAAAGTCAGGACGACAATTTAGGTAAAAAAAAGTCAGGATAAACTAAAAAAAAAAAAGGCAGGACCGAACAGAGTGAAAAATAAAAAGGCAGGACAGAGATTACAGCTAAAAAAAAATGCAGGAAAAAAATTTTCATCCTAGCTCCCCCATAAAATCAAATGGTAGCTCCCTTCCAAAAACTTCTCTGGAATACTCTATTTGAAGTATCCATAGAATGATATTTGTTCTTTATGTTTCACGTGATAAATTTGTGAACTTTTTTTGTAACTAAATATAAAAAATTAAACGTCAAAATGTGAAATTAACATTATGTTAAACACGATTGATTGTATGTTGAATCTCATTAGACAACGTTGAACTCAAACATGCGTTTTTTTTCAGCTGGACCAAATCACTACTTTACTTTGAAATTCATGACCCAAATTTTTTTACAGTGTAATTTCATCCCCCTACTTGCTATTTGAGGCATAAAACATGGAGAAATAAATTTGGAAGAGGTATAAAAAAAATTGGCAACTAACACACTGTCCACACTTGGGACTATATTAGGGACTATATTTGAAAATCAAAGAACGATAATTGTGTTCCCGGACCTTCTGTTTGAAGCATGTGTTTCATCAAGGAGAAATATTTGGATACTTAAAAAAACTAACTAAGGATTAATCAGATGACATCGAAAACAGGATAAAATACTGACCGATATTATAATATTAATCAAGCTTTCATAATAAAATCTTAATAATTATTACATTTTTCGTGCAACAGCTTAGTTCTTTGTTGAAGGTCTTAGTGTGATCCTGATCAGGAAAAACACAAATGCAATACTGTCGTTTTTTTTTTTTTAGTACGTTTTTTTTTTTTAAGAGATGTTTGTCAAAAATTGTAACATCGTTCCCTTTTCTCTAGCTAAAAAATTCAGATAAATAACATTGAACCAATCAAAAAACGTCAGCTAAGTGTTAATTTTTGCAAAAGAGTAACATCTGCTTTCGGCTTCTTAAAATACGTGAGCGTCAAAAAGCACCTGATATATACACCCTCTGGCCGTAGCTCTTGGAAATGTGCTGGCACAGCAGATGTTGGTGGCTTATGTTATGTCCCTTTTAAACGTGTGTATGTGTTTTCGAATTGAATGACTAGTATTCAATATGAATACGAAATTATAAGATGAACGTAAACGAGAGAGCATTCCAACGACTCAAATATCCAAAAGATATTTGAGGGCAACATATAGTCTTCAACTAAGAAGGTGTATAACCAATATCATTGTGTCAGTTTCTTTATGCAGTTTGTTAGAACTACATTATTTGATCAGTAATATATTAGATAAATTCGACACTATATTGTTTTTCTCTTAGACTTACAAACTAACATTGTTAAGAAATTACAGGTACTCCAAGCAAAGCCTACATCATTTCTTTCAACATTTTAAGCGTCTCATGATCAATATTAGCGGATAAAAACGTAGGACAAAAGAACGAACGGAAGGACAACAAAAAGATATAAGGCCCTTTTGAAAAAACCGAAGAAATAATAAATGATAGCTGTGCTAATTCATACCACAATTTTTTATTTTTTTATTTTATGTGCATAATCGAAAACTTAATCATCTCCTTGAAATAACTGGTTTATTGTTGAATCAGTTTTTATTTAAGCTATATAAAACGAGTTTCTAGTAATCTTATTGTTATCGAAATCATTGAACCAATGTAAACATATAGTTGGGTGCAGACCAAGCATTACATGTAGACGCGCGAAAGAGTTAACACGGCGTTAACTCGCTTGAACTTCATGTAAATGCGTTGTTAACTCTGCTTTAACTCCAAAATTTAAGTAGACATCATAAGTAACGTCCTTTACTTTCACGTTTACCTCCACGTTAATGCGAAAAGGCGCATCTTCTATTTTTTTAATAAAATGTAGTATACCGTGTTTAAGTCTGTGTTAATGTGAAAAAAGGCAAGTCTTGTATTTTTTTGTAAAACGTTAACGCAAGTTTAGTACCGCATGGTGGGTTATACTAAATTAAATGACTGTACAATGACAGGACCAAAATGAATATGCTTATAACTTTTTTTTATTAAGGGAACGACCATTTAACCAAAGGGGGTAAGGTTTTTTCCTAAAAAAAATAATCTGATTCCCAATTTGATGGGAAAAAAACATTTTTTGTGGTCAAGCAGAGGACAAAAAAAATATATTCTGAATCCATTTTCCCCATACCTAAAAATATTTTAAATTAATCTCCCCATCCTTTTTTTTGAAGTGAAATGGTTGCTCCCTTATCACAGAATTTATCTCAAATTTGAAATATAATAAGATTTCATCATTTAATATTAAAATAGAAAAAAAAAAGAAAAATATTTTCAAAGCTTGCGAAAACGTGACCTGATTAACGTTGATTATGACCTGACAACTTCAACAAAGACAGGTCCAAATTAAAACGCTAATATCATTGTATTAGAATATTAAACAATATTATTCAAGTTATGTTCTTTTGGTCCCAAAGAATGAATAGTTTTACACAAATTAAGAGCTTTGTAGATAACAATAAAAAGTCTCAATATTTCTTTTTTTGTATTAACATTCTTGTACTGGCCTGATAATTGATTACTTTTATACCCCAGGATGCATTGTCACCCACAAAAATGAAGAAATTTAATTTAAAATTTTTTTTGTTGTCACATAAAAAAAATGCCAACATTTTCCATTTTGTTAGAATATTATACAACAGCAGTAAACTTCTGTTCTTTTAGTCCCTAATGATGAATAAGTTATACACAAATTGAGAGCTCTAAATGTCTACAGTTACTTTTCAGCTTTGAGCGTTCCTGATCAAGGTAAATCAGAACAGGCCTTAGGGAATCAGACGCATGAAATAAATAACGTGATTTTTTTTCATTTTTTACTAATATTTATATCGATAACAATAAAAAGTGACAATATTTCTCTTTTTTATTAATATACTTGAACTGGCATAATAAATGAGTTCTTTTTATACCTCATGTATGTATTGTTGAACACAAAAGTGCAAAAAATTTTACTCCACAATTGCAATATTTGGTGTCGCATCAGAGAAAAAAAAGTGCCAATCTTTCCATTTTGTTAGAATATTATACAACGGCACTAAATTTCTTGGTTTTTTTTGTCCCTTAAAGGATGAATTGTTTGATACAAATTGAGAACTCTATATAAGTATACAGTTTCTAACATTGATGTTGATATGATAACAGTAAAAAGTGACACTATTTCTTTATTTTATCTATTTTCTTGTACTAGCCTGATAAATGAGTATTCCTTATGTGGATCGTTAGACATAAACGTGAACAAATTAAAGTTTGAAATTGCAAAATTTGTTGTTGCATCCAAAAAAGGTGCTAATATTTTCTATTTTGTTAGAGTATTATACAACGGCATTAAAATTCTGTTCTTTTTCTCCCTGGGGATGAATAGTTTTACACAAATTGAGAGCTATGTATGTCTAAACTACAGTTACTAATATTTAGGTCCATTACAATAAAAAGTCTTGCCTGAGATGAAAAGATTAACTACATTGTTTCCTCGGTCGTTTGAGGAAAAGGGTTCATATATTTGCATAGGGATTACTAGGAATTATTGATGATGAGAGAAGAGGTTACAGATGTACTGTTCAATATTTCATTTATTTGAAAAAAAATCAGTAAAATATATTTTTTTTTTAACTTTTTCATAGTTGCAATGTATGATACAAATTTTTAGGGTCTGTTACACGTATTTCACAGAATAGCCATTAGAAAGTGGTAAAGTCAATGTCGTTTTAAACCTTTCACAGCTTCAAAATATATGTAAGTAACATCTTTTATTATACATTTTTTACCTCATGTGCCTTTTAGTTGTACTTGAGTTTTAATTAAATAATACTTACCGTCTTTACAAATGTTATCGTCTGGGTCGCGACACTGCGGTTCAAGATCTTCACACTCTAAAAACATAAATCCATGTTATTGTAACGGAGCAATTATGATGAGCATCTCTCTATGTACCTTTTTTCTATAAATAAACATGAAACACGATTTTTGTATAACATTACTTTTGGACAATACTTTGCTGGTCTAAAGCAAGTTACAATATGAGTTTTTGACTTCGAGTCACTAAATTTTCACAATTTTGACCAATTTCTTGACCTGGATGACTAAGTGATGCTGATGGATGTGTCTCCGTGTAGTCTTCATGTAGAGTGGACCCTAGTGAACAAATTGACCGCAAAAGTGCTGAGCTGGGAATGAACCTGATCTATGTACGGTAATCTAAAGGTTATTTCCATCAAAAATCCCGTGTTTTCCGTTTTTGGGCTTCACCTGGACTTTCAACCGGAGGTTGTCGTTCCTTACGAGTATTTTAAAAATTAACATAAACAGCTGTTCTATGCCCTCGGTTTGACACATATTTTGGGAAGTTTGATGACTCTGTCTGTGTGTCCCAAACACCAAAGTAAACCCTATCCGTCAGGAAAAACAGTTTTATCCGATTCAATTTACGAGATTCGTATTTGGCCTCAAACTGCACCTTAAACCAGGGAAACATGACAATTATTAGCCTAAAGTTTAGGGAAAATGTGTAACGTGTATCCATTTGTTAGATGTATACGTTAAATAAATCATTATTGAGACTTGAACGGCTTGATTCGTTCTTTAAAATCAGAGAACTCGGGAATAGTCATTGGGGGGTCCTCCGGGATTTTCCGTCTCTAATAGCTGCCACATTAAATACTCCGATTGATCCAGATGGACCAGAATACACTGTGACCGTGCCGTCCAAGATACCGTCCAGTACTAAGTCTTCATCTTCTAGCCACGTTATAAGTATGTAAGACTACCGTCACCGAGAAAAAAGTCCTTCTACCTCCTCTGATATCAGACAAGTTGATTGTCACACTTCTTTCGGTATTGCTGCCTTTGCAGATAGATCTTGCAAACAACAAGTTGAGAGTTGCAACCAATTGTTCTGCCACTAATTCCAGAAGCAAAGGAGGAATTGGAAGGTTATATCAGATGACTGTGTCTGTGTATAGACCAGTTTTCGCGTCAAAGGGAGGCAGTTAAACAAAGATTGGAAGAAGTAAGGGTGCTATAAACAGTTTCGTATAAAAAAAAACTAGGGGTTATTCCCCGACTAAAAATAACCATGGAGGGTAACCCCTGTTTATTTACTTAATTTGTGAAAAAGTATCATGTTTTTTGTATTTGATTGTAAAAATTAGTTAATTAGCGTTCAATTAAGACAGGTTGAATGATTGAAATAATTTTTAAAAAATAGATTAAATATACATGTTTTGAGGGGAGACAACACTGTAAACACCCTTTTTTTCTGACAGTGAAAATTGAAAACTTATTTGCAGCCACTGTAGCTCTTTTCGGAGCAGGAGACCGTACCCTGAAACGAGATTTTTTTGAAAGGCCAGGTAAAAACCTATGAATTTCATACAGTTTTGATTATGTAAAATGTGGCTGTATCATGTCTTCATGGGTATGCACATGACCTGATTTCAGTTTTTTTATGTTCAAATTAGGCCTTTTTTTCCCATGTTCTCTGGATGGAACTTTTTTAATACATTTAAAGTACACTTTATTTTTATTTCATTATAAACTAGAGAAAATTTTGATTCCAGTGAAATCTAGTTTTATACAAGTATCTTCATTAATCATTCCACCACTAAGGATGACTTATGCATGGTCCCTCAAAATATGACGTCATAGAAAAAAACTGTTGATTGCACCCTAAGGAAAGAAGGAACAAGATTTTAGCAAGAAAGGAAGTTATGCGTGACTTGGAGGCCGAAAACAGGAGACTTTAACGAGAAGTGAAGGAGAATAAGTGGAGGGAACAGTATGTATTTCCTACCGAACAGTAACCGTATTCATTTTCTAAAGTGACTGTCCATTCATCCGTGATGTTGTTAATTACATTTATCGAACGTCAGTGACTGTGTGAACATTAACCATAATCAAATTTGAACATATTGTAACAATTAATTTGTGAAGTTTATTTTCAAAAGCTATTTATGTGAATGAGAAGAACAGTTGTTGTCAACCAAATTACTCAAGCGGAACAGATTTTCACCGTAGTAAAAGTGTTAATTCTATTCACACTGACTTTACTTCTAAAGAAAACAATAAATTACAATTATTGATACTAAATGTATGTGGTTTAAAGTCTAAACTCTTATATCCAGAATTTAGAAATTTATTACAAGAGCATGATATTGTTTGTTTCTCAGAGACCAAATTAGATGACTTAGATGATATATCTTTAGAAAAATTTACTTTTTATTGTAAAAATAGAAAAAAATTCTCAAATTATAGATCAGGTGGTTTAGCTTTTGGACATAAAAGTTCTTTAAACAATTATATCACTCCAATTGATTCAAATTGTCCTTTTGTCTTTTGGTTTAAAATTTGTAAGAAATTAGTACAGTTACCACAAGACCTAATATGTGGCGTTATTTACATTCCACCTATTAATACTTTATATACAGCAGATGATGCTATATCTGAGATAGAAATAGAACTGCATAATATGTATAAAGATTCACAATATGTCTGCTTATTTGGCGATTTTAATAGTCGTACTGGTACATTAGCTGATTTTTATGATATAGATGATTTTGATGATACATTTGTAAATGAATTGATTGATTTTAATGAGTTTTCTGAAATAGGCATTTTAGACGACCTTGGTATACCGAGGAAAAGAAATTCTCAAGATCAAACAGTTAATACATATGGCAGAAAGCTTATCAGTTTTTGTAAAAATAACAACATATTTATATTGAACGGTCGATTTTTATCTGACAAAGTTGGTAACCCGACAAGTCGTAACTCAAGCGTAGTTGACTACGTAATGGGCTCGGCAAATATATTTCAGAAAATTGTTGATTTTGAAATAATGCAATTTAGCAATTTATATTCGGATATTCATAAACCAATCTTTTTAAAATTAGATTGTAATGTAAAAACAGATATGCTAAAAGAAAATACATGTATCAGAAATAATGAAAAATACATAGGTAAATGGAAACATGAAAAGAGTACTGATTTTAAAAGTAACATAAACAGAGATGAGGTTAATGATTTATTGTCACATATCTTAGAAATACATGATGATATAAGTAAAGTAGATCAAAACAGTGTAAATGAAATTGTTACCAATGTTACTAAAATTTTGCTTGATTCAGCAGAAAAAACTTTTGGTGTAGTTACGAAAGATTGTAGTAATTCAAAAGAAGAATATAACAATAAAGAATGGTTTAATCACGATTGTAAAAATAGTAGAAGAGATTATAGAAAGTCATTAAGATTGTATAAACATTACGGTTCTAATATTTTCAAAGTTAGACTACGAAATAGTGAAAAAATGTATAAAAAAACTATGGATGATAGCATTCGTCTCTATAATCATGACTTGAAGAAGAAAATGAAAGAATTACGTATGAAAAAGCCACGTGATTTTTGGAAAATTTTTAATAAGTTTAAACGTCCAGTGAATAATGACATTGATATCAAACAGTTTTATGATTTTTTTAAAGAAATGAATAAAGATACTCTTAATAGAGCAAATATTGAACTAGATAACAATTTTGATGGTGATAGATCAAATTATTTTTTGAACAAAACAATAACAAGAGACGAGGTTATCAAAGGTATACAAAGTGTTAAAAATAATAAGTCACCTGGTGACGACTTGATAATAAATGAGTATATTTCATCATCTTCTGAATTGATGTTAGATATATATGTATATATGTTCAATTTAATTTTTGATACAGGTTTTTTACCTGAAATATGGCTTTTAGGAAATGTTATTCCAGTGTTTAAAAACAAAGGTAGTAAAAGGGAACCGAAAAACTATCGGCCAATAACATTACTATCAAGTTTAGGTAAAATATTTACTTCCATTTTAAGCAGTAGACTTTGTGATTATTTAGATGAGTTTTTAATTTTAGAAGAAAACCAAGCAGGTTTTAGACCAGGATACAACACAAATGATCATATTTTTGCTATTTATGCCTTTTTCGAGCTATTGAAATTAAAGAAGAAAAAGTTATTTTGTGCGTTCATTGATTTTCAGAGAGCTTTTGATTCTATTCAAAGAAATCTCCTTTTATTTAAACTGTTGAATAATAATATTAACGGAAAATTTTTCCGAGTTATACAAAATATGTATAATGATATAAAATCCCGTGTTGTTTTCAATAATGAGAAATCTGACTTCTTCCCTTGCGAAATTGGTGTACGGCAAGGTGAAAATCTATCGCCTGCTCTGTTTTCTGTATATCTAAACGATTTACAAGCATTTTTAGAAGAGTTAGATTCAAAAGGTTTACAGTCAATAAGTGCAGACCTAGAAAATGAACTAGATGTGTATCTTAAGATTTTCTTACTGTTATATGCTGATGACACTGTTTTATTAGCGGATAGTAGCACTGAATTACAAAATATGTTAAACAATTTTGCCATATATTGTAACAAATGGCAACTTAAGGTAAATGTTGATAAAACAAAAATTCTTGTTTTTGCAAATGGCAGACTTCCACAAAATTTGAATTTTTTTATTAATGATAATGAAATTGAGATTGTTAAAAATTATAAATATTTAGGAATATTTTTTTCTAAAAGTGGTTCTTTTTTACAAACTAGAAAATACTTACGAGATCAAGGAATAAAGGCTATGTATTCTATCTTGAAGAAAAGTAGAATTAATAACTTATCTATTGAATGTCAACTAGATCTCTTTGATAAGGCTGTTGTACCTATTTTGTTATATGGATCAGAGATTTGGGGGTTTGAAAACTTTGACTTGTTAGAGCGAGTACACCTAAAATTTTGTAAACTCATTTTACATTTGAAGCAATCAACCCCAGACTGTATAGTTTATGCAGAACTAGGCAGATTCCCATTATTTCTTTATGCAAGAGTTCGTATGATAAATTTTTGGGGCAGAATTATAAACGGTAAAGAGTATAAAATTGCTCATGTTCTTTATAAATTATTACTTATAAATTTAAATAACTATGGTTTTGAAAGTAAATGGTTGATTTATATTAAAAATATTTTTAATAATTGTGGAATGTCTAATATTTGGAACCTTCATTTTGCTGACAAATGGGTATCAAAAAGTGTGGAACAAAAGCTTAAAGATCAGTTCACACAATTATGTTTGTCACAGATAGAAACCTTACCTAAATGTCTATGTTATAGAATTTTTAAAAATAATCTGAAATTTGAGAATTATCTCAACATATTGCCTAATAATTTATTATTTGTATACTGCAAATTTAGATGCGGTAGTCACCGTTTACCAATTGAGACGGGAAGATGGCGAGGCTTGTCACGAAACGACAGACTTTGTCATCTATGCAATTCAAGTGAAATCGGTGACGAATATCATTATATAATGACTTGTAAATCTTTACATTTAGAGAGAAAGAAATTTCTACCTGAATATTGCTGTAAAAATCCAAATACATACAAATTTGATAGTTTATTTAATTCAGACAATATTATCATTTTAGAAAAATTATGTAAGTTTATAAAAACAATACTGGTGAAAGTCAGTCCTCCAAGTTAAGTTACGTTATTTGTTCACACATGTGCATGCTTATAAAATCATATATGTAATTGTAAATATATATTTTCTCTGTAACTATGACATGTAGTTTTGTGAGAATAAAGTTCATTCATTCAGATTTCCATGAGCTTACTTTAAGGTTCTTGTGGGTGCTTATCATACTTAAAATGAGAATATATATTGAATTGGGTATTTACAAATTTATTTTCCTTTTTATCCAAAATTTCAAAAAAAAAAAGAGAAAGTTGAAAAGTTTTGTTTTTATTTTAGTCATAAATTATACTAAAAAGATATGATAGGTGAATGATAATTCCTTATAATTGTTTCATTACATTGTGTATATTATGTTTATTGTGTATATTATATGTTGTATATTTTTCAGATATTGTGACTTATGTGTTTATGAACACATTAGGTATTAAGGGGAGGGGAGTGTAATGATGGTCACTTTCGCTAGATGTCTTCTTTATTTATATACTACTATTATATGTATATTTATTAATCATTATTGTATTTGTATAACTTTCCTATGGGCGCAGCCATTTTAATTAGGGATTCGCCGGTCCTCTTCATATGGCCCGGCCGGGACATTTTTAGGTTTGATATAAGTACTTCAATCCCGGTGACCTGCAGTTCCGCACCGGCAGCCAACGATACAACCAGGGAAAACTATTAGAGAAGACCAGAATATAAACATTTAGTTTATTAGATAACTAAAATATATTTTAAGTCACCACCATGTACTCCCGTAAACTTGTTACGCTTTAATGTATAATTACTAACAAATAATCAATTTGTAAGATACGTTATATAAATCATTATTGAAGCTTTAACGGCTTGGTTCGTTCTTTAAAATCAGAGAACTCGGGAATAGTCATTCCCATGACACATGCTTCAATGTCGACAAACATACCATACATACAGCTGACCTCTAGAACAGAAGTACAGAGAGTAACAGTCTCCGGGACAAGTTTGCAATTCCGCTGAGTGCAAAAGTTGTCACCTTAATTTTTGGAGTTAAGTCAAAACAAAGTTGATAACTTGGTTGGTATTGGTTCCCTGATATTTGTCCTAAAATTTTTTGGATCTAGCACCACTGTTGAAAAAGTTATGCCCCTTTTTTCAACAATTTCCTCAGAGGAAAAGTACTTTTCCTCAAGGGAAATCAAATTTCCCTGAAGGAAAAAGATTTTTCCTCAAGGGAAATTGTTTTTTCCTCAAGGGAAAAAGATTTCCCTTAGGGAATTTGCTGCATAATTATTTCCTTTGAGGAAATTCTATTTCCTTTGAGGAAATTCTATTTCCTTTGAGGAAATTCTATTTCCTTAGAGGAAATTCTTTTTCCTTTGAGGAAATTTGCAGCTTCAAATTTTCCTTGGAGGAAATACTTTTTCCTGTGAGGAAATTTGTAGCTTCAAATTTTCCTTGGAGGAAATACTTTTTCCTGTGAGGAAATTTTTGACAAACACTTTTCCTTGGAGGAAAATTCAAGACAACAAATTTCCTCTAAGGAAATCATTGATCTTCAAATTTCCTCTAGGGAAATTTCTGAACATCAAATTTCCCTTAAGGAAATGTTTTTCCTCTATGGAAATTTCATAACAGTACAAACAGTATTAATATATTTTCTCCTAGACTGAATTATTGATACAAAAGATAATTAAAACTTTAATACTGTAATACAAATTTTCATGGTGAGTATTAAACATACAAAAACAAAAGGCTGACTGTTTAGCATGTTTAAGACAATACAATAATAAGCAAAATGCTATGAATATCATACCATTTGTGATGTTATTAATATTGTGCTCATATTTGCATATTAAATAAAATAAACACTTTTCATGTCAAATTAACTTGTCTTCTGTTTCAGCTGCTGTGTATTCGACCCCCTACATAACAGTTCAGTGCATAAATAATTCAATCCACAAGACATCTTCCTTCAATTGGTTGAATAAATTTTGGCAACGTATGTTCTTCAAACATCTTCTTTGTATATTTGATATGATGGAGCCATGTACATGAATTGATAAAGCAGGTGTTTATTTCGACAACAAACATGACAAAGATACTATTTTTTTTCTTAATTTCTCCATAATCCACCAGTTAATATGAATGTAGGTTGTTACATTTTACACAATTGTGTTCTTTGATAGTACTCCATTTTGTTTATAGCAATTTTGTAGGATTTTTTCTATTTCTTTTTCCAGAAAAACACACAGTTGAGTTCATTTCACATTAATAATCCAATTAGCACATTATGTAGAAAAGTATTAACAATTAAGTTTCCTCTTCAGTATAGACCTGCAGGACCTGTTGATGATCATAAAAACCAAGATATCTGACCTATAAATACACAAAATAAAAATAAAATGTTATAAATGGAGAAAAAAACAGCAATATAAATAAGCTTATTTTATCATGTTTTAATGAACATTTTGAGAAACTTTCATTTGATATTCTTACTTGTCATGCTTATGAGTTCTCTTATTTCAGTGCTTTGTGTCCAAGATTTAATATTCGTTGTTTAGTGCCTTGCAGTGGTATTTAAAGTTGAGCCACTTGCAATAGTTGTTATAGAATGTTCATATGTTGTGTTAATATTTGAACCACTGTCCTATATTATGGTCAGGTTGAGTGCTCACAGACATGAGGCCTAAATTAATATATTGTTTGTTTCCCTAATCCCTATTCTGACAAGCCAGGTGTGGGTAGGTAGGTAGGTAAATAATTTTATTTTTCCCAAAAGCCTGAATATTATCGGATGATCCGGCAAGCCCGAAAATCAGAAATGAATAAAATAATATTTGGCTTAGTTTTGACAATAAAATTTTATGAGTAGGGCCATTTTTGCAGGGTCGGTCAGGATTGGAGAAACAAACAATATTTTATATTAGGCATGATTTTTTTTTATTAATTGTTATTGACTTTGAACATGTTGAACTAAATTGGATTGTTTAAATCTTTATATGTTGAGATCTTTAATGGATGACCTATAAAGGAAGTGTTTTCTCATTATTGAAGGCAGGCCCATGATTGGCCTTTAATTTCTTGCATCCGCTTCATTGAACTCTGGTGGATAAGTCACTCATTTACCATACCACATTTTCTTATTTTTATATGAGTCATCATTCAAAGGCAATTTCTTTTATTACTGTAATTCAGAAACTATTTAGTAATGCGAATAATGTGACTGGGTGAGTATCGCAAAAATAAGAAATCATATTTTGATAACAGAAACATATATATATATATATATCATGTAACTATATAGATCTTTATGCAGATTTTTTTTGTAATCACAATAAGTTGTCCCTTCCCTGAAAAATCTGAATTTACAGTATATAGAAGTGGTCTTACCATTTAGGCCTTGTTGTATTCTGTTTATCTTGTTTTGCGCTCATTTCTATTGTAACTGTTTATATTTTTCATCATTTTTCTATATTTCTTGTCCTATAAAACATAAAAAGGGTAAAAACTATTATAAAACATCAGTTTGTGTTTTTCTTTATATTCAGTTATATTTAAAAAGAATGGAATATTTGTGCTATTTCATTTCACAAACTTTTTGCCAGTCATGACTTTCAAAGACTTTCACCCTGGTCAATAGTTTAAAAAACAAACATTCCCATACTTTTTCTTTGTGTTCGTACTAATTTTTCATTTGACAACAAAGACATGATTCAACTATTCTTCTAAAATTTGTTTCGCTTGACTACATTAAACTCTGAAATATTGTTAACAGTATAATCTGTATGTGTCTCACTTGTCAAAATTTCAAATTAATATATAAATCAGATAAAAATGCTATGCATGGCTCAGCTTGATACAAACGTACAGGTTGAACCCAGAACAGTTGGGGCAAGTATGGACACAACATTCAAGCTCAATACAACTCTGAATTTTAAATTTGGATTGTGATTCAATAGTTGATGCAGCATAGGTTTCTGACACAGAATGAATGCGGTCCAAGTACTTAAAAATTTTAAATTGACAATTAACCTCTAAAATGGTCCAATATTCAAAATCTCAATACATGGTTAGATGCAGCATATCAACATGATCAAAGAACCCCAATAATTCATTTTTTGGTGAAATCAAATAAAGTTAAATTTTGGACCTTTTAGAACTCAATGTGGACCAATTTGATAATGGGTCAAAATATCAAAAATCTTAATGAATGGTTAGATTCAGCATATCAAAGAGCCCCATATAATCAATTTTTGTTGAAATCAAACAAAGTAAAATTTTGGACCCCAATTTGGATCAACTTGAATTTGGGCCCATAATAAACAAAATCTAAGTAAATATTCAGATTCAGCATATTAATCTGAACACCAAGGATTTAAATATTGTTAAAATCAAAATAAGTTTAATTTTGGACCCTTTGGACCTTAAGGTAGACCAATTTAAACAGGACCAAAAAACTAGGAATCTAAATACACAGTTAGATTTGGCATATCAAAGAACTCCAATCATTCAATTTTCTATAAAATCAAACAAAGTTTAATATTGGCCCCTATTGGCCCCTAGTTCATGTAATTCCTAAACTCTGAACAAAACTCTGGTCACAAACCTTGTGTTTGAATTTCATAGATTTCTATTACTTGTACTAAAGTTATTAAGCGAAAACAAATGTCCTGGGACAACGACGACTACATGATAAAATTGAGAATGGAAAAAGGGAATGTGTCAAAGAGACAACAACCTGACCATAGATTTGAGGGTTGGAATCCTTTTCTTTTACCGAATAATGCATTTGAATGGGAGATATAGTTGGAACCCCTCTTTGCTCTTGGTTGGGACCCCCCTTTTAAAATGGCTGGATCCGCCCCTGAGAAGCATTATAGAAAAATCTATAAGCTTTAACTAAAAATAAGGATAATTTTATTTTTAAAGGCAGGCACAGATCCAGAGGGGGGTTCAAGGGATTGGAACCCCCCTTTTTTTGGATAATCAATGCATTTGAATAGGGACATGTAATTGGACCCCCCCCCCCCCCCTTCCCCTTTTGTCCTGGGTTAGAATCCCACCCCCACCCCTTTTTAAAATGACTGGATCCGCCCCTTAAGGGTCTATAATTAAGTTTGACAACATCAGACGACATACTACTTTATCAAAAAAAAAATGCCACATTTCATCCAATTTAATTTCATCCCTTACTTGCTACATGTATTTCATCCATAATATTTAAAGAAATAAATTTGGGAGGAGTATGATTTTAATTCATTTGTAATTTGCAAGTTATTAACTATCCAAACTAGAGACCTAATAGAGTAGATATACTTGACTAATTTAAATCAAACTTGGGGTGACTGGGAACAAAGATTTAAGGGAATAGATGACAGTTTACCTACAATGACCTAGTTTCATAGCAATAGCATACATTAATAAAGACTACATGGTCATTCTTATGTTTAAACGTGGTTTAAACTTTGGGTGTTCATTTTTTAATGTTTAACATGTTTAAAGCTAACAATTTCAAGTACATACATGTATCAAGATTTGATCCTACATTACATGTATCAAGATTTGATCCTACATTATTTAAATATTGAAAAAAATAGCTTTTTAAATTTGGATCTATATATAATTGTGAATGTCACATGGATGTATTTTAATGTAAAGCATCTGAAAAATCATTAGCCGTCTCATATTTATTTCAGTTTCTTTAAAAGGCAAATTTATATGAGCTTATGCTGAAAATAGAGATTTCTTATTAAGGAGAAATCCCTGCCCCCCTTTTTGTGTGAAAAATTTTGTTGATTATATAGGTAATCACAGAAACATGACTGAGGCAAGCATCCCCCATCTGACCCCCCCCCCCCCCCCCCCATGATTGATGAATATGTTTTTTTAGCTTGTGTAGGTGTAAGTCAGTAAGGAGGCAACCATTTGATTTGTAGGCCGGGTGAAAAATGTGATTAATCTTGCTTTGTAAACTTGTGCTATAAATAAAAATTACCAATCCATTAAAAAATCCGTGAGCCCAATCTCATCCAGTGAAATAGATTATAGTCTGTTTTCGAAGTTATATGGAAGTAAGTTAGTAGTCCAGATAATTATGACGCATTGCAAGGCATTTTTTCTAAGGAGAAGTGTAGAATGGGGGAATGGAACCAATAAATTGATCGGATCCGAAATGTTCTTCCCAGTAAAGGAGCACCTATTATTTTGTAGGTAATTATTATTAGTGTCGGTGGTCTCACAAGTAAATCAGAGTGAATATTGCATGCACATTAAAATTAGCAGAGAAGAGACAATTATCAACTTGTGTATTATTCATTTTCTCGCAGTTATTTCACCCTGTATAACCCCGATACAAATGAAACCGGACGTTGACGCGTTCGAAGCGATAATCAGGATGACAACAATTTGGAATGCCTCTCTAGAACTTATTTGAGTATATATAAATATGTCAATGTGCATGATAGTTTATTTATTCAATTATACAATTGTTGTTAGTTTTAGATATTGCATAGAACGATTGATAAAACTGCTAGATGCAAAACGCACAGACATGGTGCAATTTCATACGTTTTATGAGATAAACAATGCTGAATATCTTTTCGTGCATACACCTTTGCGTATTAATACCTTAAGCAATAACAAATAACTATACTTTGAATTACTACGTGCCTTCAAATGTTCCCTAGAACTAAGAATAAACGCAATATCACAGTAAATAAGTTTTCTCTTACTGTATTGTTCGTTCCACTAAATGTGTCGCGTTCGTTGTGCGTTTTAAAAAAATCACTGTACAGTTCGTTGAAAAAAACCGTCACAAATCACTTTTTTTGTCAAGGTATTCGAGATGATGTCGGCGACCCTTTTTCTATATTTTATTGTAAATGTTTATCCGTTAAATTAGTCAAAATAGTTGAACTTGAATCACCAGTCACCCAAAGCCAAAACTGCAGTGTTTAACCAGCGTACATCTGATAGAATGTTTCTATTGAAAATTGGGACTTTCAACGTTATTCCAGATGAAATGAACAGTTAATAAATATATTCCAGAGGAAATAAAGTTTCAAAAAGTATAGAACAGTCATTAAAACATTAATGACTTCCTTTTCACAATTTGAGGCTCTTCAAAATGCTGATGTTGGTCCAAATTCGCATAGACGAAAGCAGACATAGAAGCTCGTTGAACTTAGTTTGCCGAATGCCTTAGATTGCATTCCAACTGTTTTATCTATGGGTGGGTTTTTTTTTACTTTTTTTTTTTTTTACACATAAAGCTTTTTGTTGGCATAACGGTAACCACGAAAAGGGGGGGGGGGCTAATTAAAAGCACGAGGAATTATAAATATACAATTCAACAGGGGTAGAGTGCATCGAGGAATGGGAATTAAAATTGTCTCTTCACGATGATCGAAAAAAGTATCTTGCACGTTATTTTCATCATCTTGTCTGAAACACTCTGAATAATGAGCTTCAAGGCGAAAACAAGGCATGTGAAATACTAATAACATACACTTCTTTTTTTATACGTTGTATGGACAAACCCATAAATCCCTCAACAAAAATTGCTTGATTCATGTCATATCAAATAAATTACAGCGCGGAAAGGTAACTTTAATTTAATATCAAAACTAAATTTTTGTTATATTTTTCAATAAATTTATAAATCTTAATTAGGCATGCGTTGCGTGAGTTCCATTTCATGAGACCTACACAGATTTCTATAAAACAAATCAAAAATTATAAATACAGTTTTTCAATTCTTTCCGGCATAGATAAAAAAAAAATATGTATATAATCTATATACGATTTGGTTGAATTATTTCACTTCATTTTATTGATAAATCCTTTAGTTCTTAAATTTTTAATTAAAATGAATTTATCATTTTGATATCTAACGATAAACTTTTTAAATTGAAGTGACATGGTCAGTAACCTAATTAGTTGCATGGCTGATTACCATCTTACAGGTGACCCAGTAATTTTCCATATGACAGTAGCGTGTACCCTCGGGGTTATATCGGGGTGTGTATAACTTTTTTTCTGGGGAACATCCTGTCCACGTGTAGTACTTAGCATATATTGCAACAGATGACATTAAACAAATTTTCTTTGTAGCATCGGAGGCAATTTCATGTTCGACCACACAAAATATTTCACAAAAAAGATATGATAAAATCAAAAGAAAAAGATAAAGAAATATTAACAAATAAAGGTGGAATTGAGTAAACGGGGATTCGTGTTTTTATGAGCTTATTTTCAGTGGACAACAACAAATGGAAGTTTTTAACGACCTTGTGTGACCTATAGTTGTTAATGTTTGTGTCATTTTGGTCTTTTGTGGATAGTTGTCTCATTGGCAATCATACCACATCTTTTTGACTGGCTATATACATGATATAATATATATAGCACTTACACGGTCGGTCCAGTGGACATATTTCATACTAGATAACTTATACAGTAATTCTTTTTATATATATGAAAATTACTGTCCGATCTGATACACGTACCTATAATGTACAGAATTTTGAACAGCTTCAAATATATGGGGTCCGTAGAAACACCGCAAAGGACCTCCTTAGTGCACTAAGAACAAAAATGTGCACTAAGGACCTACTCCTTTCATAATTTTAAATTATATTTTTTCTAATGTTTTCTCGACACGTGCCTCAAAAAGTTGATTGTCACCTTTAGTATAATCGATAGCAATTCATGTTCGCTCAACCTTGGCCCGTGAATAATCTACTAGTATACTGATTAAACATGTATATGGTATTTCAAATTGTTCTCTATTTTTTTTTCATTTGTTTGTTTTTGCCGTATTTATTCTGTCTGCTATATTTTTTACTTCTAAATTAATAGCGTATTTTCAACTCTTTTCAGTTTGGGATTTTTCATCCTTTTAATTTTAAAAAGACAAATAATTGTGAACACTTCACTGAAAAGTGAGGATTGATATTTGGTTGCTTAACGTCCAGTTGCCAATACTTCATTCATTTTTCTAATGTTAAGAACTATGCCATTTATCAATATTTCGATTTGAGCGTTACTGATGAGTCTTGTGTAGACGAAACGCGCGTCTGGCGTACTAAATTATAATCCTGGTACTTTTGATAACTATCACAGCAATGTTTTTAAACATGTTTAGGAAAGGAACATATTTCTGATTCGATGTTTATATACAAATGCATTACAAGTATAAATATGTATAGGTTGATGTTTAGTCCCTTCGATGTTTTAGACTGTAAATAAATTATGACCAATTTATTTCTGACATCTTCTTCATTTTTAACTTTTGTGGATAGGTGTTTCATTGACAGCCGTACCACATCTCCTTTCGCTTATTTTTGTTGTATATATTTTTTAATTCACTTTCCTTGTCTTTTAAAATATAAAGTAAGTAAGTAAGTAAGTAAATTGTTTATTATAGTGACATGTGTAAATCAGCATAAATTTGTACAAAATATAATTACATATATAATACACCCGGCCCAATGGACCAATAAGTCACCTTTTACTGTTAGTTCAATATAAATGTTCTAATATCACGTGTCAATTGCCAATTTAAATTTAAATACAGATAATTATAGATTAAGAATTAACGATTGTAAAAGTTCATATATTATTCAACTAATGTTTGTGAAAAAGTTTAAGAATGTTAACTAGAGTAAACTGTTTGTTTTCTACGGAAAAGTGACGCTGCTAAGTATTTAGCTATTTTCCTTGGATGGTTCACCATTAGAAATGTTAATTTTCCCTGCTCATCTAGTTGCGTAAAGTCAGGCACCATTAATATCTCGCTAAAAACAGTTTGTCTGATATCATTATAAAATGTGCAGTTTATAAGAAAATGTAGCTCACTTTCAACATTTTGAGAATTACAAAATCGGCATAGTCTGTTTTCTACTGGTTCCCCAATATATCTACCAGTCTCAATTCTGATCGGTAATAATCCGCATCTAAACTGGGCTAGCACAGATCGCTCGTGTTTCGTAAGATTTAGTTTTACATAGTGCTCTAGTTCGAAGTTTGTTTTAAAGTTTAAGTAAGATCGTAGCTTTGGTTTATTTATCAAGGACTCTCTCCATATATCACTGTAATAAGTTCGTACAATTTGTTCAAAATATTTTAAATCCACCATTGTTCTACTTTCGTAATAATGTAACATATTAAGTTTAGTGAAAATATCTTTAGTGTCACTACACCAATTGTTTGTGCAACGATCATAATCCATATTGAACACCACTTTCGTTAATCGGTCGTCTTCAAACGATAAAAGCCTATTCCAGTATCGAATAATGTTCACCCAATGCCGAAACTGACTTGGTATCCATCCAGTATCCCCATACAGTGCTAGAATTGGTGCAAATCTGTGAACGCCTAAGTTATATCGAATTGCTCTGTTCTGTACGTTGTCTATTGATTGGAACTTCCTATATATTTATTCCATTATTTTTATTTGATGCTGAAAATAAGAATACGAAGTTATTTGTTAAATGCTATAAATAAGCGAAGTAAAACAACCGTTAATAATTATGTATATGAGCATTATATCTATTTATAAAATATTTTAAATACAAGCAGACATACCATTTGTGACACCAATTTCATTTATTTCCAAATCTTAAAATCATTTCCGTTCTTTAGCGTTTCTTAATAATGGCAGAACGGGCTTAAGAGTCATATGATTAAGTTAAATAAATAATTTAGTTTTCCCACATCATTAGCGGATTTAGGGGGTTAAAGCGAGCCCCCCACCCCCGGTTGAAAATCTTAAAATATTTTTTGTATTAACCATTTCTTGTTTTAATGTTATCTTTACTATAATTTGAATATCTAGCACTGAATAGGGTGACACGTTGTCACTACACTTCTTTAAATATACACAAGTCATAATAACATTGGCCAGAGGGTAACTTGATAATTAGAGGACCAAAGAATTTAATTAAGACAATCCAAGGCTGCTATCTCTATATTTTATTATATATATCTTTATTAGCCTCCCTTAGAGTGATACAACAATTGCAAAACGGGTAGATACGATCTGTAATCAAATAATTAACCTTATAAAATTAATACTTAAAATTTTATTTAGAGTAACCATATGCCGGATGAACAAAAAGTGTGCCATTTATTGAAAAACATATGGCTTGGTATAACATGAAAACTTCTCTAGTGTTTTAAACATTTCTCACATAACCCCTCCCCCAAACCCCCACTTCAAGCTCTGGATCCGCGCCTGCCCATAGTGCTTATTACATTATAAAATAAAATGGTATTCATCTTCAATTGTTGAAATAAAGATGAATTGTTAAAAAAAAAAAGCATTGACACCAGTTTAAAGTTATCGTTCATAGAAGACAGTTATGATTTATTCTATAATTCTCTTTTTAAAACGTAATATAATTTTACCTCTTGGAGTTTTTCTATATGTTACTTCTGTAATCGGATTTTGAAGAACCCCATGGACACCACATACTCTCAAATGTCTTTCAAGGAATAATGATAGTATGTAAACTCTTGTGTTGTTAGTAAGGAAATGAAATATCAAAAGCATTTGTTTCTCAATTTTTATCTCAAAATAGGGTTCTTTAAATTAAAAAAAAGCTTGCATAGCAATTTCCTTAAAAACTAAATATATATAACAAAGGCAAAGTTTTAAAACACAAAATTTATTTTTTATTTTTCTTTCATAAACTTGAATTTATACCACGCTAAACCGATTGATTAATCAATAAGTAACGATCAAAAGACAATTGTTTATTGGATTAGGTTGATTGAACATGATGATTCGGGAATCTGCAATAAACCGTTGGTCACGTGGCGAGTGGCAGGCGTTGATTAAAAAGTCATTTAACTTCAAAATTACAAAATCTATTGATACCTAACTTTATAGATTTGAGGTATTTAATCATATCCTCTTATATTCATGTTCGCTGTGATCTTAAAACATCGTTTTAGTGTCCTTAATGCAAAAACTTTCTTCTTAGTATTTCTACACACCGAAATATATGGCCTTATTATTGGTAATATACCATATTAGTGTCACTAATGGCTTAACGTGTTACCCAATTAAAAAGAAGAAATAGGCTCAAAACCGCATTTTTAACTTTAGATTTTTTTTCAATCCCAAAATAGAGAAGAGGTCCGGTATACAGACTTATTAAAAAGTCCAGATGAGAAGTTTAACTTGCTTTTCTATTCCCGGCACTTTTAACTTAACGCATGCAAAAAAAAAATTCAGTACCTGGTTACAGTTGCGCATTGACAAATTATAATCTTTCGATTAAATGATCTTTTAAAAATCTATATGGTCTTTATTTTAAAAGTTATAAAATCTAAATGTAAAGTGATCTAAAATGTTCAATATAAATGAGTATTTTCGCTGTGAAATGAATCTAAGGTCGTCTAAAAGTGTATACATGTGTATTTGACCCGACTACTGACTACATAGTAAACTATTCATTATGTACCTATAACTTAAGGGGGGTCTGAGCGGGACTTGGGATTGTCGAGGCGTATTTTTTGTAAACGTGACACATGAAAGTCAAATTATGAGGGAGGGTAGGAGGGGTACTGATCCAATTTATCACTTAAATCACCATCCAGATGTATAACTTTACCAAATAGTTCAGAAATTTTCAGAAATAAAAGCATACTATCAACTGGAACCTCCACTTTAGCAAAAACTCTACTACTAGAAGAAATACAATGTAATGGTTGTGATGTCACTTTGGATAAAATAGAAAATAAATGTGTCAACTGTGATATGACATTTCATAATCAATGTTTAGATAAAACAACCGACCAATGTTTCTCATGTATTGGAATTGAGGACCAAGATACCGTCATAAACTCAGTAAATTTTCATCAAACTGTAGTGAAACAAACATCTCACAATCTTCAAAATTTGGACATCAACAATTCTGGTCCTACACCAAATTTGATAACATCTGTAAGCTCTGCCAAAAACACGGCCAATTTAGATAAACAGTCAGATCATAACACTGTCAACACTCAAAATGAAATACAAACATCAAGTAAGATGAAAGAATTAAGAACTCTAGAACTAAAATTGAAAAAGAAAGAGGAGCAATTAAAAATAAAGGAAGCAATGCTCAACGAAGATATGAAAGAAAAAACAAAGATTATGGATAGATTACATAAAGCTGAAATAAGAAACATTGAGCTCGAAAATACAATCAAAACTTTACAGACTAGAATTGAGCAAATACCTATAAATTCAGTAGTAAACAACTCTAATCCAACAAATTCTCAATCTAAAATTAAAGAGGAGGAAGATGAACTGATTATTGGCATGAGAAAAAGGGTCACAAAATTTGTACTTAATAAAATCGACAAAGAATTGAACAAATTAGAATCAAACAATGATCAGTCAGAACACAATACTGAAACGAGTTCTAATCCTCAATACAATTATGAAAGACAAAACTACTCTGATAATTATTGGAATTACAACAATGGCTATTCAGGACAGTATAGAGATACTCAACCTTATTATAACTATCATCATAATTGGCAACAAGGACACAACGAAGACTCTTCGTCGTACCAAAATACAGAGAGTACTCACAACATCTGTACAGACAATCTTATTGAGATACAACCTACAAATATTCACACGTCTGCAATAAACTCAAAACCTGTGAATACTCAGCACACAACGTATTGTGACAAAAACAAGCTGCCAAAGTTCAATTGCAACTAAGAGAAAGTGAATAGAAATTCTCAGAATAGTGAAAAGCATACAAACCAATCGCAAACTCAAAATTCTGAACATTATTTTTCTACCATTGGACAGCCACTATTTTTCATCCAACTCCTCAACAAACTCATTTTTTACAACTGGCCAGCCTCAACCCCAGCAGATACAAAGAACCGAACTTGTAAATAATGAGAAAGATGTAAATACTTGTACATATGAGACTCTGAATATTTTAGATTTTAATTGTAAAAATATCTTAACCTGTGGCCCGTTTTTTAAAGAAACAGAAAGTGATGTTGACATTTTTCTTTTACAAGAACATTGGTTATTTGATTGCCAGTTACCTCTACTAAATGAAATCAATGATAAATTTACTGGAGTTGGCAAAGCTGTTGATACATTGGACCCAATTCCCCCTATTCAAATGCCTAGGGGCTATGGTGGCACTGCTATTTTATGGAAAAAAGAATTAGACACTCTTATAACACCTTTAACCATAGGAAATGAGAGGATACAAGGAATTGAAATATCTAGTGAACCCAATCTTATCATACTTTCTGTATATTTGCCTTGTAAAGGTACTTCTGACCATATAGATGAATTTCAAGAATGCATAGCTCTTCTAAATGAAATAGTCTGCACTTACAAACTTACTCATCAAATTATTATAGGTGGTGATCTTAATGAAGATATCATAAATGGTCCATCCTCACAAAGAAAGGCCTCCTTTACTGAATTTATGGAAGATCATTCTTTAGAAACAAAATTTACTGGCAGCACATTTATACACTCTAATGGCCATGATATCACAGCTATTGACTATTTTCTATACCAGAATTCATATAAACATTCTGTTCTTGAAATCAAGAAACTAGACATAGGTGCTAATGTCTCAGACCATTATCCAATTAAAATGGTCCTTCAACATCGCCGTTATTTAATTCAGCAAAAATCACTGAATGATTTTTTTAAACCAAAGATTAACTGGGATAGAATTGATAAGGAAAAGTATGAAAACAACATCAACTCCAAACTCTCAAATAAGAACTCAGAAATCAAATCTGTTGAAGACATAACCAATGCATTTACTCAACTCAATGAAATCATTAAACAGTCTACTCAAGCTCTGATCCCAACTAGAAAAATTGGCAGGAAAAGACCAAAACTGCAAGTTATGAATGAAGACATTAAAGTCGCTCTCAAAAACAAAAAGATTGCATTTTTTAAATGGAAAATTAATGGTAGACCGAAAGAGACTGATAATTTATATTTGAAAAATAAAAAACAAACAACACATGCTTTAAGAAAAGAATGTAGACTGGAAGTTGCTAAAAGAAGGCTATGTGAACGTCAAAAATTGGTTGATGCTAGAACAGCGGATCGTAAAATGTTCCACAAGATCATTAAAAATCAAAGAGGAAAATTATCAAAGTTTATTGACCAGTTAAATGTCGATGATGAGATATTTTATAATGACGATATAATAGAGGGCTGGAGTACACATTTCCATCAACTGGCAAAGAAAATACCAAATCCTAATTACGACAATGAATATCTTGAGTTGATTGAAAATGAAGCTAAAATTATAATAGACATTTGCAAACAGCGTTTCAAACATTGCCCAATAACAAACAAAGAAATGGAAAAAGCAATATCTGATTTAAATAGAAATAAAGCAGTTGACTACTTTGGCATTAATGCAGAAAACATCATACATGGTGGAAAACAACTTCAACAATATTTACAATTACTTTTTGATAAATCATTTGAATTTGGCTGCATATCTGACATTCTCAAAATTGGAATATTGTTCCCAGTATATAAGAATAAGGGTGATATTAAAAGTGCTAAAAACTACCGTGGTATTACCGTAACTCCAACATACTCCAAGCTTATAGAGAAAATAATCAAGATAAGGGAGAATCCAGTTATCCTGAAAAATCAGAATCCACTCCAAAGAGGATTTACAGAAAACACCACCCCTCTATTATGTGAACTTATGATCGAAGAGTTTGAACGTGAGAGCAAAGATTTAAAACTTCCAACATATATAGCTCTTTTAGATGGTAAATCTGCATTTGATGTAGTTGTTCATTCAAATTTAATACGGAGATTATATCAAGCCGGTATTTCAGACCAATCTATAATATTAATAGATAGCTTATATAAAAATGCAACTTCATGCGTAAAATGGAGAAACAACACTTCACAGATCTTTGAGATAGAACAGGGTGTACGACAGGGTGGAGCCATTAGCGCTGATTTATATAAACTGAATGTTAATCCGCTATTGAATATTCTAAGTGGAACAGGACTGGGTGGACATATAGGTGACATTGGATGCTGTGCCCCAACTTGTGCTGATGATGTAGCCATAATTTCAAACAACCCTATGGAACTTCAAATGTTGATAGACATTGCTGCCAACTTCAGTAAGAGAGAGGGCTACACGATGCAACCAACAAAAAGTGTAGTCATACCAATTAGTACCTCTACTAAATCTATTGAAATCGATGAAAACTATTGGAACATCAATAAAAATCCGATGCCAGTTGTAGAACATTCCACACACATTGGAATACAAAAATGTCAAAAAAATTCTGCAAAACTTACTGCTGAGGAGAACATGAAAAAAGCAAGACGATCACTCTATAGTCTTATGGGTACAGGTCTACATGGAAAGAATGGTTTGGATCCTGGAACAGCTATAACGATCCTATATACTTATGTCATGCCTATTTTAACCTATGGCCTTGAAATCTTACTTCCATCTGGCCGTATTTTGGATACTATACATCAATTCCATAAGAAAATGATAAAACAAATACTGTCATTAGCCAAAAATACAGCTGATCCTGCGGTATACATTTTAAGTGGATCTCTACCTATGGAGGCTGAACTACATCTCAAAGCATTATCTCTATACGGAAATATTACAAGAGCAGATAGATCTACCATTGAATGGAGACTAGCAGAAAGACAACTACATTTAAAGACAAACCAAAGTAATAGCTGGTTCATCCAAATCAAGAAAATATGTTTGAAATATGACATTTTGGACTGTCAGGATTTTTTAAATAACCCTTTAGGAAAATTGCAATGGAAAAGTTTAATCACCAAAAAAATACATACCTATTGGAATGACAAAATTAATAAAGAATCAGAGAAATACTCCAGCTTAAAATACATATCTGGTGAATATATGGCAAAAAGAATACATCCAATTCTTACAACAAATACATCAAATTGTAGAGACATAATCAAATTACCCATTAGGACCAGATTTGCAACTGGCAATTATATCTTACAGACAAATAGAGCAAAATTTAATCAAAATGATGTATCTGCCGTCTGCAGAGTTTGCGGTAAAGAGGATGAAACCATTTCACATTTTCTGATTTCATGTACACCTTTAGAAGCTGAAAGAATGTCTCTCTTGAAATCTCTCCGAGAACAATATATCAAAGTGCTAGAACTACTAAACATTAATATGCATGATATAGATGTAGACTTCATCCATGTTATTATCAATCCATATCATCTAGTAAATTATTGTGGTACCTCTCTAACCAGTGAACTTTGTGCTTTTATTAACATCCATATAGAGCCTGCTTGTAGAACATTAATATATAAGCTTCATTTACACAGATACAAACTTTTAAATTTAGATCAGAAAAGATCTAGAAAAAATAATTTAAGATCATAGCCCTATTTAATGAAAAAAAAAAAAAAGTTGTGTGTGGACTGCAAATCCCATATTTTCTATTAAGGACTCATTTTTAGATTTTATAGATGAGAACGTGTGTGATTTGTGTGTAAAGATATACCGACATTTGTAAATAGTGTACATCGTTATATATATTCTATTGGTGATTGGATATTGTAATTCACTACTGTATGACATTCTATTGGTGAAGGGATATATTGACTTCATACTGAAGGTGTGCCTATATTGGCAGAAAATATACAGATACAGATACAGATCCCGAAATCCCGAGCTTAAAAACACGAAATCCCGAAATCCCGGGCTTAAAAAACACGAAATCCAGAGGTCCCGAAATTCGAAAAAAGAATTATCGTATCCCGAAAGGGTCAATCCCGAAATCCAGAGCTTAAAAACACCCGATCCCGCAGTCCCGATAAAGGTCCTATCCTCCCTCAAATTATTGTGCCGTGAAAACGCGAAATGAAGTTTAGCGGGACATGGGAAATTACAAAAATAGCAGAATTGTTCACTTACATAATGTACGCGGGATGGCATCATGCGAGAATCTAAAAAAATAAGTAGTAACTAAGCGGGATCCGTGAACAGAACCCCCAATGAGACCCCCATTAGTTGTGGCTTATTTTGGTCTTTTTAGTTAGTTTCCTTCCCCTACATTACTTGACCGTTTTTGTAAAACAACAGCACTCGAGGTCTGACAGTATTTTACCAAGAAATGCACAAAATATTCAAAAAGAAGGCCTAGAAAATTTAAATATTGGTATGCACACATACTCCCCTATCAGCACAGACAATTATATTTTTGTAAAGGCGCCAAACTCGTTTCTAATATTAATAACAGAACCGAAAAGAAAATGGAAATGGAAATGGGGAATGTATCAAAGAGATAACAACATGACCAAAGAGCAGATAACAGCCATAGGTCACCGATGGGTCTTCATTGCAACGAGAAAATCCCGCAACCTGGGACTGGGGTGGATCTAGTCATATAAAGGAGGGGTTCCTAACCCAGGACAATTTTTTTTTTTTGGGGGGGGTGTCCAACTACATGTCCCCATTCAAATGCATTGATCGTCCAATAAAGAAAGGGGGTTCCAACATGTCCAACCTTCAGCCCCCCCCCCCCCCCCTGGATCCGTGCCTGTGAGGCATGCTTTAGCTTGCCATTAAACAAAAATGTATACTAGTTGAGTGATAATGGACGTCATACTAAACTCTTCTATATAAAAAAAAGAAACTAAAATAAAAATCATACAAAGGTCACAAAGGCCATAACTTCTGACTCCTGAATTAGGAAAAGTGCAAAATGCAGTGAGGATAAAAGCCTTTACTGTAAATTCCTGAAATTACAATTATATAAATCATCTCACATCTTTGTGCATTTCTTGAAATTGGTCATATTAATAAATGCATGCAATATTTTCAGAAAATTTCAATATATAGGCTTTTAAAAGTCAATCTTGTGCATGATTATCAATGATTATACTCGCACAATTAACACATGTGGTTCTCAAAACTCAGAGGTGTCTATGCTATTTATGACAACATTTTAATCAAGTATAAATTTACAAAATATGTTTAGAACTATATGATTTTTAGGTTTTTAAGCATAGATATAGTAGGTCAGGATCTGCGAACTCTCACCGACTGACTGAGCACATGAATTCAACACTAGTTTTTTGGTGATGTTGGTGTTGCTTAGTGTTTTGTTTTGTTTTTCTTTTCTGCATCTTATGTTTTGCCTTGGCATTGTCAGTTTCTCTTTCATTGCCTTTGGTTTTTTTTGTTATGTTAAATAAAAAGTCACAAGAGAGAAAAAACAAAAAAAATATGTGAAAAAATGGCTTAGTTCAGTATATATTAAGGACAGAGATAACAAATAGCTAAAAAAGAAAAAAGAAAAAAGAAAATTCCTTTTCTATGTACAGTCAATTGTCTGATAATCTAGAAGATAGCCTGATTTGGTCTAATTCTCCTGAATTCTAGCAGGTACTTTATTCCAACTTTTTTAATTCAAACAAACCATGTCTTAGATAGTCTTGGAATTAGAATACATTAATCATAAAATTTTCATAATACTTTGGTGAATTATCTATTGATATAATCATGATAATTAAGCTCCTTTTTAATTTTTAGGGATTTTAAATTTTTAATTTAAAGTTAGGGATTTTATTCATAAAAGCGAGGATTTTTCCAGTACGTATACTATTAATAATGCTTTGAGCAATTTTCATGAAACTTGGTGAATTATTTTTGTATAACATAAACATGAAAATTTTCCTTTTAATTTAAAAAAAAATCTGATTTATGTCATTGTACTATCATGACTTGGGATTAGGATAGTCTCAAGAATGCTTTCACAAATTTTTATGAAACTTTGGTGAATTGTTTTTATATCTTGACAAACTCCCTTTTTATTGTTATGACCCAAAGTGGAGGGGGCATAATGTTTAACACTTGTCAGATCGTTTGTCCGTCTGTCCCAAAGTTGTTTTTTGTTCTCTTACAGTACTTTAAATTCAATTAAATAAAGGCAACAGTAGTATACCGCTGTTCAAAACTCATAAATCCATGGACAAAAAACAAAATCGGGATAACAAACTAAAACCGAGGGAAACGCATTAAATATAAGAGGAGAACAACGACATAACACTAAAATGTAACACATATAGACAAAATCCCACGAGAATAACAAATATAACATATATATATAACATCAAAACCAAATACATGAATTTGGGATAGACAAGTACCGTGACACGTCTTATCGCAATGTGAATTTACACTCAAAAATAAGAGAAAACAAACGACACAACGTTATAATGTAATACACACAGAAACGAACTATAATATAACAATGACCATATTCCTGACTTGGTACAGGGCATTTTTAAAGGAAAAAATGGTGGGTTGAACATGTTAAACTTTTACAAAAGCTTGTTATCACAATTCTCATATCAAGTTTGAATTTTGGTGATGTCAGTGTTACTGTACTAGAGTATCAGAGTTATGCCCCTTTAGAAATGGGGAAAATATGCTGAATTTTTGGTTTCCTGTTCTCTAAAATTTAGTTTGTCTCAACCAAATGTTATGAAATCAATACACAATGCTTATCATCACAAAATACAGATTAAGTTTGAATTTTGGTAGTGTCTCTTTTACTAAATTCTATAGTTATGTTCTTTAAAAATGGAAAAAAATGTTTCGGCCTTCTAACTTAAGTTTCCCTCAACCAAATTTTATTAAACTTTAAAAAAATACTTTTTATCACAATTTTAATCAGATCAATTTCAAATTTTGGTAGTAAAACTTTTACCGTTCTTCAGTTATGTTCCTTTAAAACTTTGAATAATATGCAAGCTGGAGTATCATTCCCTGTTTATCATGTATATTTTTTTATAAGATGCAGAGTTAAGGAACTTTAGTTGTTGCAAAGTTATTTTAAAATTGTCCATTTTCAAAAACTTTGAAAGGTTTTAGAAATTTATGGATTTGTTAAAAAAATCACAGCCTTAAACTTATAGTCACTTGAGATATATATCTATAAATGGAGCCAAATTATATACATGTTTTATGTCAATAAATACCACTGTTTGTGCATGTTTTGTTTTTTTTGGAGGGCAGGGGTCTTATTTGCACAGTGCTCATAGTTTTTTAGTCGATCATTAAAATTCATTTAAAGCTTAAAGACCAGCTATAAGGGCAAGAAGCTTATCAAGCACTCATGGTTTAGATTTTTATTAAACACACATTAATATACATAATGTACATTAAACAGAAAAAAATATTGATGCAAGATGTCATTCAACTTTTACTCTTTTATGTATAGGACAAGAACTATAGAAGATACAGAGAAATTATATACAGCAGAAATGATAGGCAATGTAAAATTTGCAGAAGCCAACTAAACCTAAATGGTAAGGCACCTTTTAATTTAAAAAAAGTTATTGAACTTGAAAGATGATTACTAGTATCATGATTACTATAAAAATTAAAAGATGTGGTATATTAAATATGAAAACTATCATGGCTTTGAGAAAGCAATTGTAGGCCTGTTACGACCTTCAATAATGAGAAAATCCATACCCTATACTATAGTCAAAGTAGGCAGCTATAAAAGACCTAAAGATGAAACATTGAAACAATCCAAACTGTAAAACTAATCATGGTAATTGCCTAGTTTATAACAAAATAAATTACAAAAAATAAATATGACCGGTATGAAACAACAACAACAACAACCACTAAATTTTAGTGTCAGACTAAACTGACAAAAGCTACAGGCTCTGAACTTTGGACAGACACAATAGGAATATGGCAAGGTTATATAAAAATAAGATGTGGTATGATTGCCAATAAGACAACTCTCCACCAGACAACCAATGATGTAAATTTCCTGCAAACAGGGACTTGACTTCTGTAAATCAACTAATTTTTCGTGAATACTTTATTTGGCATTTTATACTTTCTAGTCTACATCGCAGTTATTTATTTTTCTCGAGTTCAAGTTTACTTAATGTATTTTAATAAGGAAAGATACACATGAAAAACATTTATTGCTGTTTCTCTCTCCATTTATAACATTTTATTTGTTTATTTTGTGTATTTATAGGTGATCAGACATCTTGGTTTTCATGATCAATAGGTCATTACTGAAGAGGAAACTTATAGTTGAAATTTATTTACATAGTGCATAATTGGATTAATTTGAAATGGAATGTGTGCTTTCCTGCAAAAAAGAAATAGGAAATTTCAACATTATCACATGATAATGACCATAAACAAAATGGAGTTCTATCATAGATACACAAAAACACTATTGCATAAAAGCAACAACATATCTTAATCAAAAGAAAGGAGAATGCTGAACAAATACTATTTTGTTGTTGAAAAAAGGAACACCAGTTTTATCCACTCATTTACATCGCTCCCTCATATCAAATATACAGAAGAAGATCATTGAAGAACAATTTGCAAAAATGATTTCTCTTAGAATTGAAGGGAATTGTTTAGTGAATGGAATAATGTATTCACTGAATTCTTACGTAGTGGATTGAATAACTGTACACAAGCTGAAACAGAAGAAATTCTAATTTAAAATAACACGAAAAGTGTTTATTTTATTATTTAATCTGCAAATATATAAACAAATTCTTTAGAACACCACAAATGGTATGACATTCAAATTGGTTGCTTATTAATGTATCGCATTGAAACAATTACAAAGAAAATAGAAGCATTTGCTCCAAAAAAAATTATAAATCAAAGTTAAATTTATAAAAAAAGTATAAACAATACCTAGATCTAAACAGTCAGACTGTATTATTTTCAATGTCATTAAAATGTTGAGTCAAACATTTATTAAAGTTTTAAATATCATTTGCATCAATTATACAGTCTTGTTATTATTATATTCATACTGTTTGTATACATGGTGTAGTGAAGAAATGTTCAACAAGTAAAAATAAGGGAAAACATTTCCTTAAGGGAAATTTGATCTTCAGAGAAATTTCCTTAGAGGAAATTTGAAGAACAATGATTTCCCTAGAGGAAATTTGTTGTCTTGAATTTTCCTCCAAGGAAAAGTGTTTGTCAAAAATTTCCTCACAGGAAAAAGTATTTCCTCCAAGGAAAATTTGAAGCTACAAATTTCCTCACAGGAAAAAGTATTTCCTCCAAGGAAAATTTGAAGCTGCAAATTTCCTCAAAGGAAAAAGAATTTCCTCTAAGGAAAAAGAATTTCCTCTAAGGAAATAGAATTTCCTCAAAGGAAATAATTATGCAGCAAATTCCCTAAGGGAAATCTTTTTCCCTTGAGGAAAAATCTTTTTCCTTCAGGGAAATTTGATTTCCCTTGAGGAAAAGTACTTTTCCTCTGAGGAAATTGTTGAAAAAAGGGGCATAACTTTTTCAACAGTGGTGCTAGATCAAAAAAATTTTAGGACAAATATCAGGGAACCAATACCAACCAAGTTATCAACTTTGTTTTGACTTAACTCCAAAAATTAAGGTGACAACTTTTGCACTCAGCGGAATTGCAAACTTGTCCCGGAGACTGTTGAGTCATTGGAGCCAAAAAAAAGTATTTTGGGTAGAGGCTGTAATATTACGGCCCACGCATTGTACGAGTTCCTAAGAGTTAGTTGTAAAACATAACTTGTATCGGGTGATTTGAGACACAAAAATATCTTTTCGTTTACCAGTTTAACTCTGTTAACAAAACCGTTGGAATATTGACGACATTTTGCATCTAATATTCCAACAGCTTTGTCATGATGTTGTATACTTATCATTTGATATTCCTTCGGAAATGATTAACACCGTGTATCATCGTACAGCGGATATAGGTACTAACCAAGCGGACGTGAGCGATTTTGATCTTACACGGTAAGGAAAAATCTTTGTTTTGTTCACATAATATCAATGTGTACTTCAATCTAAACATAATTGATGTTTTAAGAAATGATTTGGTCGTAAGTTGATGATTAGAGATGTCTCATTATTTTCCCAAAACAAGAGGGATTACTTAATAATAGAAAGCATGCGCAAATACTTGTAAAAGAAGTTGGCCCTCGTCTCATCCGATATAATTCTATATTCATTGCAACTCTTTTTCTGATAGGAGGTCAATGTGTGTGTGTAATAAGTATAGCTGTTTCAATAATTGGCATTAAAATCTTTCATACATATATTATTATTCGATATTTTCTCCCTAAAGAAGCGTTGTGTACGGTGTTCAGCTTACCACATAAATTCTTATGTACGGTGCATAGTCAAGTTGTTGTACACCGCACATAAAAAATTTATTTATATACTCGTTTATTACCCAAACAGTTTCAAGGAATGAGTAATCACAGGTAGGTTTATGATTGGTAACTATTACTGTTGCCCTGTATTAGGTTTCTTTCAGATAAAACATGTAAATGTCTCAACAACTGTATCGAAATTGAAAGTGGGTGTTGAATTTTGCAACTATTTGTTCATGAAGAAGTTAATTGTTCTTATGTTTTATGAATAAGAAAAAATCGATGCAAAAATTATTTGGGAGCAGGAATTTCAAATGTTGAGAAATGTACATTGAATATTTATAAAGCAAAACAAAGATCTTCGTTACCTTGTAAGGTCAAAATCGATCATGCCCGCTTGGTTAGTACATATATCCGGTGTACTGATGATACACGGTGATTACATTGCAATCTTCTTATGCGATTTCACCTATAGATGGGTACTCTATCTTTTACCCAAAAAAATACGCCAAACAATTATATAAATTTTTCATTCCCTTCATTGTTATCACTCAACCATACACATTCTATCTATTGTATTGTCTGTGTATGTGTTAACGTTCTGAATATGCAAACAAATAGTTTTATCAGGGCAAAAACAAGCAAAACAAGAATGTGTCCATAGTACACAATGCCCCACTCGCACTATCATTTTACATGTTCACCGGACCGTGAAATTGGGGTCAATACTTTAATTTGGCATTAAAATTAGAAAGATCATATCATAGTTAACATGTGTACTAAGTTTCAAGTTGATTGGACTTCAACTTCATCAAAAACTACCTTGACCAAAAACTTTAACCTGAGCTTCACACTATCTTTTTCTTTGTTCAGTGGACCATGAAATTGGGGTCAATACTTTAATTTGACATTAAAATTAGAAAGATCATATCATAGGGAACATGTGTACTAAGTTTCAAATTGATTGGACTTCAACTTCATTAAAAACTACCTCGACCAAAAACTTTAACCTGAAGCGGGACGAACGAACGGACGAACGAACGGACGAACGAACGGAGGCACAGACCAGAAAACATAATGCCCCTCTACTATCGTAGGTGGGGCATAAAAATCAATATATTAATATAATATTTATAGATTTATATAAACGTGTGACACTGATGTCAGTGCACACAACAAGAATGTCTGATATCTTCTCCTTCTTCCTCCGAATACGGGAGTACACTCCTAGACCTGTAGGAGTGTGAAACTTCCTGGAACTTGTGTGCTATGTACATATGGATCCGGACTTAAGTTAAAATTAATATAATAAGGAAAATAGTTAACAATAACATATACATTATGTACAGTGGCATGGTAGTTTAATAAGTTGTTGTGGGTCCTTCAAATGTTAGAGTGGATATGCCACTTTTGAAGGATTCCAAGGTGTCAGACATACCTATTGCTTTATGTAGTGAATTCTAGTCAGAAATAGTGCGAGGACAATATGAAAATTTGTAAAAATCTTTATTTGTTGCTATTTGCCTAAATTTATGTTTCCCCCTAGTACGTCTATCAGATATTGTTAAATTGTCCATTGGAACTAATTAAATTATTGCCACAAGTGAAAATGTTATTAAACATAAAAGAGAATTTAATTTTTGTCATCATCTTGTTTAAGGCAAATACTTAAAAGTTTGGTCTTGGATATTGTCACGCTTTTTTGGCAATAATGTGAATGAATGATATTTTTACAAACAATTTATTTCATTCTGAGGCATTGTAGCTGTACATACTTATATTTGGCACAACGTTTTGATTCCCTCACATTTTAGTGTTTAAGTTTCTATTTCTATCTTCTATGTGAATTGATTAAATTTAACATCGGTAAATAAACTCATCATATAAACCAGGATTGAAATTTTGTATTTGCGCCAGACGCGAGTTTTGTCTACAAAAGACTCATCAGTGACGCTCGAATAAAAAAAAATGAAAAGGCAAAAGGAAGGAAGAAGTTGAAGACCATTGAGGACCAAAAATTCCTAAAAGTTTTGCCAAATATAATAGCTAAGGTACTGTAAACTAACTAATTTTCGCCAGCGATTTATTTTCGCGACTTTCGCGAGTAGAAATAACGCGAATATAAATCGTCGAGAATCTGTATAACTTGGATTTTTCCGTACTTAATTACATCAAGTTAATTTGAGAATCGCAAAATTAAATCGCCGCGAAATTGGTTAGAGAGGGCCAAACGCGAAATAAAGTATCCGCGAAAATAAGTTGGTTTACAGTAATCTATTCCTGAGGTAGAAAAGCCTTGGTATTTCAAACTACTGTTACTAACAATATTTACTTACCACAATAGGGAATATCGCAATACTCCGAACGCTTATCAGGGTCGGTGGTATAACACCAAGGTCTGTTCTTATCGCCTGGATTCCGACAATAGTTGTGTTTATATGTATCTACGAATTCATAGGCTGTAGGCTGATGAGGAGTATTTGAATCCCATCTCTGACAGGTTCTTCCGCTTTCAGTTACGCTGATTGTCCCTTGATATTCCGTACCTTTAGGTGTTCTCTTACACTCACCTTCTGCAATATTCAAACTAACGAAGATGATAAAATTTATGAGGATAATTGTCTTAAACAAGTAAACGTCAAACTGTAAAGCTGCTCTTGTTTTATAAGAGTTAGATAATAAGAAATCGTCCCCACAGCGGTACACTTATCATTTGATATTCCTTCCAAACATGATTACATTGCAATCTCCTAATGCGATTTCACCTATAGAAGGCTACTTTATCTTTTACACTCTAAAAAATGTGTTTAGGGCCTAAACATAAACCTATACAAGTTACTTGTAATGCATTTGTAAACACGTTCTTATCCTAAATATGTTCTTCTCTTAAACATGTTAAGGAAAGTGTTTAAAGCTTAAACTTGTTTAACCCTATATGTGTTCAACCTGACAACATGTTGAAGATAAACATGTTTTGGTTCTGCTTCTTATCAACAGTGTAGTTGTGCCCTATGTACCACTGTGTATACTGGACTTTTTTTCTGTATGACAGTCCGTAACTTCAAATAAATACCAGATATTGGTCCAGAAATTATTGTACCAGTCTGGTTCTTTTTTTTTTCAATTTTTTTTTTTTTTTTTTTTTTGTCGCATGAACTTTGTGTTCTAATGAAACAAACGATTGGGTGAAAAGCACCCAATTTTTATTGGTTGATTTAATGGATTAATATCAAAAGTTTCAGAAAAGATACCACTCAATCTTATTATTTTCCATTTCAACCGTATGAAATTAGATATATGGAATATACTGATTACCTACATTTTCAAATGTATGACACAAACAGTTAGCTAAGTTAAGCTTCAATCATTAAAATCCTAGAATAAAAGATGAGTGCACATTTTGTTAGTCAATTTTACTTTTATTTCCTACCTGTGGAGTGCTATATAGGTTCATCTATTTTTAACTTGAAAGTAGAATTTAACTCGCAACATTAATTCGATATTATATCTTAAGGGCATACGATACAGTTACAGGGGAGGTAATGACGTGCTAACGTAAAATGTTATTTTCGCGACGTCAAACTGTGACATATGGGGAAAAGATGCATTTTTCGACTGATTTTTGTCATTTTAACTGATTTAACTTGAAAACGAGTTCATGGACCCCTCTTTTTAAAATGACATTCTGTTTGATAAATATACATCAATGAGCATTTGATAAATTTGAGTTATTTCTAAACAAAAGATTTCATAAATTTATAGGATATTATTTAGTTATATAAAACAGAAATTACAAATAATTTAACAAAAAAACAGCTTGTGTTTATCTTTTAAAACAAAATAGTTATGCATTTCTGTCGCTTCCCGCATCCGGAAATGTCATCATGTCAATTTCCCGCACCGTTTTTTTTTTGTAAATATTATAAAAAGATATCAACATTTGTTTTTAAAATCACAGTCTAACCTCTATATAACGATTTTAAACATAAAAGCACCCCACCACACTGTGTAAATATCTGTGAGAATATTTGTTTCAGCATGAAACCTATTTAGCCAAAGTGGGAGTGCTCTATACAAAACCTTTGAAAACTTTTGTACTCAAAAAGAGGAGCGTTACATCATATTTTAAACAATTTTTGTAAAAGAGGGGTCCACTTATTTTTAATAATATTAAACTGTTAAAGTAAATGTGTTAATTTAACATGGTTAAAGTCCAGGAATATTACAAAATTCTTGGACATGTTTTGACCATTTAATACCTGTCCAGATAGATATATAGTTCTTTGAGAAAGTATGAGCCCTTTTGTATAAACAAATATATCATAACTTATATTGATCCCTCATAACACATGTAAAAGGGATATTTATAACATTAAGGTGTTGCCCCCAAACTGATTGTGACTTCGATGGAGAATTGTCTCATTGTCAGTCACACATACATAGACTAGATTTAATTATTTCTTGGTGAACAGGGAAAAAAATACTTCTGAAATTAAAGAAATGTCAAAGTACAAGTGATAAATCAAGTTTTGATATTGTCAAAACCTACTATTTTATGTTTACAAAAAAAAATTATAATCGCTCGCCTTTACTTTTCAAGCTTCGCCTAAATAATTTGCAAATTTAATACTTTTTTATTAAAATTTTCAAATCGCTCGCTCGCCCCAAATTTTGGAGTCCAAAAATCCGTAGAACAAGAAATTAAATTTAAATTGTTGTGGCCTTAGCAACAAAAAAACTACTCAAAATCTGACTAGAAACGTATCTTCTTTTTTGTTTTTGGCCACGAGGACGAAATTAATTTCATACTGGAACCCGTTTAATCTAATATAATGATATAGCACGTACTAGAAATGATTGAGAAGTAAATGTGGACTTAAATCCACTGCATGTCCAGGATTGATGTAAACATTTATAGATTTTTTATATAGATAAGACCGTCGGTTTTCCTGTTTGAATAATTTTACACTAGTCATTTTGGGGGCCCTTAATAGCTTGCTGTTCGGCGTTAGCCAAGGCTCCATGTTAAAGGCCGTAATTTGATCTATATTGGTTTACTTTTACAAATTGTGACTTGGATGGAGAGTTGTCTCATTGGCACTCTTACAACATCTTCTTATATCTATTTTTAGAACTTTTATTAAACTTACGAGCTGTAGATCCGTGAAATATGCACACCAGAATGGTAACTAATAACGTGCTCATTGCTGCGCCATCTATCTGGAAAAAAATATTGACAATCTTCATTAAAGCTTAGTTTGAGAAACTAACCCTAATGGATTAATCTTGGAGTTGAACGCCATGCAAAGCGCGGGATTTAAACTTACAATCTGAGTGTTGACAGGCCAGTGAAACAGTAGTTTGACTAATTAGATCACTAGGCCAACGAGAGCACTTCATTATTTGGACAATCGCGTCTTAATGTAAGCGTGAAATATTGCGAACTACGTTTCTCTGTTATTGTACATTTGTTTGTCGAAGTCGGTACGTTAATGGCGTCGGCTTGGGCTGAAGTCGAACTTAGATGTTATAAAATAGTTGACTAGAACTGCTGTACATTTTATATGTCTCCTATCACAACTACATTTTTAGTGTCGTGACTGTTGGGAATAATGAATTCGAAGTTAAAAGCAGTACGGTCAGGACAGAGGACAAGTGACAACGTTACTAAAGAAATTCGAGAACATTGAAAATAGTTCGGACTTAAACAAAGACGATGTTAAACTGATAGCGGATGACATTTAACAGAAACAGAGGACTATCGTGGATTTAAATGAAAAAAATACTGGATTTGACGTCGGAGGACTCTGGAAAATGTAGCGGAGGAAATTCAAGAGAATGATGAGTATATGTTTAATTTACAGTCCAAGCTTCGGAGAATTAGAAATATATCACAGTCTGAATCCCCTTCTAAAAATGTAAGAGTCGCATCAACTTCTTTAGATCCAAAAACAAACAGTTTTACGCCAACTTATCCCACAGATTCATCGCTTACCAATGCCAATGTCATACACAGCAATGAAACTGAAATAAATGCACAGCAAACACATTTTGATAGTTTCCGCTCCATGCAAAATACCGATCGTGACTTGCACTCTTCAAATAATTTGTACATCCAATGCTTTTCGTCGGTATCAAATAGCAGTCAAAACCACAGCTTACATAAACTAGATTTACTGCAGTACACATTGATCGGGAAATTTTACAATGACAAACCTTTTGGGATTCGTATCAATCGACCATTCCTTTCAACAGTAATTTGACCGAGATACAGAAATTTAGTTACTTGAAGGCCCAATTTCGTGGTCATGCTGCCAAAACTATTGAAGGTTTCGCACTGACAAATGCTAATTACACCATACGCAAAAATTTACTTAAAAAGCGTTTAGGATCGCCCCATAAGATAATTCATGCCTACATGAAAGCGTTAATGGAAATGCCGACTCCTCAGTAGCAACAATTTACAAAGCATGAGAAGTTATGAAGATAAATTTGAAGCATTTGTCTGGGAACTACAATCAATAGGTCAGACGCAAGAGATGTACAGAACCCTGTTAGTTTGGAAGTACTTTGAAAACTACCACGTGATTCGCTAAAATATCGCATGAGAACATTACAGCGACAATATTTCTTTGATTAAATACGCAAATCGATTGTAAAAGAAATCAGTATTCTAGAAGTAGGCCAGACTACAGATTACGGAGATAATCACATGGCCACTGCTACCTTTTTTCGTCGGAGTGAAGTCGAGACAACAAACTCATTATGACCATAAACAGACAAATGCCAAAGGGGACACTTGCTTGTTTATTTTGTGACGAAACACACCATTCTAATGAATGTACAAAGGTATTATAAAGGACCCTATCGCTAGAATTGCCGGTAGTAAACCGTACGAATTTATGTTTCAATTGCCTTGGATCTCATCAGCCAAATAATGCAAGTCGCAGAATAAATGCCGAAAATGCAACAAAAAGCTTCATACAAACCTGTGTGGCGGTCGATTTGTAGCTGAACAGAAGTCACAGTCAGTAATGTCGGGAGGACACTGAGGTCAATTTGGAGAAAAAGCCGTTTCAGTTGTAATGCACATGTAATCTACAGTTAAACAACACTCGAATGTTTTGTTGAAAACAGCAACAGCACCACTACATTTTGAACACAATTACGCATAATTACGCAGAAATAAATATTTTATTTGACGAGGATGCTCAACGTTCCTTCATTACTGAGAGTTTAGCCAGGAGCTAAATGTTTACGCCACATTTCAACTTAACTGATTTGGAAAGTAGAGTAACAATGTACGCCAACTTGAATCTGCAACTATTGAAATTTTGGTATACAGATCGAGTCTGGAGAGAAGATGCCAATTCACGCACTGATTGATCCAACCATATCCGTTCCTATTCAGACTAACATGACTCGTAACGTAAGAAAATTCCCGTATTTAAGAAGTCCTAAACTTACGCATCCACTGAGTTCACATGAACAGTTTAACATTTCCTTGCTAATATGCAGACTTTTACCGGAAGATAGTGGAGATAAAGTGATACGACTTGATGGACCTACAGCAGTTAGCTCCAAAATTAGCTATTTATTGTCAGGACCAGTTAGCGATTAAAGGACTTCATTAATTTCTGCCGTCCTTTTGAACATCATTTCAGGTCATAATATGGAGGAGAAAAGTATTGAAAACTTCTGGAAGTCAGAATCGCTTGGGATAAATCCAGCTGAAACAGATGAAGATTAAAATACCTCCAGGTATATCAACAGACTTTATTCAGATTTGAAAATGGACAGTACCACACAAAATAGCATAAAAACAGGATCACACTGACTTGCCATCAAACTTTTATATCGTTAAATCGAGAACAGAGAGCACAATCAGAAAATTTTGTCGGGAACCAGAGTTACTTCAAAGATATGGGGATATTATTAAAGAGCATTAGAAAAGAGGATTCATAGAAAAGGTAAATGAAGACACAATTCCAGTCAAAACTCATTACATTCCTCACCATGCTGTTAAGAAGGACTTAGCTACCACGATTTTTAGAATAGAATAGCAGCTGCAGACAATCGCCATACAATGCCAGCTTAAACGACTGCTTAATGCAAATACCACCAGTACTTAATGATCTAACAAAAACCCTAATGCGATTTCGAATTAACAAAATTGGAGTGAGCACAGATACTGAGAAAGCCTCTCTACATGTTGGCCTAGACAACAGTGACAGAGATGTATTACGCTTCCTATGGTTGAGCGATCCGAATGATCTAACTAGCCAGTTGATGACTTACAGGTTTAAATCTGTATTATTTGGCGCCACATGTTCTCATTTACCTAAGGATGTCTGCTTGTCATGTTTTGGAATTTTTGTCAGATTTTCGGAATCCTCGGGTTTTATCCATTTGAATGCCCTAAAAAAAATCCCCATGAACCCCCATTTTTCTGTTTATAAATTTTTTACATGTATAATTATAAGTAATTTGTAAAAGTCTTATACAATTTTATTTATTTTTTAATAGTATTTAAGAACTATAACTGGTCAATGATAGAGCTATGAAAAATCAAGAGAGAACATTTTCCCGCCAAAATTCCAATGGCTAATATCTCGAAAACAAGCACATTGACCCCTATATTTTTTTTTGCTTTTTTGATTCCTCAATTTAATCCCTATCAATACATACTAGTTTTATGAAAAGTTATTTATTTTGAAACTCAGCAGCGAACATCCTTAAATGCAGCTTTAATGAAACACTTAGATAAATACAAAACGGAAATTGCATCCACTATGAAGAAGGATTTGTATGTTGATAACATTTTGTCAAGCCTTAAAAGTGAAAAGAAAGCTCTTACATATTTCCGTGAAGCAAGATCGTTAATGTCAGAAGCTGGGTTTAATCTACGCTCGTGGACATCAAATTGTAGCTATCTCCGAGAACTTGCAAAAGCTCAAAATGTACTTGACAACGACACCAAAACGAAAATACTTGGACTATGTTGGGATACAATTACAGATAAACTGCCCTTTCCGGAAGTAAAATAGGGAATATCACAAAGCGGGAGATTCTAAGCCAGTCTTCAAGGATTTACGATCCATTTGGACTTTTAAGCCCCATTACTGTAGGAGCCAAAATATTAATGCAAGATTTATGGCGACAGAAAATAGACTGGGACAAACCTATACCGTCGTCTGAACTACAACATCTATGGATAAAACTTGCTAAACATTTAATGATCACAACAACTGCAGAAATGGAAAGGCACTATTTCACAAGCTCGTCAGTTTACACGGACCACAATAAATTACATGTTTTCGTCGATGCAAGTATGGACGCAATAGCATATCTTTGTAATGGAAGTCATTCAGCAGTAGTAATGGCGAAGAATCGTATAGCACCACTAAAGAAGTTGACTCTTCTACAACTAGAACAAATAGCCGCACTCATCGGCGCTTGCCTCGCTAGCTACATCAGGACTAACCTACCTCTAGAGCAGTAAAGTGGTATTTTGGTCAGACAGTCAAATTGTTCTACACTGATTGAATACGTCAATATAAAAAAGAAGATGTGGTATGATTGCCAATGAGACAACTATCCACAAAAGACCAAAATGACACAAACATAAACAATTATAGGTCACCGTACGGCCTTCAACAATGAGCAAAGCCCATACCGCATATAGTCAGCTATAAAAGGCCCCGATCAGACAATGTAAAACAATTCAAGCGAGAAAACTAACGGCCTTATTTATGTAAAAAAATGAACGAAAAACAAATATGTAACACATAAACAAACGACAACCATTGAATTACAGGCTCTTGACTTGGGACAGGCACATACATAAATAATGTGGCGGGGTTAAACATGTTAGCGGGATCCCAACCCTCCCCCTAACCTGGGACAGTGGTATAACAGTACAACATAAGAACGAACTATTAAAATCAGTTGAAAAAGGCTTAACTCATCAGATAGACAAAAAATAAAAGTGGACGTGGCCGGGTACTTATACATCCAGACACAAAAAGACACAAATTGCATGAACAGATCTGAGAGTACTCGCAGTTATCTGACAGCTAGTTCAAAGCCATTAACAACTAATAAAAAAATCATGCCTCTAAGACTAAGACAGTTTTAAACGATTTGTTACAGTTTTAAACGATTTGTTCAAAACAGAGTTAATGAGATCAGAAATTTGACAACACAGGATGAATGGAGATATTGTCCAACTAAAGAGAATCCAGAAGATTTGCTGACTCGAGGACTGACTGCAGAACAGTTTTTACAGAATGCACTCTGGTTAACGAACCCGAATGACTAACCGATGAGGAAAAATGGCCGACATGGAAGTCAACGCTCACAGATAGTACCGTATCATCATCCTTAGTAGAACACGGTAACAATGACGACACACCAACAGACTAAGAAAAGCAGGAGTTGACATTATTGTGGACATTACTCGGTACAGCACCTTATATATTACGATCCGAGTGACCGTCTTTATTTATGAGATTTGAAACCAACTGTAAAATTTAAAAATCACACAGAAAACCCGACCAGCTTACAACTAGGGAATTACAATATGCCATGAAACCCTTAAAATGAACTGTCAGCGAAGACAATACTCAGAGGAAATTGTAAACTTGAAGTCACAGAACATGCAGCAAAAGATTGCCACTCGTTAAACATTTAGATTATTTCTTGATACAAATGGAACTATTCGTTGTGGTGGGAGGATTCACAACGCACCACTGACAGAGACGGCTAGATTCCCTTATTTATTAACTTAAGACCACCCACTCACTCGATTGGTTGTACTGGATGTACATGAAACATTGAAACATACTGGAGTACTAACAACAGTAACTCAGATAAAAACAAACATATTAGATTCCGTGCATTCGCCAGTACGTGAAGAAGATTCTACACAAATGTATAACTTGCCGAAAATCAGCACCTGATCCCCCACCGTTGCCGACAATCAGATTGACAGAAGCTCCGCCTTTTTACAGTCACTGGAGTCGACTTTGCGGGACCCATGTACGTGAGGGACAGAAATGAAAATGAGATGAAAGCATTTATCTGACTGTTTACGTGTGCTTCAACACGTGCCGTTCATCTTGAAGTAGTACCTGACCTTCCAGAAGAATCATTTCTACAGTCGTTTTGAAGATTTACTAGCCGTAAATCTCTTTCTCGCACAATGATTTCGGATGATGCGTTTACATACCTAACAGCAGCCGACACAATAGAGAAACTTACAAATACATAAACTTTGAAGGACAGGCTTGCAAAACATTGAATTACATGGAAGTTCATACAACGACGCGCATCTTGCTATGGAGGTTTTTGGGAGCGTACGCGTCTCATTGGTTTGACAAAACTTGTTTCAGAAGGACACTTGGTAGGTCATACATGTACATCACAAACAGACATGCAAGATACAGCGAACATTTTCAGTGGAAAATCTGAGATCTTTAAACGTGCACAACTACAGAGAAATATACTGGACAATTTTTGGAACCGTTGGAAAAAGAAATAATATCTCACGTCATTAAGAGAATTCCATCGGACTACAGGAAACAACGAGAGAGCAATCAACACTCATGATGCCGTACATATTCATGAAGACATGTTACCAAGAAGCAAATTGAAAATGGCAATCGTCGAGGAACTTGCGACAAGAAACGATGGATACGTCAGAGCTGTCGTAGTTAGATCAACCCATTCGACGTTTCAGAATCTAATGCATTTTTGGGAAATATTTTCAAAAGTGTACATCAAAACGTCCTGATTGGTTAAAGATGTTATAAACAATGGAATTTTAACCAATGACGTGGCGTTATTTTCATTTAGGGGTACGAACAATGAAATTACCCATGATTCTTTAGATTCTGAAGCGGCCAATTGTTAAACTGTATATAATTGAAGTGCATGGGAAAACTGACTTTGTACGAAATCACTATTTTATCGATCACGTTAAAACTGACGAAAGCACATGTCGTACTTTATCATAAAAAGAGGCATCAGTGCTAGCGAATGAAAGAATTTACAAGTGGATACATGGACAATAATTTGTGAAATTTAAAGTTTAACTAAATGAAATCTAATATTGACAGTTTAATGATAATTTAAGTCTCTGCCGTAAGGCCATGAACCACCGGTGTCAACGTGATGATCGTAACTGCAATTACAATCATCCCAATATGGCGGACACAAATTTAGGGAAATTTTATATAATTGACAATTTCTCCACTTTAACAACTTACTTTCAGATTTGTATTATGTCTAGAAACATCTTTTTAAGCATTTCCATTGAAATATTTTTTCATACATGATGGAAAAGCAACAAGAAGAATGAAAATCGAGATACAAAAATCACGATGATGATCGTAACTTTTATTTATTTCTATCAACGATGATCGTAACTTTTATTTAAGATGATCGTAACTGTCTGTTCCAACAAAGCTGTCTGGTATGTGGAAAAGTGTACATTTATTATTTATCAGCTAATATTGTGACAATAATGAGGAACGATCACTAAGGGGAGGGTAATGTCCTCAGTATTGGTAAGTCACAAATGGTTATGATTTCCCGAGATTTCATTTCTTTTTATCTAGTTCAATATTAAAACGCATTGGTAGTTAACAACTTTATATTGATTACATATATCTTATATTAATAAGGTAAAGGACATTTCATTTGGTAAAATTGGAGATTTTTTTTCTCTTTTTTTCCCCTACACTTTGTAGGGACAACTGTACCATTCGAGAACCTGGTATTTTTGGGGAATTCAGACTTTGTATTTTTTTTATTAACAGATAAAGGATTTTTAAAGGAGAGGTTAAAATATTATAGCATTAAGAAGTGTAACCATATCTGTTGAATAAAAAACACCAAACATGAAACCATCAATAAAGGGAGCTACTATTTGATCTTTATTGAGGGAAGGGCTAGGATGAAAAAATTGTCCTGCATTTTTTAAAGTTGAAATCTTTATCCTCTGTTTTTATTTTTCACTCTATACGGTCCTGATTTTTTTTTTACCTCAATTGTCATCCTACCTTTTTGTTTGGCCAAGTTGTTCATCTGGCATATTTTTTACTCAAAACTCTTGTTCTGCCTTTTTTCCCAAATTTCACCCCTCCCTTTAAAAATCAAATGGTAGCTCCTTTCTCGATATTTTTGGCTAAAAAAACTTATTCGACTAACTTCAATAATACATATCAAATACCGTAAGTATTAGGATTTATAACTTGAAAAAAACATGGAATCTAATATGAACATGTTTACCATCTATGATCTCAATGCTCTTCAACTTTGTACTTTATTGGCTTTTTTTTTTTTTTTTTTTTTTTTAACTTTTTTTTAACTTTTTTGGATTCGAGCGTCACTGATGAGTCTTTTGTAGACGAAACGCGCGTCTGGCGTATATACAATATTTAGTCCTGGTATCTATGATGAGTTTATTTTCAGCTTTTCCTTCTTTACATAAATAGCCATGGTAAACATAGGCAACAGTAGTCCCGTGGCGGATCCAGAGATTTTTATCAAGGGGTCGGGGACTGGCTGCCTAAGAGTAGGCCCGCTACAGTCATGCTTCATTGATTCCCTATTTAATCAACCACATTTTTCACACAAAAAAGGGGATGCAGGCGGCCTGGCACTCCCTCTAAACCCGTCTCTGTGGTCTACCAACGTTTAATGGTCAAAGTTTGATAAAGAAAATATAAGACCAGGCAACAAGTTAAAACACATCAAAATAATTCCATTTTGAATGTTAACTAAATAACTAATAAGAAAAAAAATATTGAGGACGTTTGCATATAAGCCTGCTAATTCAACCTTATGTCATTTATTTTTGACAGATATAGCGGTGTTCGTTAACTCTCATTTTGTTTAGTTTTAAAATCATACTATTTTCAGTAATACCAATATATCGTGACTGATAAATTGGATGTTCATTGAAAGAAAAAAGACATTGTAAATTTTGAGTTACGATCATCTTTATATAAAAGCACGTCCAAGTTACGATCATCCATAGACGAAGATATGATCATCATCGTGTTTTTTTTAATCTCGATTTTCATTCTTCTGGTTGTTTTTCTATCATTTAGGAAAAACTCGTTCAATGGCAATGCTTATTAAGAATTTTCTATATATAAAACAAATCTGAAAATAAGCTGTTAAAGTAGAGAAATCGGCCTTCTAAAATTTCCCTAAATGTGTGTCCGCCATATTGGGAAGATTGACACCGGTGATGAACAATTTTGAGAATTATTTGATTTAAAGCAATTAATTGGTAAATGGAAAATTTATTTTTTATACAATTGTATTTATTTTCTTTTGCGCATCCGGAGAATGTCGTGAAATAGTGCGAACTATGTTCCTCTGTTATTGTACTTTCGTTTGTCGACGACGTCGGCTTGGGCGGAGGTCTCCTATCGACACTACAAATGATAGATCTTTGATTGTTTCTTTTAAATCTAATCTCGGTTTTTTTTAATAAATTTTTGACTACTTAAAACTTGACAAATGGTTATGCACCTATCTAGTGTTAAACATTATAGGTGCAGTACCACCAAATCATAGTACATCACATCCGGTGTCATACGAAAAAAGGGTCGAAAAATATATTCCCTGAATTTGACAGTTGTAGGAAGTCAATCCTCAGGCTGCATTGCATTACAGAAAAAAATGTTTAAGTCATAAACATATATTTTGTACGGAGAGCTTATGAGGGCTATTCTTTTTTTTTATTATTATTATTCTTTTTTTTTTCTTTCAAAATGTCGGCTTGGTTTTTTTGCCCTACGATACGATATATTTTGGCCCATAACACCTATTTTTCTTTTCATGTAAGACTTCAATAACTCATAAAAGATCATTTACCAAAATTTAAGCAGATTCTAATTTTTTTCTCTTTCGATTTGAGACCCCAATAATACAAATGGAAATATAAGGTAAAAGACTGAGTTGAATTATCAACTTTAATCTTGGAATTATCAATTTTTATCCTGGAATTATCAACATTAATCTTCGATTTATCAATTTTAATCTTTGAATTCCAAGATTAAAGTTGATAATTCCAAGATTAAAGTAGACAATTTGAAAAATAAATTTAAAAAAGCATGGCCCTTATATACGCTTCCGAAATTTTGGGTGTTTTAAGCAGCATTCTTTATTGTATTTGGTTTTTCTATAAAATATTTTGGAAACTTGAGTCGAAATGGTTATTTTATTTTGTAAAAAGGAGGGGAAAAAAGGGGTGAACATTTATTTGGTTTACATCCGGTGATGGTTATTATCTTATATGTAATCAAATATTATGTGAAATTTTCCCCGTGGTAACAGACAGGATAAATATAGATTCTTACATTGATACCAGTGGATTATCGGAGTCACTTATAAGTCTCACTGCATTCAAAATACGCTTTTCAATCAACCGCCCGAATGATCAAGATTGCCAATGGTAAAAGCAAGAGAGACGTCGAAATAAAAACTACGTTATCAATGCATAATTCATGATAAACCAAAATTGAAAAGTTTTAGGCGGCAATTTTGAACAATGTTGGGGTTTTTTTTATCATTGTTTCACATTTTGTCATGCTGGGGTCTTTTATAATAGCTTGCAATAAAATATGGTACTGAATATTGTTGTCTCTAACAAAAGGGGGAGGAAAAAAAAAAAAAAAGACCAGGGCCAGTTCAAATCCTTATTAAAGTTAAACAAAAACACACACACCATGAACAAAAAGAAAGAGACAAGCAGACAAACAACAGTCCATAAAACTCCATGATCGACGTTTCAGAATATAGTGCATGCTGGGTAATATTTTCATAGGTGTACACCAAAGCGTCGTGATTAGTTAAAAACGTCCTAAACAATTGAAATTCAACCAATGACGTGCTCGGCAATGGACATTTGAGCGCATTGACAGGACATTTGAGCGAAAAAAAAAGGACGTTTGAGCGCCAAAGTATAGGACATTTGAGCGCCTAAATTTTAGGACATTTGAGCTAAAATAAGAATAAGCGTAGGACATTTGAGCGAAAACAAGTCTTGGATAGAGAATTGTCTTATTGGCAATCATACCACATTTTCTTACGAATATAGTTCATTAAATGAGGAGTTTACCAACAAAAAGATTAAAACATATTTTAATTGTAAAAAACAAAGCACTAAAAACAAAGCACAGTCATAAAACAGGAGTTTACCAACAAAAAGATTAAAACATCTTTTAATTGTAAACAAAGCACTAAAAACAAAGCACTGTCATAAAACATAAAACTCGGCAACGGCATTATTTACAAGTCTGTTCGGGCTTGGAACTTATATCCCAGGCTTCTGACATAAAAATCCCTCGTAATTTCCTGCTGGCAGTATTTCGAATGCAAATCCCGGAGATTCTTTTCCTTCTCCTTTTCTGTTCGGCTCTGCGGTGCATCAATGTTCAAACTCCGAATTTTTATGTAAGTCACAGATTGCAATTTGATAATAGTGTCAAGGAAAGTATAAATTGATGGATGACTGTGATAGAACTGCTCGTTATAATGGGCATGAAATGATTCGGGCCCATTGTTAGTACGTTTTAACGAGGATGGAACTTCGGCCCAGAGATGAGGGGGAAATAACGATTCATCTGTTATATAAGTATCAGTCAGGTAATCTGCAAATTCTATACAAGGCTTGTCGTTAGGTACAACGGCCATAAAATCTTCTACGAAACAGTCGGCTACTTCGTCTGGAGCTAAAAAGGCTATCCCAAAAATCCCTTTAAGCCATTTACTTTATTTAATTCGTGTAAAATTATCAGGGAAAATTTCGCTCAAATGTCCTGTCTGAAAACTCAGGTAAGGTTAATATCCCGGCGCTCAAATGTCCTATGAAGTCGGCGCTCAAATGACCCTATGTGCTTTTTTCTTTTTCGCTCAAATGTCCTATGCCCGACGTGCTGTTATTTTCATTTTTGGGTAAGAACGAACAATAAAATTGCCTATTATAGTCCTTTAGATTCTGAAACGGCCAATGGGGACCATGCAACATTTTTACAACACAATGTTTTGTTTTGGGTATGAAAATAAGGAGATGCGATATAATTGCCAATGAGACAACTAACCACCGAAGTTCAAATAAATTAATGTAGCAGTTATAGGCAACCGTTCGGCCTTCAACAATGAGAAAAACCTATACCGTAAAGTCGAACATAAAGGTCCCGTCATGAAAACTATGAACAACAACCACTGACTTGGGACGGGTATATAAAGAATGGGGCGGTGTTAATCATGTTTGCTGGTGCCTGAATCCCCTTCCCGTAATCTTAGACAGTGGAGTAACAGTACAACATAAGCACAAACTATATTTACGGGCTCTTAAGAGCTGGTGTCGCTCACCTAGGTCATAATCAACAAAGGACAACATTGAAGACAAGAATTATAGATAAAGATTAACAATGGAAATCAAATTTAGAATGATTTTAATTTAAATAGAATTCACGACAAGAATATTTTATTGTTGATCTTGTATTGCTTATCATTTTGTCTGTGTAGTTTCTCTTTATCCTCTTTAGTTTTTGCGCCAAAAATAAATAATACTTTAATACATTGAAGGGTATATGTTGTACGGTTATACCACTGTCCCAGGTTAGGGGATGGTTGGGATCCCGCTATCATGTTTAACCCCGCCACATTATTTATGTATGTGCCTGTCCCAAGTCAGGAGCCTGTAATTCAGTGGTTGTCGTTTGTTAATGTGTTACATATTTCTTTTTCGTTCAATTTTTTTACATAAATAAGGCCGTTTCAACTTAGTTTTCTCGTTTGAATTGTTTTACATTGTATTATCGGGGCCTATTATAGCTGACTATGCGGTATGGGCTTTGCTCATTGTTGAAGGCCGTACGGTGACCTATAGTTGTTATTGTCTGTCATTTTGGTCTTTTGTGGATAGTTGTCTCATTGGCAATCATAACACATCTTCTTTTGTATATATATATATATATCATCTATTCATTATTCCTATGTGACAGTCTACTAATTATTTCGGCAAAATTTGACTTCTATGTAGATCTTGCCTTGCTGATCATTTTTCTTATTAAAAGTTGCTATTCATCTATTATAAATTTTATCTTAAGAGGCAAAACGCCAAAACAATGGTAACATTGCCATTAAAGGGCAATAACGTCAATTTAAGGAGTCGTCGGACAATGTCCTTTATGTTTTCTTGATTGACAATTGTAGATCAAGTCTTGCTGTCAGATCATTTTTGCTAATTGAAGTTTCTCTCTATCCATCATAGTTTCAAGATAATAGGCAAAAATGAAAAAAAATGGTAAAATCATCATCAGAGGTCAATAACTTTAATAAGGAGTCGACATATATAGATATAGGAAGATGTGGTATGAGTGCCAATGAGACAACTCTCCATCCAAGTCACAATTAATAAAAGTAAACGATCTTCAACACGGAGCCTTGGCTCACACCGAACAACAAGCTATATAGGGCCACAAAAAAATTACTAGACGTGTAAAACCATTCAAACGGAAAATCCTTATTTGTAGGTCTTGTCTTGTTAATCATTTTTGCAAATTAAAGTTTCTCTCTATCCATCATAGTTTCAAGATAATAGGCAAAAATGGAAAAAAAAAAAATGGTAAAATTTATCATTTAAGGGCAATAACTAATATCAAAATTCGCCTAACAGTTTTGAGTCTGACTAAAATAGACGATTGGTAGAGCTCAAGTTCTTTTTTTTTAACAATGTCGGCCATCTTGGATGGCAGGCAGGGTCATCGGATTTTTTTTTAAACTAGATACCCCAATGATGATTGTGGCCAAGTTTTGGTAATTTGGTCCGGTTGTTTCAGATGTGAGATTTTTGTAAAAGTTAAGGGTGTTGGCTTCTCTTGTTTTTGTTTTTTGACAGTAATTCGTAATCATCTGGTTTTATCCATGTAGTGCCATTAAAAAATTGTGTCAACTTACCCCAACTTTTCTTTTCATAATATTTTTATGTATAATTTTTGAAGCCATATTTCAAAATTGTATGCAATCCATGTTATTTGTTCATAGTTTTAGAAAGAAAAAAGGTGACAATGTTAAACGTATGAAAAATCTAGTGAGAGTCATTTCCCGCCAAATATCCAATGGCTTATATCTCAAAAACAAGTACAGGGACCCTTGTTTTTTGTCTGCTTCTTAAGTTCCTTAATCTATACTAGAACACAACCGCGAAATCGCGGGCATTCAGAGCGAAGTCATAGGTTATTGGGGATAGGAAAATGTTTTTTTTTATCCCTCCTCCTTCATTTCCAAAATTCCTAATTTTTGGTTTTCTATCAATTTCAATATGAACATTCATTTAGTATGTTATGAACATTTAAGTAAGGAGCCTGTTATTCAGTGGTTGTCGTTTGTTTATGTGTTACATATTTGTTTTCGTTCATTATTTGTGCATAAATAAGGCCGCTAGTTTTCTCGTTTGAATTGATTTACATTGTCATTTCGGGGCCTTTTAAAGCTGAGTATGGGCTTTGCTCGTTGTTGAAGGCCGTACGGTGACCTATAGTTGTCAATTTCTGTGTCATTTGGTCTCTTGTGGTGAGTTGCCTCAACATGGTAATCATACCACATCTTTTTTTGTAATCAACGAATTTTGTAAAAGATTTAATGACTGGAGAATTTCAGAAAAGGTATCAAAAGTTCACATGAATAATTTTAGCGCTTATCTGTATATTATGAACATTCATTACTATATAAATAAAGTGTATTTACTTTCAATTCTAAGTTTACTATTCGATCCATAGTGGTCAATTGATATAGTATACAGACCCTCTCCATTTAATAAACTCTGTGACCGTCGTGGATAGTAAACTTGAAAATGATATCAGATAGAATTAAAATACTTTATTCGTAGTATATGTATGGTCAGAGTATACAGAAAAACGCAAACCGGAAGTCTAATCTGACTTAAAATTTCGTATAATGACGGGACAATATCCGGATGACTTTTTTCTCGTTTTTCTCCCAAAATAACTCAATCTGAATAATCATATGAATGGATGACAAATGCGACTATGTACTGTACCTATAGGACACAGAGGCGTGTTGATTAATTTATTGTGGAAAGAAGAGAAGCGACACACAAAATGAGGTCTTCTCGTTTAATAGTATAGATACTATCAACTTGTAACAGTCTGTTTGAAAATGTTATAAATATTATATATGGTTTATATAGATTAGACCGTTGGTTTTCCCGTTTGAATGGTTTTACACTAGTAATTTTGGGGCCCTTTATAGCTTGTTGTTCGGTGTGAGCCAAGGCTCCGTGTTGAAGGCCGTACTTTAACCTATAATGGTTTACTTTTTAAATTGTTATTTGGATGGAGAGTTGTCTCATTGGCACTCACACCACATCTTCCTATATCTATTAAATGTATAGAAGGTATAACAAGTCTTTGTAACCAGGTATGTTATATATGGTCCCAAAACTTGAACAATGTGTAAAAGACAAGCGTTATCTCCCTTTTTTTAAATGATGTACATTTTTTGTCTTAACTAGACGGTGACTTGTTGATTTTATTTTTGATTGTTTATAAAAGCAACGAAAAAAACACAAACATAACAAAATCCTATATTTAGTTTCGTGCGAGATTCTTCAATAAAACTAGCTTTGCATTCATTTCCCTATCATTTCTATAGTAATCTTGAACCAAAAACCAGTAAACTTTAAACCCTTCAAAAATTCTTAACTAGACGCCGAACCCATTTTTTTTTTATTTTACTTTTGCACTAAGCACATGATTAAGTTCATTTATAAAAAAAATAGTAAAATCCTATATTTTATATTTATACCACCCAGCAAGCTTTATAACGACGACGATGGACGACGGACTCCAAGTGATGACCCATCAATGTGATACAAAGTAAAAATAATAACTTACCCCCCCCCCCCCCCCCCCAAAAAAAAAAACAAACTATAAAGACACATAGTCCAGTTCTGAAAGTATTCGCAGTTACTGATAGCTTCGTATTTGATATTGCGTTTTAACTTTTTTGATTCGGTCGTCATTTTCGTGAACAAAACGCGTACAAAATAAAAGACTTGTATCTTTGATAAGTTTTGTTTAGATATATATGAACAAAGACCAAAGGTTATATTTGTAAGTGTTGCAATAAACTGGTTGAAAAACTAAAATTACTCAAGTCTTACTTAACTCCAATTCATGAAATTAGTAATTCTAAATAGAACAGAGAATTATTTAGATTAAAAGTTTATTAAGAATTCTAGAAAATGAAAAGGTTTAGACCATGGGATGCTACTCTAGTGTTGTCATTAGTTTTCTTTAAAAAAAAAAAGGCTTCCCGTTGGCCACATACTTTTTTGTGACCATGTATGTATGGTTACACCCCTGTGATCATGTATTTATGTTCACAACACTGTGATCATGCATGTATGGTTACACCCCTGTGATCATGTATGAATGGTCACAACACTGTGGTGTGATCATGTATGTATGGTTACACCCCTGTGATCATGTATTTATGTTCACAACACTGTGATCATGCATGTATGGTCACACCACTGTCATCATGTATGTATGTATGGTTACACCCGTGATCATGTATGTATGGAAACAACACTGTGATCATGTATGTATGTATGTATGGTCACAACACTCAAGCACTGTGGTTTTCAAAATTGTTCATGAAATGGTCAATGTGCTGTTAACATTCCAGAATAGTCAAATTAGTGTTGCCATTCCATAATAGTCAATGTCGTGTTACCATTCTGTAATTGTCAATTTAAGGATACTTTTGAAAGATCAATTAAATGGTAACCCTACATTGACCATTCTGGAATGGTAAAACTACATTGACCATTTTGGAATGGTAAGACTACATTGACCATTCTGGAATGGTAACTACATGTCGACCATTCTGGAATGGTAACACTACATCGACCATTCTGGAATGGTAACACTACATCGACCATTCTGGAATGGCAACACTGCATTAACCATTCTGGAATAGTAACACTATATTCAACATCATCAAAAATAATTCTTTGAACAATGATTGCATTTTCATTAAAGATCCAGATTGGCAGTACAGAAAAATGAATGTGATAATAAAACCCTAAGATATGTTAATTAATAATCCATCACTGAAAACTTTAAATTGTAGCATACTGCTCCAATTAGAAGACCATAGATTCCATGGAGGATGTTAGCAAATGAGCCAGATGTAAAGTTATTTAACTATAATAATGTCACTTACTAAAGAAGCCAATACAGTCTGAGAGGTTAATTATCCTTTAAGATAAAAAAAAATGATTATATTACTGTTCATTTTGATTGTCATCTTTTTCATTTAAATGATTACATATGCAGTTAGCTTTTCAACTACAAATTCTAGATGAGGATGAAGAAATGTGTTATGGAGGTAGCCTGATTTTATCATTTTAAATAAATTTCTAAAGATTAAATTCCAGTGGATTATAAAAATATTCTGAAAGATATGTGACCCAAGCATAAGTCATATATTGAGTCTGTTACTTTAAGCGCTTTTCCAAAACCATGATACTTAATAAGTCATATATTGAGTCTGTTACTTTAAGCGCTTTTCCAAAACCATGATACTTAATAAGTCATATATTGAGTCTGTTACTTTAAGTGCTTTTCCAAAACCATGATACTTAATACATCAGCACCATTTATTTTTGTTACAGTTTAACCTGACTATGTAGTACACTCCTCGCTTTTGTTTAATTACAGATTGAACAGCAAGCAAGCATATACCATCTTCCTGGAATTGATCTAGTTTGTTTTTGCTCATTGTAGAAGGATGACCTATAGTTTTTAAATTCTATGACATCTGTTGTCTGGTGGATAGTTGTCTAATTAGCAATCTTACCACATCTTAATTCAGTTTACCTGCATCGGATTACCTATTTGACTAATAGTGTGAAAGGGCAGTCCTATAAAAATATACTTGGGACCTAATGAATGCAAAATTGAATTTACCACTTTGGATGGCCCATCATGGGTGAAAATTTCATATTGTACACAACTCAAACAAATACAGGAATTTAAATCACCTTCTATGGATGGCTACTTTATTTTCAATGTGCTTTCCATGAATACTAAATGTCTTTTAATAGTACAGCTGCAATGAATGCTTGTGGTAAATGATGAGTTTTTTTCATAATAGATGTTGCTGTCTTGTTGACTCCTTACCCACATCCCCTTTTATTCATATAATCATCATGCATATATATGATTGCAAGTTATGGTTGGTAACTTAAATTGCTTCCAGGCTCTTTTATATAATTAGCGGCTATTCATAAACTTTTTTAAAATAATAAAGTGCATTCTACATGTTCTATCTGTTAAAATAAATATTTTATTTCAATATCTGTCAATGGAATCCTTGACAGATTTCGGTAGGTGTCCGTTGTTTGTCAATTTGAATCCACTTTTCCAAATTTGGTCTCTTGTTATCATTTCCGTGAAAGGCTCCCTCTTCATATAAACATATATATACATATAAAATCTAGTTTAACAAACGATCAACCACTGTGACTTTTCATATTTATAGCTATAAAAATGTAAAAACCTGAATTTAAACTTTTGTCAGCAGTCGCTGACTTTTAAAAACAATATTTCGAGTTGCAAAAATAAGGTCCATATCCGTCAAAAAGTTACAAGAATTGGTTTTGTCTCGTCTATGATGGGAAGCGAGATTAAAGTGTGTTGTTTCCGGCGCATTGGCGTCAACAATTTCTAAAACATTACGATAGCACTCAGTGTATCAACGCAACCGGGATTAGGGTACCTGTACCATCGTAGTGGACAGGAGAGCGAGAACACAAAAAAGTATTTATCAACTAGTTCAGATTTTCTTTCATAAGATTGAGAATGGAAATGGGGAATGTGTCAAACAGCCAACAACCCGACCAAAGAGCAGAAAACAGCCGAAGGCCACAATGAGTTTTCAACACAGCGAGAAAATCCAGCACCCGGAGGAGGGCTTCAGGCAGATTCCATATAAGAAAGTGAAACAACTCCCATAAGCATGTTAGACATAAATCATAAGCAATGAACTTCTGTTTTTGAATACATGCTTTACTAATAAAGATAAAGACAATTTGACCAAAAAAAAAATTATGAGCATCATCCTTTTTGAATAAACGAAGCCTTAAATGTTATGTTTCTGACATAAGATTTGACAGACTTTATTTTTTTCTGACATAAGATTTGACAGACTTTATTGTTTCTGACATAAGATTTGACAGACTTTATTATTTCTGACATAAGATTTAACAGACTTTATTTTTTCATACATAAGATTTGACAGACTTTATTTTTTTCATACATAAGATTTGACAGACTTTATTTTTTCATACATAAGATTTGACAGACTTTATTTTTTCATACATAAGATTTGACAGACAAATTGAGTTTCTGACATAAGATTTTGACAGACTTGATTCTGACATAAGATTTTTCATACATAAGATATTTTGACAGACAATATATATTTGTTTTTTTTTTACTGACATTGGAAATCAAATCCTAGTTGAAAGTCATTTTTAAAACTCCTGGAAAATACTGCAGCCTAACATCTAACAAGATTTCACCTCAGGTCAAATAATTTTAACTGTTAGCACATTCAAATGTTTCAGACATAAGAAAACAAGTTTGACAGATCTTATGTAGGAAACATATAAGTTTAAACTATTGCTTGAATAAAGTTAAATAAAAGAATCAACATGTGTTTTTTCTTATGCACAGCATGATTTACAGTTTTAACTGGCATAAATTGGAACCAACAATGATTTTGAAAGATTTTACAGCGATGTTCCTGACATAAGATTTATTGACAGACACTGAGCTATAAAGCAAGATATTTGAAAGTGAAAAAAATATATATCACAAATGTTTTTGACTAAAAAAAGTAACAGATTTGGGAACAGGGATGTTTGAATAACCTGACTACACTTATTAAATACCAGTATACAAGTGTCAACATAAAGCATTGTGACACATAAACATTGTGTAAAAAAATGGGAGTTAATTCTGTCAAATTTTTTGCATTTTTTCAACTTGTTTTAATCATTTCTACTTTAAACAGAAACAATCATATCCAAAAATTATTTTTATAATTTCATCTAACATCATTATTCATCAAAACATTCACAGATTATGTTTCAAATAACAGTAATTATTATTTTTATCTATTTATTCATTTTGACAGACATTTCCATTTCTTACATGGAATCTGCCATCAGCTGGCTCCCAAAAATGTGTTCTAGTTCAATGAAAATGGATGTCACACTAAGTCTTGAATAAACTTTCTTCTATAACAGCTAGACAGTTCGAAATTATTTCTATATAGTCAAATAAAAACTGAGATAAAAATTGAAAATTATTTATTAAAAGAATCATATTTTAAAACCAGACAATTAATTTCTAAATTAAGGGTTAGTGACCATAACCTAGAAGTTGAAATGGGAAGATATAAAAATGTACCCAGAGATCAAAGGTTATGTAAACTTTGTAATAAAATTGATGATGAATACTATTTTTTTCTATATTGCAAACTAAACTCAACTTTAAGAGATTGCTTATTTTTAAAGATTAATAATATAAATCCTGATTTTACAAATTATCAACCACTTTTAAAGCTAAAACAACTTTTAAATCCTAAATCTGAGCTTTTGACAGAAATTGGTGACTTTATAAAGCAATCTTTAGAATTGCGAAAACGAGGTCCATGTCCATCAAAGGTTACATTAATTACCATTTATAACTATGTTTTTTTTTATGTTTATATTTGTAATTCTTTACTGTCTGTATTAAATGTTGTATTCGTGTTTGCTTGACCCATATGGGTGTATTTTGCAAATAAAAAAATTAAAAATTATTACTAAACTCCGAAACATATAAATGAAACAAAATTAAAAAAACTTACAAGACTAACAAAGGCCAGAGGCTCCTGACTTTTGGGACAGGTGCAAAATTGCGGCTGGGTTAAACGTGCTTTTTTGAGATCTCAACCCTCCCCCTATACCTCTAGCCTAGAGGTATAGGGGGAGGGCCAATGTAAAATAAACAAACACACAGCTATACGCCATTTCAAACCATTTCTATCGATTTGATGATTTTAACGATTCTGAACTGGTTTTATTTTTTTGTCATGCATTCTTTTATGACGTCTTAAAAGGCTATTTTATATTTTTGCTTTGCCTTTGACGCCTAACGTCGCAGCAAGGCGTCAAAACAAAAAATAAAATAGCCTTTCAAGACGTCATAATTATTTGGACTACAATATATATAAATCATACAGTTTTCAACCAAGAGCCTTGAAACTTCACCGTTCAAAGACAAATATTACAATACGATTTGCACACAATATTTAACGGAATGCTTTGAATATTTTTTTGTAATTTTGAACACTGGTGGACTTTTCCCTTTCTTGTAATTTTCAAAACCATTCATAGCCTTGAAATTCCGCACTTTTCCCCAATTTTATATTTACAGGTTCATTGGGTTGAGCCAAATTGAGGGGAAGAAAACAGGGAACTAAAAAAATATCAATACAATTTTAATACACCTTATCGCTAATCCCGGCTGACCCGGCCGCTTGAACTTTTGACGCATACAACAATCACTTTTCCATTGTTGCGTCAAATATTTTGTTTTATGACGTCAAAATTTTACGGGAACCTGTGTGATATCCAGTAGTAACATTAACGGTACCAATGTTTCTGCACCAGATGCGCATTTCGACAATACATGTCTCTTCAGTGATGCTCGTGGCCAAAATATGTAAAATCCAAAGCTTATATGAAAGATGAAGAGCTATAATCCAAAAGTTCCAAAAAGTGTAACCAAATCCGTGAAAGGAATCAGAGCTTTGCATGAGGGAGATACATTCCTTAATTTATAATAACTTTTGATATTTTGTAACAGCAAATTTAATAACACAAAAAATCCGTATTTTCATGCCAGTACCGGAGTACTGGCTACTGGGCTGGTGATACCCTCGGGGACTAACAGTCCACCAGCAGAGGCATCGACCCAGTGGTAGTAATAACATTAACGGTACCAATTTTTCTGCACCAGATGCGCATTTCGACAATACATGTCTCTTCAGTGATGCTCGTGGCCAAAATATGTAAAATCCAAAGCTTATATAAAAGATGAAGAGCTATAATCCAAAAGTTCCAAAAAGTATAGCCAAATCCGTGAAAGGAATCAGAGCTTTGCATGAGGGAGATACATTCCTTAATTTATAATAACTTTTGACATTTTGTAACAGCAAATTTAATAACACAAAAATCCGTTTTTTCATTCCGGTACTGGCTACTGGGCTGGTGATAACCTCGGGGACTAACAGTCCACCAGCAGAGGCATCGACCCAGTGGTAGTAATAACATTAACGGTACTAATTTTTCTGCACCAGATGCGCAGTTCGACAATACATGCCTCTTCAGTGATGCTCGTGGCCGAAATATGTAAAATCCAAAGCTTATATAAAAGATGAAGAGCTATATATAATCCAAAAGTTCCAAAGAGTATAGCCAAATCCGTGAAAGGAATCATAGCTTTGCATGAGGGAGATACATTCCTTAATTTATAATAACTTTTGATATTTTGTAACAGCAAATTTAATAACACAAAAAATCCGTATTTTCATGCCAGTACCGGAGTACTGGCTACTGGGCTGGTGATACCCTCGGGGACTAACAGTCCACCAGCAGAGGGATCGACCCAGTGGTAGTAATAACATTAACGGTACCAATTTTTCTGCACCAGATGCGCATTTAGACCATACATGTCTCTTCAGTGATGCTCGTGGCCAAAATATGTAAATCCAAAGCTTATATAAAAGATGAAGAGATATAATCCAAAAGTTCCAAAAAGTAAAGCCAAATCCGTGAAAGGAATCAGAGCTTTGCATGAGGGAGATACATTCCTTAATTTATAATAACTTTTGATATTTTGTAACAGCAAATTTAATAACACAAAAATCCGTATTGTCATGCCAGTACCGGAGTACTGGCTACTGGTTTGGTGATAACCTGGGGGACTAACAGTCCACCAGCAGAGGCATCGACCCAGTGGTAGTAATAACATTAACGGTACCAATTTTTCTGCACCAGATGCGCATTTCGACAATACCTGTCTCTTCAGTGATGCTCGTGGCCAAAATATGTAAAATACAAAGCTTATATAAAAGATGAAGAGCTATAATCCAAAAGTTCCAAAAGTATAGCCAAATCCGTGAAAGGAATCAGAGCTTTGCATGAGGGAGATACATTCCTTAATTTATAATAACTTTTGATATTTTGTAACAGCAAATTTAATAACACAAAAATCCGTATTTTCATGCCAGTACCGGAGTACTGGCTACTGGGCTGGTGATAACCTCGGGGACTAACAGTCCACCAGCAGAGGCATCGACCCAGTGGTAGTAATAACATTAACGGTACCAATTTTTCTGCACCAGATGCGCATTTCGACAATACATGTCTCTTCAGTGATGCTCGTGGCCAAAATATGTAAAATCCAAAGCTTATATAAAAGATGAAGAGCTATATATAATCCAAAAGTTCCAAAGAGTATAGCCAAATCCGTGAAAGGAATCAGAGCTTTGCATGAGGGAGATACATTCCTTAATTTATAATAACTTTTGATATTTTATAACAGCAAATTTAATAACACAAAAAATCCGTATTTTCATGCCAGTACCGGAGTACTGGCTACTGATACCCTCGGGGACTAACAGTCCACCAGCAGAGGGATCGACCCAGTGGTAGTAATCAGTAATAACATTAACGGTACCAATTTTTCTGCACCAGAGCTGCGGAACCGTAGCTTTTAGGTCCTTATATTATTTTTTGACTATTTGCGAAGATATCCAGTAATGGCGGACAAATAGCGATAAGGTGTATTCAATATGCTGTAAAAAGATATTTGATCAATTTTCGTCAGCGGCAGGCAATGGAGAGTAGGTTGGGGAAGGAAATAGGAGTCCCGCTACCCACCCCCTCACATAGGATCAGATCATACGTTTTCGTACGTTATATGAATTCGTATTATGCATGCTTTTTCAATGGAAATTGTAATATAACAGTGCATTCTTTCTTAATAGCACGAAAGCAAAAATGACAAAATTTGCTGACTGGTTTCTTACTATTTAAATTAATGATATCATAAAAAAAAAGTTATCAGCGGAAAAGGATGTTATAATTTCACAAAATGACGGTGACTTACCGATATTATGGAATGACTGTCATTCCTTTCTGTCCATTTTTTCGTTCTATGACTATGTCGTCAAAGCTAGTAACCATTGCACTCGCAGGTGCTTTCCCATTTTGATGACGTAAAAGCTCGTTTCTATTGTTCTTATGACGTCACACGTAAAATGGTAAAACACTGAACGTCGACGGCAAATCGGTAAAAAAAATAAAAATGTACTTCTAGGTGGAATTTAAAAAAAAATCTAGAATCTAAAATTGATGCTATAAGTCAGAAGAGCATTAGTTTAGGAACAAAATAAGCTAAAATGTTTGATAGGTTATGGAGCTCCTTTTCGAGATATTTATTATTTTTTTAAATGGCGTGAAAAGGCTGACTCAGAATTTTACCTCTCAAATCGAAAGAAGTCAACAAAAGAAATATAAAATTTGCTTAAATTTGAGTAAATGACCTTTTCTGGTCTTTTTAAATCTTATATGAAAAGGAAAAAAAAAGTGTTAGGGCCTATGGTAAAAATATATTAACCCGGAGCCCGTATCATTGGAAAAAAATAACATAAATTCTAATGAAGGAATATTCCGTAAGATTGTGTTCCTATGGGTACATTAGGAGGAATTGGGGGTTGGGCCGAAATTGGTCCCCATTAAGTTTGAAATAAATAGGCTTGCGCTTATCACACATCATGTGAAAACAAATATGCTAGCCCCGAAATTTTCTAGATCATCTAAAAAAACAATTTGGCCTTCTTCGCTCGCCACATTTGTGAGACTATTTTCATATTACCGACTTTTGACTCCGGAGTTTTATATTTTTCGACAGGTTACGTTCCCTTTGGTAGGACATGATCCTGGTACTCAGTCAACCAAGAGCTACGTAAAGAAGTACAATCAAGCTTTCGGTACAATTTTGGGGGAAATTATCTGTTTTACATTTTCATTATACGACAAAATAATCGGAAAACAGTAAACTTTCCCCCCAAAGTGCCCAGATTATATGTTTGATTTTACTTATTTCGGTTGCTCCTACTTGACAGAGTACCAGGACTTCTAACCACAGATTGGATAACCTGTCAAATATTATATAATCCGGAGTCAAAAATCGGTAATATGAAGAAGAAAAAAACTAATAGTAAGTTACAAATAATTTAGAAAAGCACTTCTGACTCATAAGCATAAAATAGTGTCATTTTCAATTCTATTTATAGAAGTATTTTTGTTAGTGGCTGATTCAGGAGGCCTACGCTTCCCTCACCTTTTTGAGGGGAATATATATATCAATTATATATAACTTTATTCTTTTTTATAAAAATTATCCCACAAATATTTTGCCTCTCTATACTCGGCAGATATTTTTTAAATTTCGACAATTAAATCTCTCTTTTATACTAGAACCTATGCTATTATTTTTCTCATATTTCAATAGAATTCATTTGGATATAGCAGGGGCTCAGAGGAAGAGACAGTTATGGCAGTTATTGTATTACAATTTTACGGTGGCAGTATGAGGCCATGCAAGAAATATTTTTTAACTTGTTCCCACAACATAATATTTTGTTCCCACAAAATAATATATTGTGCCCACAAGAAACTGTTCTTGTTCCCAGAAGATAAAATGTTGTTCCCACAAGATAATATAATTGTTCTCACAAGATAATATATTGTTCCCAAAAGATAATATCTTGTTCCCACAAGATAATGTCTTGTTCCCACAAGATAATATCTTGTAAGATAATATCTTGTACCCACAAAGATAATAGCTTATACCCACAAGATAATATATTGTTCAAGAAGTGTTTTATTCATATTATTGGGAGTTATAAAAAGAAACAACAAGAGGCTCCCAAGAGCCTGAATCGCTCACCTTGTTAACAATGTCCTATAAACTATAAACAAATCTGACGGAGTTAAAATGTTCAAAAGGTCAAGATCTTACAGTCCTGAAATTTTCAGACAAATCGAACAACCCATTGTTGGGTTGCTGCCACTAAATTTGTAATATTAGTTTTTGGTTATTATCTTGAATATTATTGAAGATAGAGATAAACAGTTAACTACAAAAATGTTCAGTAAAGTAAGATCTACAAAAAAAATCCCCTATATAACCAAAAGTGTAAATTGACCCCTTAAGCAGTTATTGCCCTTTAAAGACAATTTTACACAATTTGTTTATCATCTTTGCTAACATTTAAAAATCTTCTCCGAAACTACTAGGCCAGATACTTCCAAACTTTACGTGAATGTTCCTTAGGGTATCTAGTTTTTAAATTATGTCCGAAGTTTTGATCCATAAATAAACATGACCGCCATTGCTAAAAATAGAACATACGGGTCAAATGCAGTTTTTGGCTTATATCTCATAAACTGTTACAGTAGCATTTAGAGCAAATCTGATAAGAAGTTAAAGTATGCATGAGGTCAAGCACTACCTGCCCTCAAATTTTCATAAGAATTGGACAACTAATTGTTGGAATGCTGCCACAAAATTTAAAAAAACTTTTAAGGAAATTTTGCAGTTTTGGTTATTATCTTGAATATTATTGAAGATATTAAAGATAAATTATAAACAGCAAATATGTTCAGCAAAATAAAACCTACAAAAAAGTCAATCATGAACAAAATTGTCAATTGATCTCTTTAAGAGTTATTGCCCTTTAAAGACAATTTTAAACAGTTCATGTTTGCTAACATTTAAAAATCTTCTCTTCTGAAACTACTGGGCCAAAATACTTCCAATTTTAACTGAATGTTCCTTAGGGCAGGGACGCATATAGGTATCTTGTTTATAAACTATATCCAAAGTTTTGATCCATCAACAAACATGGCCGCCATGGCTAAAAAAATATCATAGGGGTCAAAATGTTGTTTTGGCTTATATCTCAATAACTATAGCATTGAGAGCAAATCAGACAAGGAGTTAAAGTATGCATTAGGTCAAGCTCTACCTGTCCTGAAATTGTCAGCTGAATTGTGTAACCAATTTTTAGATTATTGCCCCTGAATTGATGATTTTAAGGAAATTTTGCAGTTTTCGGTTATTATCTTGAATATTGTTTTAGATAAAGATAAACTGTAAATAGCAAAAAATTTAAGCAAGTTATCTGCAAATAACTCAAATGACAAAAATTGTCAGTTGACCCCTGAAGGAGTTATTGCTATTTAAAGATTTTTAGTCACTATGGCTAAAGTAAAATAAAGGGGTAAAATGCATTTTTTTTTTTGCTTTTGAAGAAAATATGACGGATACAAAGAACTGTTAAATGGCATTTTTAAGCACTCATTAATATACATCGATAAACTAAAAAGAGTCCTTGATGAAGAATTTAAGCAAAAAATTACAGGTGAGCGATACCGGCTCTTGAGAGCCTCCTGTTTCAAAGTCTGTTAGTTGGACTTTTTGGTAATATTTTTAGTCAGGCAGAGGGGGATCATTTGTGTCTTCTGTAACAGCTAGTGTTACAATTTCAAGTTGCATGCCAACATCACTCACCCACAGTTTGTCAAATCTAAAATATGTGGAACTATGCTAATGCATATATGGCATAGCAGAAGGGGGGGGGGGGGGGGGGGGGGGGGGCATTGTCCATATCTAGTTTTGATTGGAATGATATTATTCAGATTGAAATATAAAGAAGGAAAAGAAACTTGTAGAATTTGGGATACATAGATCAAAGTTCAAGGTCATTGTTAGAATTAAGTTTGTGTAGTGATGGTTTCACACAGGAATTTTACCACATTTACACGGGTGTAAATATAAACAACTTGGCGTATGTCGTCGTCGTCTTTAACAATTTTTCAAAAATATTCTTCTCTAAAACTACTGAATGGATTTGAATGAAACCTAGCATGATTGTTCCTTAGGGTAATATGCTGCACAAAATTTAGGATTCGATTTTTGATCCGTCGAAAACCATGACTGCCTTACAAAAAATAGAACATAGGGTTCAAACAACAGTTTTTCGCAAATATCTCAAAAATCATTAGGTTTAGACAAATTCTGGCAGGTTGAAAGCGTTAAGCATGATGAAAGGTAATTGTGTGCATATTTTCGAGAAACTCTGTCAACTGATGTTTGAGTTATTGCCCTTTGTTTGACATTTTTTGCTATTTTTGATGTTATTATTTTCTCTGAAACAACTATTCAAAATCAAATCAAACTTATTAAGATTGTACCTAAGGGTATCCCTGCAAAAAGTTTATGCACGATTTTTGATTGGTCGAAATACACGTCCGCTACTAAAAATAAAAACTAGGGGTCCAAATGCTGTTTTTTTGCTATTTTTTCCTGAATTATAGAAGAAAATGAGGATGAAAGCTTTAAAGATAAACATGGTATCCTGAGTTGAATGGTGATGGTGAAAATTTATTTTGGGAAGCCATTTTCAAAATGGCATGGCTGCCAATTTCGGGATTTTTGGGCCAATTTTAACACTTGCTCGGATTTCAATAATATTTGGTTTTTAAAATGAACATGGTATGCTTAGTTGTATGGTGATGATGAGAATGTTGTATAACCATGATTTAACTTCATAATATGATTTTTAACCCAATCTACAACAAACATTAATACATTAATTTAGTTTATAGGGCATTGTTTACCAGGTGAGTCATTCAGGCTCTTGAGAGCCTCTTGTTGTTTCTTTTTATAACTCACAATAATATGAATAAATCACTTCTTGAACAATATATTATCTTGTGGGAACAATGCATTATCTTTGTGGGTACAAAATATTATCTTGTGGGTACAAGATATTATCTTGTGGGTACAAGATATTATCTTGTGGGAACAATATATTATCTTGTGGGAACATTATATTATCTTGTGGGTACAATATATTATCTTGTGGGAACAATATATTATCTTGTGGGTACAATATATTATCTTGTGGGAACAACATATAATCTTGTGGGAACAACATATTATCTTGTGGGAACAACATGTTATCTTGTGGGAACAACATATTATCTTGTGGGAACAACATGTTATTTTGTGGTAACAACATATTATCTTGTGGGAACAAGAAAACTTTCTTGTGGGCACAAGATATTATCTTGTGGGAACAAAATAATATGTTGTGGGAACAAGTTAAAAAATATTTCTTGCATGGCCTCATTCTGCCACCGTACAATTTGGATATATATAGGCAGAAAATAAATATTTTGGTCCTGGTCTTAGTGAAAATAATCTGGTGGCCTTAAAGTTGAAAATAGATATGCTGCCCTGAACAAATTAAACAGACACCCCCCCCCCCCCCCCTTTCCTCCCCGATTTAAATAGCTTTAAATAGTCACAGATGTACAATGTATATAAAGGCTTTTTTTAGTTTACAAATTTCATGTAATGGCAGTACCTGAAAATTAGTCAGACGTATGTGCATCCACTTCAGCAAAAGTTTGCAACATATTATACCTAATAACTAATATATCAGGGATACTTAGTGCAATGCTGTACACTAAGTAAATTGTTAACAGCAATAGAGTGCAATAAAATATATTATCCAAAAAAAAAAAAAAAAAAAAAAAAAAACATATTATGGCCGCCAAATCTTAATATTTCCTCATCAGCGGAAAAGGAAAAAAATTTCACTAAACGGCGACAGCAAACAATTGACATCATTGGAATTTATAGCAAACAGTACAGTGCTGCCTAGTATAGATCAGTATAGGCCCGAGAGTAACGTCGCAGTACCAAAATTGCACCGAGTACCGAGATTGCACCTATTTAGCAAAAATAGCAGCGACAATCTTAAATATTTTCTTAGGGACTTAACAATTTGTATTTTTTTATTATTGACATTATGCACGTCTTTCAAATAGGTAAATATATTTAAATATTCACAAAACGTTCACAGCATATATATCAACGGATGAAGTTAGAGAGGCCTACATGGAAATTTTCTACGCAGGCTACAGGCAAAAGGGTATTTCATAAATTATGAAATAAAACTTTTTGAAAATTGAAAGAATTGAGGCTTATACATGTACTATTCAATTTGCGTTATCACCTAGCTGGTATTAATATTTATTAACAAAATGCTGACCCGGTATGAGCCCATTTATACAGACAACAATATAGAAGTCATTATGTGACTACCATATTTGGGCAAATTTTGTAAAATTTGACAAGAATTTACAATTCATGTAAGAAACATCTTCGTGGAGGCCTTATGCGACTTCTGGTGCGGAGAGAATTAAGGGTTAATTAAGGTGAGGTAAGAAACATCTTTATGAATTAAATTTCGTGAATGACTTGAAAAGCTATTTTTTTGCACTTATTATAGTAACTTATTTAGTAAAAAGGTATCCAATAAGAACAGGTTTTTCACTAATAAATTATACACATATAATCTACAAACCTTCATTTCATTTTTGTTTTCTTAATTTTTTTTCTTCAGATTTTACATTGCAAAGCATTATTTTATTCTCTTGCCATTTCTTGTGCCTTTGTCCATTCATTAGCTATAATTAATTTGATATATTTGTTGCCAGCAACGCATGAATGAAATTTCCAAGAAAGACATTTTCCCAATTTCCCAAATTTACACTATGCAAAATTATCCTGACACATATTTTGTTAACGTTCTATCACGTGTGTTGAAAAAGAAAACAATGTCACCGTCAATATTGTGTAGGGGATGGGGAAGGGTTTTTTTTTACTTTACAATCATGAAGTATAAGATATCGTGAAACATCGTTGTTGTGTAATAATTGATTGCATAATCTAAGAAAATTTGACTTGAGTATTAAGACTATTTTGAAAACAACTACAACCGAATATTAACTGTTTAAAAGAGGCCCCTCATGGGGGTGTCCAAGTAATCACATAATCACAATTTTTAATACGACCGCAATTTTTTTTACGTCGTATAATGCTATGATGTCGTCGGCGGCGGCAGCGTTGGCGGCGACGGTGTCGACGTCCGAAGACACATTTGGTTTCCGGACAATAACTTTATAGTTTAAGTTACAAACCTGCTCGTGCATTTGTCATTGTTATTCAACGCAAAATAATTATCTAAGATACCTGGGACGATCTCATTTCACAAAGGATTTCTATTGTTTACTTATTGTACCTCGAACTTATTTACCCGAAGTAGGTCTTTAAGTTGAGGTTCAATTTACTTAAAGTTAATCGGGCATGACTAATTAGATACGCCCTCTTAAAATCAGGGGGTCCGAAATAGGATCGGGAAAAAAACACCCAACAAAATACTATAGTTTACAATTTAAGAAATGTTTTGATTCAAATTGCTTTTGGTTGCTTAAAATATCTCCGATCAATAATCCAACGGTATTTTATGGAAATAATAACCTGTCCCGAACCGGGAGATGTTGGCTGCAATAAGAATTTATTTATTAAAAAAAGTCCATATCTCATTTATTTATAGTGGCCGTTATTGATTGTATATTCATGACGTTTTGTCATTCGTCTACCATGAGAAAAAAGAGGGAAGGAGGGCTTATAGCTTAACTTACGAGTTCGATCATCATGATTCAAATCTATTCTATTACGGCATACGTTTTACCTCTAGCGAACGCTAGATGCCTTATTGTAAAAAGTGCCAGTCTAAATTTGTAAGCATTTGCGTCAGATTGATCCACTTTGCATCTAGTCGTGAATATGCATGACATATTTGCCACTGGACACAAAGGAGCAATAACTTAACCAGCTTCATTTAGTGATGCATAATCATTTGTCCTCAGTTGATTATTGTCTCAAACAGTTTTCCAGTTTTAATATATTTCATTTTTTTTACATTTGAATTTTTCAGCGTAAATCTTAGCATTTCTTCCATCATTTTTCTGTTTGCATTTAATCTTTTTTTTAACATTAAAAAAACGTTATCGTAGTACACATCAGGGGTTACATTGTATCCTTTCCAGCAGAATTAATAGGGGAGGGGATTAGAACAGAAAAACAATCTTCATTGAAGGGCAATAACTCATATATTGAAGCGTACAATGACGACTGTCTCGTCTAGGTGACAACATTTGCTGTTTAAAGTTTATTTATATCTCCAGACTGGTATAATAGTTGTCATAAAGCAAAAAAAAACTGATAAAAAAAATCTTGACAACAATTTATAAAAGGAGTCACCTTATTTTGGGCGTTTCGTCTTTTTTTATATTGTCTTGCTAATCGGTTTTGTTATATTATTTTCATCTACTACTGTCCTAGCAACAGTCACAAAACATGTTGTTAAAATCAGCCATGCAACTTATTTGAAAAGATTTAACTGACCTTTCTTGTTGTTGACGCATTTCAATCATTCAACTCGTGCGTAGATCGTATTTTCCTCTAATGTTTTTAAGGTATAGATAGCGTGGAATTCTCACTACACCAGGCAATGGATATACATTCCTATTTGTTCGGTGTGAGCCAAGGCTCCGTGTTGAAGGCCGTATATTGACCTATAATGGTTTACTTTTTTAAAATTGTTATTTGGATGGAGAGTTGTCTCATTGGCACTCACACCACATCTTCCTATATCTAGTATATTTCGATCGGACTAAGCTGCGTGTTTATATATCCGATAAGCCAAACGAACGCACCCATTTAGCAAGGGTATACTGTGGGACGGGAGAGGTCCAGACATGTCAATATCTCTATATCTAAGTGAATCATTTGGTTTTGAATAAGAGGAGTTAAAGGTATAAATTAATGCGACAGCAACCCAAAGACACAGATAAATCAAAATATTTAGAGTCAACATTAATTTCAGTCATTTTTTTTTTATAGAAAGATGCGTATACAGAATAATAAGCTCAAAACAGACCCATGACTAAATAATAGTTATACGGAGTTAATTCAATAATATTTACCGTCAAATATTATATATTCGAAAAGGCATATTTGATTAAATATTATATACCGTCAAAGATAACACCACAATCACAAGTGTTTGGTTGAAAATTTTCACCTGCACTATTTTAATTTTGATCGGTGAAAAATTAAGAAGTTGTTATATAAACCAGTAAATCAAAAACACTTTATTGTATAATATAACGGTAAAATAAATGATGATAATGGATGACGACCAGCGGCAAATAAAATTAATATTGAGGACGATAACATGTAAATATAATATGAGTGTTAACCCCGTTTTTATACTAAGACTTGACACGCTGGGGGTAGGTTTTTTTCAATTGTCTTAAGTCACAAGATATTTCACCAGGAAGAGAAGTCAAGAATCTACCATATCATTATCATACATCATACAGTTTCCAGAAGTTTCACAGTTGACTAAATTCGACTAAAAGTATCTAACCTAAATTGATGCTGAATGTTGTTAAATATTGTTACACGTAAAATCGTGATCGACTTCAGAGAGAACTATAGATCTACGTTCGCAGGCAAATTAATAAACTCTTGTATACCAATTATGAGTGGTCCGAATATTGCCAGTTGTTGCAAGTCTAAATTTCTGTCCTTATTCAATATACCCTCATTTTCCAGTGGTATTTTAAAGTTTTACGTCCAACCTCACTGTCGACCTCCTGTTGCACGACCTATCTATTGTAATTAAAATTATGTGTTTAAGTCATGAACATGCATGAAATATTTGCTACTGGACGTAAGGAAAACAACAATCAATCAACTTAATTAATTTTCCTGTGCTAGTACTTAGCACACAAAGACAAGATCTTGTAAAATACTATAATGTACAATTTCCATTTAAATCTTTTTTTTTTTTTCTCTTCAATTATTACGACTGTTATTTACAAATGCGAAATAATCGACACATCTTATAGCATTTACAAAACACTTTATTGTATAATATAACGGTAAAATAAATGATGATAATGGATGACGACCAGCGGCAAATAAATTAATATTGAGGACGATACATGTAATATATATGAGTGTTAACCCGTTTTTTATAGACTGACACGCTGAGTAGGTTTTTTTCATTGTGTAAGTTCACAAGATATTTCTTCTCAGGAAGAGAAGTCAACTGACCGGACACATTTCCGACTCTGAGTCGAACAGTCTGTCCTCTTACTCTATGATGCCACGTGTTTAGCGTTGAAATAAATTCAAATTTTAATTAACGTCTTTGTTTGACCGTTCGGGCTTCGAACAAATAACCTCCCGCTCTCGAGGCGAACACCCCCACACGAGACAACCAGAAGAGCGATAGTGATCGGTAGTGCAGAATATCATACCATATATATCATAGTACTACAATACACAATACAGTTTCACAGAATTCTCACAGTTACTAAAGCGAGCTAAAAGTATCTAACCTAAATTGGATGCGTGAAATGATATTGTAAACTATTGTTACACGTAAACATCGTGATCGACTTTAGAGTAGATTTAGTAGATTAAACGTTCGGGCAAATTAAATTCTTTGACCAATTATTTGAGTGGTCCGAATTTGCCAGTTGTTGCAAGTCTAAATTTTGTCTTATTCAATATACTCATTTTCAGGTTTTAGTTTTACGTCAACCTCACTGTCGACTCCTGTTGCACGACTATTATTTAATAAATTTTGTGTTTAAGTATGACTGCATGAATATTTGCTATGCGTAAGGAAAACAACAATCATCAATTAATTATTCTGTGTAGTACTTAGCACACAAGACAGATCTTGTAAATCTATAATGTACAATTCATTTAATCTTTTTTTTTTTTTCTTATTATTACGATGCTTATTTACAATGCGAAATATCGAACATCTATGCTTTACAAAACACTTTATTGTATATATACGTAAAATAATGATGATATGGTGACGACAGCGGCAAATAAAATTATATGAGGACGTAAATGTAATATATTGAGTGTTAACCCGTTTTACTAGATGACACGTGAGTGGTTTTTATTGTGTAAGTTCACAGATATTTTTCTCAGAAGAGAGTCAACTGACCGGACACATTCGACTTGAGTCGACAGTCTGTCCTTTACTCTATGATGCAGTGTTTAGCGTTGAAATAAAATTCAAATTTAATTACGTCTTGTTGACCCGTTCGGCTTCGAACAAATAACCTCCGCTCTGAGGCGAACACCCACACGAGACAACAGAGAGCGTAGTGATCGAGTGCAGAATATATACATTATTATGTATACATACACATCAGTTTCACAGAATTCTCACAGTTACTTAAAGCGAGCTAAAGTATCTAACCTAATTGGATGCGTGAATGATATTGTAAAACTATTGTTACACGTAAACATCGATGATCGACTTCAGAGTAGAATTTATAGATCAACGTTCGCGGCAAATTAAAAACTTTGTACCAATTATTTGAGTGGTCGAATATGCCAGTTGTTGCAAGTCTAAATTCGTCCTATTCAATATACCTCATTTTCGTGTATTTTAAGTTTACGTCACTACTTCGACTCTTTGCACGACCTATCTTGTAATTAAAATTTATGTGTTAAAGTCATGAACATGCATGAATATTTGTATGGACGTAGAAAACAACAATCAATCAACTTATTAATTCTGTATGTACTTAGCACACAAAGACAGATCTTTAATACTATAATGTACAATTCATTTAATCTTTTTTTTTCTCTCAATTATTGAGTTATTAACAATGATTAAAAAGAACTTTTAAATATTTTTTTACTAAAGGTTCTTATCTTCTGTTTTAATACGATTTATAACATATGATTTTTTTGTTAGGCAAGGATATAACTAAGAAATATAAAGTTTTTTTTCAGGTGTTTTTGCTTCATTAAGACATGAAAAGGGAATAACGGACGACTAAATTAAAGAATTTATTTTCATATAATACATTGAACTTGCGAATATATCTCACCTAACACGTTTTGATCGGGCCAGTGAAACCTAGGTTAATACGGTTTTATTCATAGAAGTTTGCATGCATAGTTTATATTAAAAAAAACCCAAATAAAGCAAGGTCTACATGTATTAATTAATTTGACTGAATAGACAAAACTTATTATATCGCATTCGCATGTAACGTTATGTAGGCAAATTACCGAATCAGAAACAAAATGAACATTTACCGGATGGATATTGTGAAGGACCTTATGCATCTAGGTCTGTCCGATTAGAAGTTCTGAAACAAGCTGTTTAAAAAGCTAATTGTTGTGCGAGTTTACTTACTCACTGTGTATCATCGCCACCGGAAATTGGGTACTAACGAAGCGGAGATAAATAGAAAAAAAAGTAAACAAGTTAGGAATTCAGTCAATTTAAAGCATTTCCACTCATTTGATGAGGGTGCCGCTTAAGAAATGATTTTCTGATATATAATTCTTTAAATTATTAGGCAGATAAGTACAAAATTGATACAAGATTTTGTGTAATACTCCAAAACTTGCCACTTAGTACCGGAAAATTTCGAGGTCGATCGTCCTCTATCCCCCCATTCTCAAGATATTGAACTGTTTTTCATTATTTTTCCAGACACGTTTTTAGATTATTATAGTGTGGCATCATATCTACTGAAATTTGTTGTCAAAAAGATGTATTTTAAAGAATATAGACCATGAAAAATAAATTCTAGTGTACGGCAACTTGCTCGTGTTGACAAATTTACTGTATGGCAACTTGTTTTTAACTGTATGGCAACTTGCTAATTTTAGAATAGTTATTTACCGTCCTTTCAAAGAAAATATTGTATTAAAAGTTCAAATATCTAAGGGGTGGGGGAGGGGGGGTTCCCTTTTAAATTAAACTGTTTTTGTCTTTTTCAAGGTTTTAATTTGTTTAAAACTGTTATTTGACTGATAAATTTAAAAACCCTTAACTGCTCGACCCACTGTCTGTAATCTGTTTTGTTAAAATTTGCAATGTTGTTAACTGTTTATTTGAAATTGAGATTCCAGTTATCTGTTACTTAATACTTAAGTGTTCACATGTTTTTTTTACATTATTTTCTCTGTTAACTAATCTTAACTGTAATTTACAAGAATCACATGCAAATTTGGTGTCCATTCCTTTTTTTACGTTGCTTCCGCAAAGTAAAAAATCTTTGAGTATGGTAAATCCTTGATAAAATTGAGAATGGAAATGAGGAAAATGTCGAAGAAACAGAAGCCCGACCAAATAGAAGAAACTACCCAACGCAATGAGAAGATTATTCACTAGGATGGGTGTCAATTCACAGATAGGAAAAAACTTAGAATTGACACTCATAATTTTTAAACACCCTCTTTCCCTTCCTTCCTAATAAATAAGGCTTACTATTTGAGTTATGCATGTGTATATTTATGGAAAGAGAATCGTCCATAGATTTGATTTCCAATAGTAATAATTGTGAAATATAATTTTTTTTTGTGTAACCATGGCAACAATCAGCATTTATTTGACACCAAATATTGCAAGATAGGGTTGAACATGTCACAAAGATCTCAAAAATTTGGTCCAAAGGAAAATGTCAATCAATAAGAGTGAAACCTTTCCTGAAACCATAGACATATATCTATCAAAAGGTAAAAAAAAATATATGCATTTCTGCGTTTTTTTCCATAAAATTGAATTGAAAAGATCGAGCGTCAAATCTTTGTTGAAAAACAATACAAATTTTTTAAATCTATGGCGGTACGGATAGGAACGTATGGACGTTCAAACTGTAAAATGGCTTCTAAAACATGTTAAAAACAATCTAAATGTTCATATAAACCCACTAGGAAGGCTATATTATTATTCAACTATCTAAAAATCAATTCAATTGTACAAAAACTTTCATATTTAGAAAATTCACCATGGCTATAATGCGAAACTAAACTTGTAACTGTGTATTGATACACCCGAAGCTGTCTCCTAAGTGATCATGATCAATCATTTAACTACAAAAAGCAGGCGCGGATCCAGCCATTTAAAAAAAGGGGGGTTCCCAACCCAGAGTAAAAGGGGGGGGGGGGGGGGGTTCCAACTATATGCTCCCATTCAAATGCATTGATCGGCCAAAAAAAAGGGGGGGTTCCAACCCCCGGAACCCTATCTCCTCTGGGTCCGCCACTGAAAAGGGGGTAGAAGTTCAATGTTTGTTTCTTGAAACATATAAATGAACCAAAATTTAAAAAATGAAATAAATACAAGACTATATAAAAATGTAGCAAAGGTTACAGACTCAAGTTGGGTCATGCAGGTGCAACAAATGAGGCAGTGTTAAACATGTTTAGAGATATCTCGTACCCCTCTTTATACGTCTAACCAATGTAGTTATATCTGCCTTCTATTTGTTATATATCAAAAATGTTATAAGGAAAGGCCACTTCTTATCCAGCTAAAACCCTGGTCAGTCCTATGATGAAAATAATTCAGAAGTATGTGGAATGTTTGATAAGTTATATTGACCCTGAGTACCTGGACGGAATCGTGAAATATATAAAGTACCTTTACATTTTGCAATTCGTAAAATAACTGAACCGTGTGGCCTGGTAGAAGAGGCCGAACAATGATGACTTGGTTCTCAAATTGATGTCAAATTTGCTAGTCTAAGACTTCAGAAATGTAAAGATGGACCAAGGCTTTTTTATATCAGCTCAGAGTTCTTAATTGGGACTTGGAGATGAAAGAGCGCTTCAACTTGTGACACCTTACATGTTACTTTCTGATTTATACACTGGTTTTGATGATTTAAAATAAAAATGAGTAAACCTTCGTAATTCCTTTTAATAAAATCATGTAAGCAATGAGTCGTATGAATACCCTGACTGAGATGTAACCATAATTTAAAAGAGCTACCGCCATAAAAAAAAATAATGTTCACGCCCTATAGTATTCACTCATTCTAACTGTTTGTTACACTTTCCTACGTCATGACGATAACCCAAGTTTACTACGACTGATTGACATAAAACATTTACTCAACAATATACATAACCAGAAGAAGCCTCCCTTTTGCTGTTTGAAGCATTTTCGATTATTCATGACATAGTCCTTTTTCTTGGAGTCGATCACTCCGTCTGCTTTTCCATCCGTTCAATTGTCTGTCCATGTGTCAATAAAAAAAATATGGTACTTGCCACAGGCACTTGTCTCAGAAAAAAAATTTCCTATATACCTTAATATAGGAAATTTTTTTTCTGAGACAAGTGCCTGTGGTACTTGCGTGTGATGGATATTTATCTTATTTGCTATCATACCTCATCTCCACTGTTTTTATCTAAAAAAAAAAGAAGCTAGCACCAACAAAAGAGGAATGGACGGTTTATTTTATTGAACTTATACAATTCAACCTAACAACAAATAAGAAAACAGTCGTTAGTAGTATAACGATATATAAATGTATTTAGGATAATATGGTTGAAAAAAACCTTTTTGTACAAAATCGAAAAGCGGTACGCAACGAGACCTTCTGAACTGAATTAACGGCATATATTTAATAATATTTGATAAGTAAGACATTTTGTATATTTGTAAGCCTGTAAAGCTTTGATATCAACAAAATATCGTCACTTGATATTATTTAAACAGTGATTAATTTACTCTTAAAATTATAATATATTGCAAGACGCCGTACAGACAAAAGTTGTTATTTTGCAATTCGCCGTACAACGTTCTGCAATTCGCCGTACAACAAACAAACAATGTTTTTGTTCATATTCTTTAAAAAACATGTTTTTGACAACAAATTTCAGTAAATATGATGCCACACTTTAATAATCTAAAAACGTGTCTGGAAAAATAATGAAAAACAGTTCAATATCTTGAGAATGGGGCGACAGAGGTCGATCGACCTCGAAATTTTCCGGTACTAAGTGGCAAGTTTTGGAGTATTACACACAATCTTGTATTAATTTTGTACTTATCTGCCTAATAATTTAAAGAATTATATATCAGAAAATCATTTCTTAAGCGGCACCCTCATCCAATGAGTGGAAATGCTCTAAATTGAATGAATTCTTAACTTGTTTACTTTTTTTTTCTATTTCTCTCCGCTTCGTTAGTACCCAATTTCCGGTGGCGATGATACACAGTGTTACTGTTTTCTAAGGTCTGATCTTTACGAATCTATTTCATGATTACTGACAGATAAAAAAACTATCTTAAATGAGATCTCGCGAGAATAGACAAGGTGAGTTATCCTGTCATTCTTTGCTGAACTGTCGGCCTGAACGGTTGGCCTGTCATTCTGTCCATTTGGGACAATGTGTTGATTGCACTAACTGAGTAAGTTATTTATTTTAATTGTTGGCAATAGATAGGTGCGGACTAAGAATTGCAACATTTGTGTACCTAGTCGAGTAGTTCTAGAGTTTTTATTACACGCTGTTGTACATGTTGAATGTAGCTACAGGTGTATAAAAGTTTTTTAATTTAATTATTGGCAATAGATAGGTGCGGCCTAAGAATTGCAATATTCGTGTATCTAGTCGAGTAGTACTAGTGTTTTTATTACACGCTGTTGTACATGCGGAATGTAGTCACAGGTGTATGCGATAAAGTTGAATGAGGCAATTTAGGGGGTGACATCCCATTAGTCCGACAACCATTACTCCGACAGCCCATTACTCCGACAGCCCAATACTCCGACAGCCCACTATTCCGACAACCCATTACTCCGACAGCCCATTACTCCGACAATGCATCTGTCTTGCGTGTATTGGTAATTTGTCTTTAAAATGACAAACTCTGCTCTCTTGAATATTTGGGGTTGTTCGTTTTGATTCCTATTATTCTTTCCATGCGGGATAGTTGTCTCATTATATTGGAGTTGATACACATGCTAATTGCAACTGCTAAGTCCTTACATTCGACCCTCTTTCGTTTTACGTGTCTGGGTATTTATTTGTTTATATTTTGTCGTTTGTGTGTCAACTGTCAGTCTGTGCTGTTCTAGTTCGCCTGGTGTTTTTTTTTTATGAATACGGTATCATGTTCGGGAATGTGAATCCACGAAATACGGAGATAACTACAAGTCACTTCCAATAGCGATAGATCAGACATAGTCTAAGAGATGACACTCAATATATTTGTAGGGATACTAATTTTATATCCCAAGCTTATTTTAAAATCTTGAAAAATATGCCTCCTTTATAATGGTTGGGGGAGGTGCAGGACTTATGATTACAACAAAACTTATTACGAAAAACAAATATGACGGACATGAACATTTCGGCAACTTCTATTTAAATATTCATGAGGAAAAGTGATATCGGTTCAGGGACTGTATATATGACAAAGAAACAAACAGTCAACGCAATTTGACTGTTTTTAAAAATAGAACGAGTGCAGTATAAAAGCCAATAACAACTAGTAAAAAATCTAAGACAATGTGTGAAATTCTTGTCACGCTTGTGTCTTTGTCAAATTATCTAAATGTAAAAACTTAGTACATTAATTGTGTTTTGTGACATACTTGACACTTATTTTTCATTTAAAGATTGTTTCAAGGAGGAAAATATTAAGATATCATTGATTTTAAGAAAGGTAGTTCATATGTTAATTAAGAATCGGTGCTCATCCATTACATTAGGAATAGAAAATGCCAGATACTAAAAAAATCGTATTGTACAGCTGACAAAGTTGAGGATGAGCGTCATTTTTCAATCGAATGCTCCCTTCAAAATAATTTGAGGGAAGAACTCTTTCAGCATTTTTCTAGCACTTGTCAGAACTTTAAAAAGTTAAGATAAACATGATTGATCTTCGATGTTAACATGGTTAACACAAGAAAACTTAACTTCTATGGGGAAAATGATGATTTTATTGTTAGTTCATTTGAATTATGTAGTACAGGTCTTGATACTGACTGTTGTTTCATATGAATGTGTTAGGTACTTCTTTTCCTATTTTGTTTTGGCTCATATTGTGACTGAGGCTTAAGGTGGAATAAAGATAACTAGTATATATTAGTATTGTAATGTCTTAATGTTGACTCAATCATTATACCGCCGCTTCGAAAAAGTGGGGAGTATACTGTGTTACCTCTGTCGTACCGTCCGTCCATCCGTCAGATCGTCCGTCCGTCCCGTGAATATTTTCGTTGCATCTTTTTCATGAAAAACATTACAAGGATTTCTGAAATTTGGTGTCAGGGTTTATTGATGTCGGGTTTATCGCGTGATGCATTTTCAGATTCTTAACTCCACAACTTTCTGTTTACCGAACACTTTTTACATGAGAGCTAAGTTGAACATTTTCGTCATATTTTTTTCAGAAACTACAATACAATGATTTCTGAAATTTGGTTTCAATGTTTATATAAGTCTGTTATACTGTGTGATGCTTTTTTAGATTCACATCTCAACAATTTCCTGTATACCGAAATATTTGGGCGGGGGTATCACCAGTAGCTCGCACCATCACTGGTTGGTCTTGCTTTATATATGCTCTTTATAGACCCTGTTATTTAGAAAATGAAATATTCTTTTCTGTTCTATTCTATATACAGATTTCGAATTGAATATATAGAAAGTATTCGAACTAACTTAGTCTTATATACGGAGTTATTTCTTAAAATATGCTATTACATAAACGTAATAATACAGACAGACAAAAACATATTTTACCCTGATACCCTGATACTTGACTTGATAAGTATCGGACTTATGGGTTGTCGGAGTATTGGGCTGTCGGAGAAATGGGTTGTCGGACTGTTGGGTTGTCGGACTAATGGGTTGTCGGACCAATGGGCTGTCGGACTAATGGGCTGTCGGAATAATGGCGTGTAACCATTTAGGGCCTTTATTTTTAAATGATTGAACATTGGAACAGAAATGTGCATTGGAATTTATTTTAAAGTAGCTGGACATTGAAAGAAAGTGTATGTATTGGAATTATCTTTAGACATAGAAGAGATAGCAAGGGCTATGCTCGGTATTTCTGTCTACATTTTTTTTCCCCGGATATTGTTGAAGCACGCCATTTTTTCTCGTGCAGAGTGTTGGCATGAGGTAAGAAGTTGTTGATTCAATTTTAACGTTAAATTGTTTACGTATATTGCTATGTTAGGTTGTTTAAAGCATAGGGAGAAGGGAAAAAAACATAACTTTATTTTAATATCTTGTTCTTTTTTTTTTTATTTTATAATCATTCTGTATTTGTCAGAAATCGGAATGCATTTTATTTTGTCCATTTTAAATGCGTGACCGACATTAAATTGCTTTCTTGATTCGCATGTCGGAATATTGTTATATTTTACTGTGGTGGAAAAGTGTGTTTACGGCTGACTATGCATCATTGTGTTGTTCCCATTATATCGAAAATCAACAGCCCTTTTTCTTCACTTTTATGTTTACATTATGCATAATATTAAATAATTTATGTAAGTAGCATTTATTTCCCTAGGTAGAGTTGAATTTCGTTATAAAAGTGAAATTTGGACATTTTCAAGTACAACTTCTAAGTGTGTTTGACTTTTGGGACAACGTTCAAGGTTGTATTGGTTGTGATGTTTGTTTAATATGTGTTGTAATTATTTAACACTTGGGTATCATAGATAAAAAAAGGGAGTAATATGTTTGTTTTTTTTTGAAAATGACGAAAGGTAGGATTTTTTGTTTAAAAAAAAAAGATGTGTAGAAAACTTGATTTTTCTGATTTTATTACATAATTAAGAAGGGAATTTATACCTTGTATACTAAGAACTAAAATTTCTTTTAATGTGTGTTTAGTCGAGTAGACCTTTTATAATAGTAGAATAGCTTTATGATATTTAGCTTTTTGTTTCTTTTAGTTGATTTATATGACTGGTGCGTTGAAACTTAGACATTCGCTGACAGGGAAGCTATGAATCCCGGTTATCCTGTAGTGAGGTCTCAAGGGGAGCCGATATCAGATTCAAGTTTAGCAAAGCTGAAAAGGGACAATATTTTAATAGATTACTCTGTAGAGAAACGTGTTAAGGAGTATGGGGTTATCAGGAGAAACGGTGAATAGTGTGATGGTGCTGACAGGGAAAGATATACATATGGAAAATGTCTGAATGCTATTGCATTTTGCAATTTTGTATTCCAACCTATAGTGATGCCTCAAAAGATAAGTCTTGAAGAAAACATATATAAATGTACAAACGTGATCACCGAGTACGGCTGTTTTTAAAAATTGGTGGTGGGACTGAAGCAGTTGTCATTCTTAGCAACAAGTATCATGTCGTGTTTACCTACCTTTCTAGAGAAAGAGTTGCATAGCTTACTACCACTGGGTTGGCAAACATTTGTGTTGCGTTGATGACAAATGCAAGAAGTTAATTGTCATTCAGTTGAACATTTACAGATAGAGTAATGTTGCTGGTACATGTACATGATTGTATGTTTGTTAAAAGGGGCTTGGTCAGTATCTTTCAGATGGCTTGATGGTTCAATCAGATATTTTTAGTATCTTGAGTTTAAGGCCCGATGAATTAAACATTGATCAAACTTAGCAGTTGGACAACTACAACATCTTTTATTTTGCTAAAATAAAATACTGAAAGGAAAAAACGGTGCATGGCATAGCCTGTTGGAATGTTAAATGGTTTGTTTGTCTGCACTTCGGTGTTTTAGAATACAAGTGAAAAATGACAAATACATGTATGTCTAACCTAGTCATGCAAGAAAAGAAAGGTGTCACCATTGTAAAAGAGAGGGCCATTATATAGAAGATTGATCAAAGATAAAGAAGGAATGCTGTATTTAAAAGCATGTATTGTATTTATTTTTTTGCGTTACTTTTTCAGGGTAATAATATTAAAAGATTAAAAGATTAATATTATTTTTTATTTAGTTTTTTGGATATGCAACCTTTGACTCAAGGGACACTGAAGCCCTAGTGATTTTATTTTCACGCGGGTCGAGGGTTGAGTATCCACCTCTGTAATTTTCCTGTTGGGTGGAAATACAACAGAAAGAAAGAGAAAAAAGACAAGAAAATCTATTTGTCTCTTAGTTTTGATTTTTGTCCAAGAAATTGGGTAAGAAAATAGAAGGCTATCTACATGAGGTCTGAATGGAAATTTTCTACCGTTTTTAAAGAAAAAAAACGAACACAAGTGAGCTGAGATAATTACAGAGGTGAATAGGCTCAACCCTTGTCCCTCATTTTGGCTGCCTCAGTGGGTTATACATAGGCTAGTGTCTGTGTCAACCTGGGTGACTTGCGGTTTAAAGACCCTATTAATTTTGTAGCTTGGAATATCAATTTAAATTTAAATGAATGGGGAAATATAAGCGCATTGAAAAATGTTTAACTGGATTAAATTTGGTGTTGATATTAAAGTTTGTCAAACACTTTGATGATGAAATTTTAGAGTGGAGTCGTTTAATTCAAACACTCTTCCAAAAAGACAATATCCTAATGCTAAGATATGCTACAATGTATGTGTATAAGGAACTCATTGTGAAAACTTTTAAAAAAAGGATATGTATGGGTTTTTCACAATACTTGAGAGGTTGGTTAGTCACGATAAAAGATTCACAATTTAACTTTGATGCGTGAAGTGCCAAGTGTGTTGGAAAGGAACTGAATGACTTGATTGCGTCAGTCGATGATTAATCTTGGTACGACCATATTTTCTCTGTGAAAAATTTTGAAAATATTGTGGGTGCAGTTTGATGGATATTTCATGATATTCAAGACAATTATTTTCGAATTCAAGGCTACTGCTTTTGTCTATTAAGCAACTGACATGGTAGAAACAAGCTTCTGTAGGTCTTTAGGCGTACCTGGTTAAACAGTTCATTGATGGTAGGCGTGTTTCGTAATCGGGTTTTATATATTCAAAATTATGTGGATACAAGTTTGGAGTGTATGCGGTTGGTTAAAGCTGTGACTAATATAATAGTCCCAGGTTAAAGTTGTTATTTATTTGCCTGTACTTGGTATATAAAGCAGATATTTTATTGATTCGGCCGCTTGATCGTTTAAAGCCTATCTCTGCAGAAGACATAATCAACGTTTGGGTTTGAATAAAACCGCCGTTGTTTATTTATATTTCTAAGGGCTTTTACGAGTGTTTTGTACCCCCAATGTCTGAATAAGACCCTGCAATACTACAGACGAGTACTCGAGTTTGAGACGGACACGTGCTTGGTATGCCTTGCTTTTATTTTTCTGGTTTACTGTTTCAATGTTTCTTTTAAGTGTTGTATTGGCTTAGAGATATCATCTGTAGGTTTTTCCCATTTGAGGTTGGTTTGTAATGCGTTGCTTAGGTCCTATTAGCAGATGTAACATTTTCTAAAATATGAGTGTGAAGACGGTACCTATGTTGTCAAGGTTGACGTTTAGTTTGTTACAGAGAGAACATCGCACTTGTCTGGGTGGAAGGCCATCAGCCAGTCCTCTTCCGAATTCGCTGCTGCATCGAGATCAGCTTGAAGTTTGAGGCAGTCATCCTGGGATTTAACTGGCATGTATGTGATACTGTCATCAGCAAATAATCTTAGTTTGCTATAAACAATATAGTCTGGAAGGTCGTTAATACAAGAATAAGACTGGACCTAATGCAGTACCTTGTGGTACCCCCAGAGGTGAATGGGACTGTGCTTAATGATTTTCCCTCTAGAACAATTTTCTGAGTACGGTCGTAGATAAATACAGAGATTTAATTAAATGTGTTTCCAGTGAAGCCAAAATGATTTAATTTGTAAAGTTAGTGACGATTTGAAAATTTGTCAGAGGTTTTTGCAAACTACACTATTACGAGTTCTGTTTGTGTATTTGAAGTTCATGAATGAAAGAGAAGTTGTGTTTCACAATATTGAATATCGATAGTCCCGAAAGCCATGTAGGAGGTCTTGCAAGAGGTTTTTATATTCAAGATGTTTCATGTTCGAGGTGACTATATGCGCCATTAACTTGCAGTAAATACAAGTTAACGGATTGTCTGTAGTTGACCGGTTTATGTTTATCCCCCTTTTTGTATTGCGACTCTAGCATGTTTCCAGTCATTAAGGGTGATTCCGCTGATGTAGGACTTTTTGGAAAATTAGGTAAAGAATTGCTGCGATTTGTGTCTGGATTTCTAAGAGTAAGCGGCAAGTGATGTTAACTGGGACTGTGGCTTTATGAGGGTTAATCTCGTTTAATAGCTTTTCGATTTCTTTTGATTTCATATGTAAGCTTCTGATTTTAGGATGTGTGTTGATGTCCATTTTTGGTATTTCTCGGGGTGATTCTTCGTTACTTCGTTTGGTCCTGTTTATCTAAAATATAAGGTCTAATTCCACAGCGTGTTCTTGTAATAATTGAGTTGGATAGTTTTTATATTTCGGTGTTGTAAACTTATATTTAATAAGATTACCATAAAGTTAAATAGTTTAGGGTATTTACGGTAGAATTCCGTTTGTTTAGAAGCCGTTAATATTCATCTTACATTTTTGATTTTAACTATTACATTAGTTTACAATGCAATATTTTGATAGACTTATTTGAGTGCGCTGTGTACGTGTACCTTGCTGACTTCATATTGTTATTGCATTTTAGATGTGTTCACTGTTGATATGTGAGAGACCTTATTAAATTTTATAAAAAGTACTTAAATCGATCACTTCAGTCACGGTGCTTCAGTCATGGATACTCGCGGCCCAGTGGTTCGAACCTTTTAATGAGGTTAACGGACGGTTTATATTTATAATTTAAAGTCGGAAATATCAAGTAGGCTTGTGTTTCGGAAATTATTTATTTCCGAGCCATACTGAATTAAATCAATTTAGCTTGATTTAATGTAATTGTCCGATTGCAGGTATTCAATTTACAGTTAACAGAGATGTTGAGGTCAAGGTCCGTGATCAGTATTAGAGTATTTATTTGTCGGTGTACTTATAGATAAAGGTATTTTCGAGTAGTAGAAATACGTAATGTTGGAGAAGATTGTATATTTTGACACACTTTTAAAAGGAGCGCATCAGTATATAAATAATGTAAAAAATACGTGTAGCTTGAGATGCTGATTTAACATTACGGACTTTTAATACCTTATAAAATATACAGAAAAAAAAGCATAATTGATAAATAGAAAATAGGCAAAGGTCGAACCGTCTCCTGTTGCAGGTAGATAGGTAGCGTATTTATGAATAAAAATGGTCTTATTGTGACGCTCAAATACAGAGAAGGCATTACTGGCTGTTAAAGCTTTATATATTATTTCATAATCTGATGTGAGTATATGTCTTTAAATTTATATAAAGGGTTTAATTATTTTGAGGTGGAGAAATCACATGTAATTTCATTGGGGATGCGCCATAACTGTGCTATCAACAGGAGCAACTTCTTGTCAATGCAATATATAAATGAATCATGTGGGGTTGTTTCGAATAGATTTTGTAATAGATATTCAAGAGTTATTCAGTTTGTCGATTCTACATCTGTAAGCTTTCTTTGTGCCGAGGTGGCTGATGCGGGCTAGATGAATGTTTTGATAAATTTGGTAACAAGGATTGATAAAAAAAACCTGATCGATGCTGGTTATTATTGAGAAATTACATATATTTCCATTGTTTTCACTTTGCATGTTATCTCTGTATTTGTTGTAGATTTGCTTAAAAATATATTAGGAAATATCTGTTTGATAAATAATATTTATTTCATTTGGTTTCATTAGGCATGTCGGTATAGCAAATTTATCATTCATGTAGATAAGTGATTCCTAACTTAAATTATTAGTTTATACCCCTGTCATATTATTGTACTGAGAATGGCTAATTTATTTGGAAACAGAGGTTAACTGAGAGGTGATGGTCATAGTGAATTAAGTAGAGGCTCATCATACACATTATTTAATTAATGGTTGGCTACTGATGTGTTAGTAGAATGGCAGTGTTTTATGCCCATATTATAAGCAGAAGTAAATGAACAAACGCAGACGAAAGTTGTAAACCGTTTTCAGTTACAAGGTGCTATCTCTTATTCTAATGCTAGAACGCGGCCCGAACAAGGTAACTTTTTGGAGTGCACCTTGGCCTAGTTTTTGACATTGGATATTTGCTGTCCTTCTATATTTGGTTCTTCTCGTGTTGAGCTTACTGAAAGCGTTTTGCTATAATGTGCGCTAGTAGCGCTGAGTTCCGTTCACACCCCATTTGTCTTGAAGTTCGTCTATCATCTTTCGATTGTATTGTTAGAAGTTTTAACAGTTCTCTTAATTCGTGTCACTAATGTCTATTAAAAAGGAGTTTATGGATAATATATGGATGACAATGTTCGACAGGAAGTCATTTTGAATATAGATTTAAACAAGATTAACATGCGATGGCGCTTTGATTGTCATTCTTCATCTTAAGTTCACAGTGAGACTTTACGACGTGTAAATTGAATAATTGCACCTTGTTGTAAGTTAAGTACTTCCCCTGGGACCAGTATATGTATCATCGGGCTTAACTTTCTGCCGGTTTCAAAGCTGCCTGACAGCATATGGATTTATTTTAAGGTTTGAGTTTTGGGATGAGTTTTGGGAAGTCTTAAGGTTTGTTTTGTTTCTGTATAGTAACTTCCATTGTTCAGGTGGAGTATGACTGTGTTTTATATCTACTTCACCCCAATACTTAACCGAACCCTAGTCTATTTGAGCAATCTTAATTATGATAGTATCATATCTTAAATGAGATCTCGCGAGAATAGACAAGGTGAGTTATCCTGTCATTCTTTGCTGAACTGTAGTACTGTTAGTAGGACATTGTCATATTTTGTCGAATTGGACGAAATATTTACTTGATACGTGGAGAAGAGAAATATATGTAAAAAAAAAAAAAAAAAAAAAAAAAAGTCGACAAAAACATTGATGGAGAATCAATTTTATCAGGTTACATTTGCTTAAATGACTTCGGGTTTTATATCTACTTCACCCCAATACTTAACCATTTGAGCAATCTTAATTATGATAGTATCACATCAAGTATATATAGCAAGAAGTTACTAGTGTTGGGTAAAATATTCATTGGTCAGTTATAAATGAGGTCTGTATGGGGTTTTGATTGCCTCATTTATTAAATAAGAAATCGTTATTTTGAAAAGTTGGCTAAAATAATTTTTAATTTACCCCCTAATTTTGTAAAACTATCATTTAGTGTTATTTTAATGCTAAAAAAAAAATGAAAAATAAATAATTATAAGAGGTAATGCCATAAAATTGGTCCGTTTTCATTGCAATTTGGTAATTGTTAATTGTATATATCAGTCTGAGTACTGTTTAACTATCATTTAAGTTGAACATATTTAGACTCGTCCAATTCAGGGGAATTAGGTTTCTGCAAGTGCTTTTTATGTACTTTTCTTATATTTTTGACGGTTTGTAAGTCAGTAAAAGTTCAATGATTAAGTTAATATTGACATTAAAAGACCTCCTTACAAAAAGGGCTGTTCAAATCCCCTCGCCCTTCGGGCTCGGGGATCTGAACGCCCCTTTTTGTTCGGAGCTCTTTTAATATCAATATTAACTTATCATTGAACTTTTACTATTACTAAATGGATCTCTATGAAATTTAACCAGAAGGTTCAATACCACAGATTTTGATTTTGGGGGTTATTTCCCTAAACGTTCAGGAATAAGGGACAAAAAAGGGGCCACAAACAAGCATTTTTTTTAGTTTCCAGACAATAACTTGTGTTTAAGTGTATTGACCTCTCTAAAATTGTACTACAAGGTTCAAAACCACAAGAGGAAGGGTGGTATTAAGTTTAGGGGTAATTTCTCCAAAGCTGGGGGGGGGGGGGGGGGGGGGGGTTCAAAAAGGTTTGGAGGGGATTTTTTTGGGGTTCATATTTTTTTTCTTCAAAATTTTTGAAATCTCCAATTGCACAGTATTGCGCAATAGCAAGAAATCTTCAACTGCACAGTATTGCACAATAGCACAGTATTGCGCAACAGCACATTATTGCGCGATAGCAAGACATCTTCAATTGTACAGTATTGCGCAATAGCACAGTATTGCACAATAACACAGTATTGCACAATAGCAAGAAATCTTCAATTGCACAGTATTGCGCAATAGCAAAAAATCTTCAATTGCACAGTATTGCGCAATAGCACAGTATTGCGCTGTAGCATAGTATTGCGCAACAACACAGTATTGCGCAATAGCAAGAAATCTTTAATTGCACAGTATTGCGCAATAGCACAGTATTGCACAATAGCAAGAAATCTTCAATTGCACAGTATTGCGCAAAAGCAGTATTGCGCACTAGCAAGAAATTTTCAATTGAAAATAAATACAAATCTTTTAACCAATTTCAATGGGATTAATTTAAAGTCTTTAATTTTTAGGAGTTATAACCTTGTATCACTTTTTTGGATATTGGGCCTCATTTTTAAATTGGTCTACATTGAAGTCAAAAGGGTCCAAAATTAAACTTTGTTTGATTTCATCAAAAACTGAATTATTGCGGCTGTATGATATGCTGAATTTTATTGTGCATTTAGATTTTTTTTATATTTTTAAAAATTTGCAGCAAATAATTCTCTCCAGAATTTTCATCCATTTATAATTGGTACCTTTTTTCTTTCAAAAACTATGAAAAATAAACTAGGATTTTATAGGATTTTCATATATGGCTTTTAAACTATATGTAATAAAATTATGAAAGGAAAGTAGGGGTTAGCGAGCCAAATTTTTGTTAGCAATGCATAGGTAAAGCAAGAGAATTTCGATTACCTGACAAAAATTCAAAAACTAGAGTAGCGAACATTCTTAAGTGTAGTTTGAAGCGTATTAATAATAATATAGAAGAGATGTATATGAAATTCAATAAAGGATAACATTGATTATTGGTTGCTAGACTTCCAGTGGTAATATTTCATACATGTTCAGGGCGAGAACTAATTATCAAAACATACAATAGGTAAGTCCTGTAAAACGTTCCGTCCGAAATGAAGGTCGGGAATTATAAACTACTATTTGAAAAAGAGTTGATATCGTCTAGGAACAGACATTTAGCCTTGCAACAGGTAACTTATAGACCCCTCAAAAGGTTATTTCAAGGGTTCTTAACTTGGCTGCACTGAGCGTGGCATTCTCTATACACGAGGCCTCGGATTTAACTTCTTCTTTCTGTCACCAATCACCCTTGGTGGTAACAGTAAAGGATTACAAAATGTAGATATTAAGTAACTGATGACAGAAAAGACTTTTTATATATAGTAGATTTGGTAATGTATGATCAGTTAAACACTATAATAATAGTGATAATTGTTTGATCAACAATATAACAAATTGCTTAATTTTTTAAGACATGCATCTGTGATAAATCGGTAAGTCACAAAACGAATTTAAAAGTTAACTATGATGCTCGCTTCTAATTAAAGCACAACATTTTCTTCGCTGCTATATACAAGGGTGGTCAATCTTATTCGGTCATCATATAATGCAACTCAAGATGTCATCATTGTAAAGAAATGCAAGTTTATGTTTTTTGCCATTTAAGTATATTTTGCAAGGTTTGAGTTATCTAGATGCAAAACGTTCTATTCTCCTAGTTGTTTGTATTTATATCCACTATTCCACATTAGATATGGATCACTAACAAAGTCTGGTAAAAAAGTGTAACATGCAGCTAACCTCTAAAATAAATTAAAAAAAAATTGTATTACAAAAAACGAATGTTAAACATAATCATAATAATTCTGCTAATAAAAAAACAAGTGCTATAATTTCACAGAAGACAACTTCCCACGAGAGACAATATAACGTAGAAGGCTAACGAACGACTTTCAACAATGGAAACATACAAAAGAACAAATGCAAACAATTCTAACTAAAAAATTAAACAACCTGATTTTAGTTAAAACAATAAACGAAAAACAATTATGATAAACAGCAACAAACGACTACCACTGAATTGCTGGCTCTTGACTTGGGACAGGCACATACAGAATGTCGGACACCGGTGTTATAGCACAGCATAAGAATAAACTATAAAAATCAATTGAAAAGGCTTTAACTCATCAGATTGAATACAAAAAAGCAAATAACAGTAACAAAAAAGACACAAAGTCCAAATTTCAGAGTACTCGAATTTACTGCAAGCTAGTTCAAAGCCAATGAAAACTATTCAAAATATCATGTATATAAAGCAAAAATATCAATCAGCACACACACATTTTTTTTAAATATTTATCAACTTTTCTTTGTGAACGTTTTAATTTTGACGCTTTTTCTGAATGTTAATTGTGTATGTGTTTGAACTTATCTTTAAGCACATGATGTGATTTGGCATATACAAATTATCTTTTATTCTGAATCTAAGAAATACGCATTCTTTGGAAAATACCTGTATCAAGTCAGAAATATGACGATTGTTTTTCACTCGTTCCGTTGGTTGAAATCTTTAAATTGCTTCATACCTGCCAACTGTCATTATTTGCGGGGGATCCTCCCTCCGCCTGAATCCCGATTCCCTCCGCCTGCATCTCGGTTCCCTCACTCCGGAATGGTCCGGACCAAGGTGAATCCCGATTCCCTCACTCCGGAATTGTCCGGACCACTCCGGAATATTCCGGACCTCGGAATATGTAGGAGGGTCTAGATGGGATGTTCTTCATTTTTGCATTTTTTATTTTTTTGTCATTTTTTTTTTTAGTCTTTATATTGTTGGCCAATTATTCTTTATTCCTTATATTTGAGTACCCCATTATAATTATCTACTTTTTATTTTTTGCTCTATTTGTCTATATTTTTTATTTTTATGGTCCCTTTTTGTGTAGATTTTGCTCATTATTCTATAGTCTGTAAACACCCTCATATAGAATTCCGCTGTACAAAGATTTATGTGTGAGATCAACATGCATGAACAAATTTCTGTCAGAGCACCGATGATGAAGGTGAAATACCACTCAGGACAGATTACAAGAGCTAAATTTGTTCATTCCCTGAGCTTCAGATATCAAGCGAAAACTGACCTGAGATGACTATTCGCCTTCAAGTCTTAAGAGTGTTCACTTTGAGTTATAGAACTATAACGAAAATTATGACTTTAACTTTGTCTGGTCAAACATACCGGTCCTAAGCCCGGATAAATAGGAGGGAAGTCATAAGAAGCAAATATAGTAAACGCGCAAATGTACTATATAAAAAGCGCAAATGTCCTATGAATTGAAGCGCAAATGTCCATTGAAAAAAGCGCAAATGTCCTATGAAAAAGCACAAACGTCCCGCGCCGATGATAATATATTCCTGTGCTTCAAAATCAAAATGAAAACATTATAACAATAAGAAGATGAGTTAAGTTTACCAATGTGACAACTATCCACCAGAGTTCAAATGAGTTGATCATAATAATGATAGACAACTGTATGGCCTTCAACGATGAGAAAATCCCATACCGTATTGTGCAATTCCAAAATGAAGGTATCAACAGATTGTAGTACCGTTAAAGTGCATTTGTGTATAACAAAACTATTTAGTATGATGGTATCGTTTTAATTACTTATAACAAGTTCAATATTTACACCAATACAAACTATATTCAAAGATCTAATTACAGTGTTGAATTGGTAACCTTTCAGAATAAGTTTATTTATAGGTTAGACAATACTTGGTCATGTTTTATGAAGATTTAAGCCCAAGGCGCCAATTTATGAATGTAATGGATTGTTAATTTTTTACAAGAACATTTGGCAGATGAAGTTGATTTCCCATACTGCTATACGTTTTGTAAACCGTTCGCAAATACATGTATTAGACGTGCACACATCGTATTGTATAGCAGACGATTACGTTTTTAACGAGGGAACAAGCGAGCGAGACTTTTAAATTCGGTTCAAACAAGTCAAAATTACAGCGCACATATTTATTTGTCTAACGAAGAATTTGTATTCGTTTAAAACTAATAAAGGTTATGCATATAATGAGTTTAGTTTAAACAACGACAAAATATCTAAAAAAAACTCATATGATATGGATTTAAGTGTCTGTTATTTAATTAAAGACTCCCACAGAGGTGGATTTAGGGGGAGTTACTCAGGGGGCGCGACCCCTCTTTTGTGGGAAAAATTTGGTTGGTTATTTAGGAAACCACTGGAGCATGACTGGAGCGGGCCCCTCTTAGGCAGTCAGTGGGACCCCACTTATGAAAATTTCTGGATCCGCCACTGTCCCAAAAACAAATAACAAACAAACATAGAAATTGATTGCCATGCATTCACGACGTATTCTTGTATATTTCTGTAAACAATTCTTATATTGAAAAGCTGATAAAGAGAGTAAAAAACGATCTTCTTCTTCCGGAAGTCCACCCTATTTGCAGGGTCACCGCATTAAAACATATTTTAGTTTATATTTTAAATAATGCGTAACTTACAAAATTTTTAATAGATTAAGATATTTTATCTGTGTTAGGGTAAAAAAATGAAATAATAATAAAATAATAAGGATAAAAAAAATAAAAGGTAACACGTGTATATACACTATACATAAGAGACTGACATAAGCTCAAAACATTATCTTTTTAAAATGGATAACACTTCATTTACTGTGTTAAAGGTTTACAATAGTTTAAAAATAATTAATGTGATAAAAATCATGTATGTCAGTAATGATAAAAAGTTCATCACGTGTGGTTCCACACATTTAATATATTGTTAAAATTTAAAAATCTTGTCAAGGACACAAGTTATTGGTTTCTATTAGTAAGTGTTGTTATTTATGTGTAAAAAAGAATGTAGGTGTCATATAGTTTATAATCATTTCTCTCTAAATTTCCATTCTCATGACCGATAGTAGCCAGCTTTGTATAGGATCTTATAAGGTTCCAAGAGTCAAAAATGAATGTCCACAATAATTCCGCTCTCTTGGTATGCAATGCATATACTCAGTCTTTGCATATCTTTTCTATAGCAACTAGGTGAGTCACAGGTATGCGACGCCTGCTGGAACAGTCGACTAGTAATTTAAGCAGATCGTCTTCAGATTCAACGATGTAGTTATACTTGATCTTAAGTTCACCCATCAAATTCTTAAGTCTGATGTAGTGGATTTTTCTCACTGATTTTAGCTTAAGTGCTTGTAATCTTCTGTTCCTTCCATACACAATTTGCACTCTGCAGATTTTGTTGAATCAAAGCGGTTGTAACATTGTAATACTTTTGAGTTTTATATGTCCTAGTCAATATTATGGACTTTATTATTCCTTTAGCAACATCTCGCTTGTTTTCTCTGACACTGCTCTAACATGTAGTAGGTTTACGGAAGTTCCAATTGCTTACTTCCATATAATTCAGTGATGTTTTTGTTTCAGCTATCTCAGACCATTTTGTTTTGCAAGTTGAATCTATCATATCAGTGTTTTCCAGTTTTTCGTTGGGTTTAAGATTATCTCATATGCAGATGGTAATTTATATGACTTGAGAATATTATCTACTTTTATATACCAACTGTTGCAGTTGTCACCTTTTGTTGCTAATTGTCTTAATAATATACCTATTTTATGTTCAATTGAATTTGTATCTTTTGAAATTCTAAGGAACAGAGAAATCATTGCTTTGTGGATAAGTTGTTCTACAGATTCTGCCACAAGCAAGATATAGATTGCAGCATATGCTGTCCATTGTGATAGAGACAGTAGTTGTTTAAATGTATTTTTCTGAGAGTTTTCTAGTTATTAAATGTCAGTCTTGGTGAAGTTAAGCATTTCAATACTATATATCATTCTGGGTATGACATAAGTTCGCCAAAGTTTGTACAATATCAATGGATTTTTTCTGTTTATTTCATGATTGAGTACATAGTTGCTCTAGCAGTAGAGATTCTCTTTACTACATTTGGACTACTAGTATTTCTGTCCTGTCTTTCAATACCCAGCTGGTGCTTTATGTTCTGTTTTTCGCCTATCTTCTCGTTAAAAAGTTCAAGGAAAGATTCTTTGTTCTTTTTGTTGATCAACAGTATTTCAGTCTTTTTAGCTCACATGGCCGAAAGGCCAAGTGAGCTTTTCTCATCACTTGGCGTCCGTCGTCCGTCGTCGTCCTGCGTTAACTTTTACAAAAATCTTCTCCTCTGAAACTACTTGGCCAAATTTAACCAAACTTGGCCATAATCATCATTGGGGTATCTCGTTTAAAAATGTGTCCGGTGACCCGGCCAACCAACCAAAATGGCCGCCATGGCTAAAAATAGAACATAGGGGTAAAATGCAGTTTTTGGCTTATAACTCTAAAGCCAAAGCATTTAGAGCAAATCTGACATGGGGGTAAAATTGTTCATTAGGTCAAGATCTATCTGCCCTGAAATTTTCAGATGAATCCGACATTCCGTTGTTGGGTTGCTGCCCCTGAAATGGTAATTTTAAGGAAATTTTGCTGTTTTTGGTTATTATCTTGAATATTATTATAGATAGAGATAAACTGTAAACAGCAATAATGTTCAACAAAGTAAGATCTACAAATAAGTCAACATGACCAAAATGGTCAGTGGACCACTTTAGGAGTTATTGCCCTTTATAGTCAATTTTTAATCATTTTTCGTAAATCTTAGTAATCTTTTAGAAAAATCTTCTCCTCTGAAACTACCGGGCCAAATTTAGCCAAACTTAGCCATTATCATCATTGGGGTATCTAGTTAAAAAAAATGTGTCCGGTAACTCGGCCAACAAACCAAGATGGCCGCCATGGCTAAAAATAGAACATAGGGGTAAAATGCAGTTTTTGGCTTATAACTCAAAAACCAAAGCATTAAGAGCAAATCTGACAGGAAGTAAAATTGTTGATCAGGTCACGATCTATCTGCCCTGGAATTTTCAGATGAATTGGATAATCGGTTGCTAGGTTGCTGCCCCTGAATTGGTAATTTTGAGGAAATTTTGCTGTTTTTTTGTTATTATCTTGAATATTATTATAGATAGAGATAAACTGTAAACAGCAATAATGTACAGCAAAGTAAGAACTAAAAATAAGTCAGTATGACCAAAATAGTCAATTGACCCCCTAAGGAGTTATTGCCCTTCATAGTCAATTTTTAACAATTTTCTTAAAATTTAGAGATTTTCAATAACATTTTCCACAGAAAGTACTGTTATAGATAGAGATAATTGTAAGCAGCAAGAATGTTTGGTAAAGTAAGATCTACAAACACATCACCATCACCAAAACACAATTTTGTCATGAATCCATCTGTGTCCATTGTTTAATATTCACATAGACCAAGGTGAGCGACACAGGCGCTTTAGAGCCTCTAGTTACTATTAATCTTAACCCGATCATTTTTGAGACAGCTTTCAATGATGCGTAGTTGAGCTGATGCATCCTGTTCCGATGTTGCACATAAGCATAATATCTTCTGCGCATATTGGGCTACCCAGATAATTGGTTCCGATCTTAAAACCAACATATGTTGCTTCAAGTGTATCTAGAATATTCTTATTATAAGCTTTGTAAAAGTTAGCAGATAAAATACCTCCCTGCTTTACTCCTTGCTCGTTAGTGAATGCTTCTGAGATACGTCCGTGAGATTTTACTTGGGTTGATGTATTTTTATATAGTTCTCTGAACAGTAGCCAGGTTGAGCCTGTGATTCCTTCGTAATATAATTTCCAAAAAAGATGTATGTGATCTACGACATCGAAGACTTTTTCTGCATCTAGGGTGATTAAAATGAGCCTTTCATTCTTATCCTTTCCTCATTGATGGCTTCGGTAATTAGAAGAAGCAATATTTATTGAGGAAGAAAATTGGTTTGGTTTACAGTAAACGATCATTAAATATTATTCACTTTATAAATTTATCTTCTATGTGCAAGGTGCCTTTGTTTGTAAATTTCAATCAGCTGTTCATTTATTAGGTTCTTAAAGAATATATTCATACTTAAAACTTCTGTATTATAACTAACTATATATATAAGTAAACAATATTTTAGGGAGAATTGTTAATGTTTCCTCCGTTAGAGGGCGATTTCCGTGGCCCGGATATTCAACATACCACGTGTCTAAAGCTGGAGTGGAAACAATGTCGGATTCTTTAAGATTGGAAATGGTGAAATTTGGTGTTAAGGTTGCAGTTGTTGAACCTGGTTGGTTTCCACTAGCAACTGCAGCGATATCGATTGAAACGGTATGAGCTATTTATACAACGACCTTTCAGTGACCTTTTATTTGCTTTCCATCTTATTGTTTGTATAACCCGACAATGGCATATTGATAATTTTTTATACCAATGAAATATTGAACAGTTCACGAAAAGTCGTTCTAGAATCAGATACTGCAGTCAACCAATTTATTTTCACGGATACTTTATTTCGCGTCTAGCCCTTTCTAGTCCACTTCCCGGCGATTTAATTTTGCGAAATAAATTGGCTCACGAAAATTAGTTGGTTTACAGTAAACGAAAAGTGTTCAATGCTTTAACAGAGCTATATTGATCATTCGCCTACGAATATATCAATTCTGTGATAATGATAGTGTAACGATCATCTAAATAAATGTTAATTTAAATGTAACGAATAGAAACTGAGTTCACTTCTTTTTTTTTGCAATCGAAATACACATTATTAAACAAATATCGAGACGATCTTGTCACCATGATTATATATATATATTTAAAATTATTCTTTGATAATATATCAGCTCATATATTTTTTTCATTTTCTTGGCTGAAATGCTGCATATATTTTTATGCCTATTTTTTTTTTACACATTTATATATAGTGTGAAAGAGTGAAGAAGGACTGCGAAGAACAATTGAAAGAAGCAAGGGAAGAAATTAAACGGTTGTACGGAAGAAAATACTTCTTTGCTTGGTATGACGAAATGTTGGTGAATCGAAATGACACACGTGCGGCTTCTTCATCTGAACCTGTAATTGACGCCATGGTAGATTTACTTCGAAACGTTCATCCCAAATATAGATATATGGTTAATGGTGGACAGGGATTTAACATCGATACTCGTGCCGTAGGTTTAAATTAGTAATCGGTACTTCAGTGTTGACATGCTTAATCATTGATTAGGTCATAGTTTAAAATTAACTGTTTAGTACAAAACTTTGAACTTTAAGAATTCCTAAGGATTTTTGTTTACCCCAGGAATAGATAACTTCATCTGTATTTGGCAAAACCTTTCGGAATTTTGGGTCCTCCATGCTCTTTCACTTTTTACTGTATTTATCTTTTTTACCGTTATTTATTCGAGCGTCACTGATGTGTCTCTTGTAGACGAAACGCGCGTCTTGCGTACACAATTTAAATCCTGGTATCTATGTGTATTTAGTATTTCGTACTTCGTACACACCTAATTTGATATTTAACTAATTGATCGATTGTTGATTGGTTACTCTTGGTCACTTGGAAATAATGCCAGCATATTTACAACGAGAATAACATGAACAATTATACGAAATATTCAAGTCTGAAAGGGTCACATGACCTGATGAAGGGTTGAATGATTGATTCACATTAAAATAAAAAGGTCTATCAAGCAACATACCTGCCAACTTTTCAAAATGCCCATGGGGGTTTTGCGTGCAAGATGGCTGGCATAGTCCTTAAAAATCTTCAAGGGGGCCTTCAAATACATTGTAATGTTGTTTTTTGGCTTCTTCATGCTTTTATAAGCCTAGAGTCATTGTAAATCTAACTGTTTTGTTTAAAATTGTGGACAAAATTGCTCTTTCAAAATTTCAATTTGGGAGCCTCCATGGGGGAAATCCCACCCAGACCCTCCTATATATTTACTTTTACATCGTCGTAATAGTGGTAAACATGCTTTGATAAGTGCCATATGTCCCAACAAATTGATGTCCATAATACGTCTGTACTGATGTATATTGCACAGCTCTATGTCTCCTCCAATGCCTATCCCTGTATTATTAACCACTGCCCACAAACCTACAGTTAAAATCAATTATTTAATTCTTTAACGGTACCAATTTTTCTGCTCTAGATGCGCATTTCGAAAATTAATGTCTCAATATTCAGTGATGATCGTCACATAAAAATCTAAAAATGATAGTTGACTAATATTGGGATGAAGTTAAAATTAAGCTTTTCTAGTAATAAAAAGAAAAATAATTATGAAAAAAAAAATCATTCAAGCAAAGCTCCAAGCCGTTTTTAATTTATAACCAGCATTGACAACTGCATATGTCTCAGATACCGAAGCATTATATGTGTATTTTCGTTGCTAGAGAAACTCACAACCAATTAGTAAAATACTATATACATTTTGTACTATACTGCATGTTTTGTTTTCGAATGTTTTCGAAGGTGATCTACCTATCATGCTCACAATGTAATCGCTGTGTAACAATAACAAGTTACTACCATTTATGTTGCTAAAGATATTCAGACTTGTACAAGCCTTTTGTAGAGGCAAAAAGCTCATGTCGAAAATCCCTGTTTCTAGTTTTTATTTATACTGCAAGTGTTTAAATTTCGAAGATGCTCCTTGGAATTATTCTCAAAAAAGCTTTCAAGATACCCTTTTTGAAAAAAATGGTTGGTTTTTTGGAGGAAATGTTAATGTATTTAACGTGATAATTATTTGAAAAGACCTCAAAATTACTGTAACTCGTGTAATGTTTATTTAGGTTTTAATTACAGATGTACTTTGCATACGCAACATAACAAATGCAAACGCAAAATGATCATAGTGATCTCTGTCCACTCCCATTGATTTATAAATCTTTTTTTTTTTTTTAAATGAAAAATAACAATGTCTGTAAACTGCAATGCATCAATTCGAATATTAAAGGCCTAAATGTAACAACATCTTCGGGTTCAGGTAACGTAGGTTTGAGTGGCTCTGCAAAAACGTGTAAAGGCGTGATAATTTGGTTAAATTCACCATCACTCCTAAATACAATGTAACACATAAAAAAATCAAGCACCTTCTTTCAGTCATTCGTCGTTCACTTCCATGTCTTTATAAGCGAACACCCATAACAAATCTCGTACTTCTCATAGTTTAAAAATGCATGACATAATCATATATGATAGACCGTAATAAGACAATATATAAAAAAACAACAGTGAAAACATCTTTAAAGAATGTATAGGATTTCACAAGATAATTTCAAACCCCGTCGTATGTTTGCGCCTATCCCAAGTCAGGATCTTTAGCCTTTTTTAGTCTTTTTTTTTGGTTTATTTGTTTGTGTTGGAGGATTATTGTGGCGTCCCTTTCGCTGAAATAATATACGTTATTGTTAAGAGCCAGCTGAAGCACGCCTCCAGGGACGATAATTTCTCGCTGCGCTAAAGACCCATTTTTGGCCTTAGTCTGTTTTTGCTTTTTGGTCGGGTTTTTGTCTCTTTGACACATTCCCCGTTTCCATTCTCTATTCTATAGTAGTGTTCAGTCATGTAGTTTCTTCCAAAAACAAATAACTACAATAACAATAACACTGAAGTTTTTATAATTATTGTGTGATATGAATGGAAATGTTAAAGTAGATTGAGTGTTCCAGATATTGCACAATATATTGTCTTCCTACAATTAGTACATAAAATAATTCATGACGTTGATTAATGAAATTTACTACAAAGTCGTCCATCGATATAAAAGTGTAGCTTCCGATGATATCAGCCGGTTAGATACTGTCAGCTCTGTTAGGTAACTTCTCGAAATCTATGAAATTGTACTTATTGTTGTTTTTTTTGTATATATTTTTTGGGGTAGGGAGGGGGTATGTTATTCTATTACTAGTACATTGTATATCGTTTTATTGTATAGCAATATAATATTTCCCACAGAACGTAACCAAAAGTTAGCGTGCAATAAATTATAATATTGCACTAGTGCAATAAATTTTCAAAATTCATGACGTCATCAACGTTTAAATCTTAGTTTAAACCAATTTTTACTTTCAAATATTATATTGCTATATAATAAAAGGGTTATTGCATGAATATTGGGGAATATTGTCCCTCGTAGAACATATATTGCACTCGCAAGCTCGTGCAATATAAAATTCTACTCGGGACAATATTCCCCAATATTCATGCAATAACCCTATAATACTATATATCGAAATGCTTGTACTATACTGGTTTTATATTGCTCCTACTTGTATTTAAAATTTGTAATCACAATGATCGAGATTTAAAAGGGAGGATACAAGTTTTCAAACGCACAAATTGTTTCTGCTTCTGTCGACATTTTTTTGGTGGTAAATAATGTTAAATTAACTCATTATTTTTTTGAGGCGGTTTCGAACACGATATTTTGTATCAGCATTTGTCTATTTTGAAAAGACTGTATGCTGACTCTACATGTCTTGTGTGTTCTGGGTTGTTAGTTTGCTGTCTCTTCAGAGTAAACTTCACATCACCTGTTTTTTAAACCCTAAGGGCTAAGGTATAGAAATATTGTCATCCCTGGATTTTTTCCGAAGAACAGTAAACCCTTGCTAAAGTTGGGCACCCGTTTGTCTTTGTGGGATGTATCAATAAATAGCCACGTTCGGTTGAAATGGGAAACTTTACTTGATGCCTCCATTAGCGAGTGTGTCACGTTCTGTTCTCGTGGAGTAACCCTTTAAGGGGATCCGTACGTGGCCTGTCGCCAGGTAAAATGTCTACCCCGACGTACCATTGTTTTTCAATATGCTGTCATTAAAAAAGAAGATTTGATATGATTGCCTATGAGACAACTATCCACAAAAGACCAAAATGACACAGACATTAACTACTATAGGTCACCGTACGGCCTTCAACAATGAGCAAAGCCCATACCGCATAGTCATGCACATTTACCGCCCTTCATCCAATATTGTAGAACCTTTCTATAATGTAATGATTGATAACAGTTCTGGTCCTGAATATGCATGAAATAATTGCCATTGGACTTTAAGCAATAACAATAATGCAATCCTTGTCGACCTACAAAATGTATGAACTGTTAAATTGATTTGGTCCGAAATATGCATTTTACATTAGTCATTTTGGGGCCCTTTATAGCTGCTGTTCCAAGGCACCGTGTTGAAGGCCGTACTTTGACCTATAAGTGGTAACTTTGTATACATTGTGACTTAGGTTGAGAGTTGTCTCATTGACACTCATACCACATCTTCTTACCTATATATTTAACATTATCCACTGGACGTTATTTAAGCAACCAATCCCTTTATTTAAATATAGGATTGTGCTAAATGCAGTACTGCAGCATAGAGGTAAAAGTGTGTAATGGCCTCGTGCGTGGAGGATTTTTAATCAATTTTTCATCAATCTCTTTTTGTTCCGATATCACTTTGCTGTTTCGTCAGACTCTGTAAACTTGTTCAACACTTTTTTTTCTTTTTATGCAAATATGATATCATCAATACTTTTGGATGGGCTCGACATTAAAAAATAATGCAATGGCGGACAAATTTTTTGGAGATTTGTCTGTTTCAATGTGGACGTAGCCGACTCTTTTTTGTAGTTATTGACTGTTTTTTGACTGCGTTTGCGGGGAAACTTTATTAAAGGAGAGAAAACGCTATCATCAAAATAAGATCTACGCACAAGTTGAATGATCTAAATCATCAGTTGGATCCTATTAGGAGGCTATGAATGGGAGGTCCTTCATTTCTGTATTTTTTTAATTTTCATGCCATTGTTTCAATTTGTATTCTTCATATTTTTTGCCTTATTTTCTATCTTTTCTTTTTTTTGGATAATTATTCTGTAAACGTGGACCGATCGTGACCCTCTAATAGGAGTTATGGAAATTTAATGACTATTCAGGTCATCATAATTTTGGTGATTGTTGAAAGAGAGAAACTAATCAGTAAAGACGATCAGAAAGACAAAATCTGCAAATAATTCAATATGATCAAAACTGTAAATCGACTACTTATATAAATATGAGTTATTCTCCTTCAATCACGACTTTTTCCAATTTTGTGTTATGGCTATTGTCATTTAAACTGACATAGATAGAGAGAAACTTGAAATAGCAAATATTGTTAGTCAGATCAACAAATAAGTCATATGGTTGAAATTGACAGTCGCCTTAAATGACAATTTTTACCCATTTTTCCGTTTTCGGCATAGACAAATGTAGAAACTTTTACACAGCAAAAACAGCCAACCAGTCAGCAAGACAAGATCTATAAATATGTAACTTGCATGGCCAAAATCGTCAGCTGTTTCCTTATAAAAGTTATTGTCCTTAAGGGAACTTTTATCCTGTAAGCCTTAAGTTTATGACACTTGTAAAAGTAATTTTCTCTCAATAAAATTTGTTTTTGGTTCTTCTCCCCTTCCCTTAGTTGGCCGAATATGATACAATATGTTCACATTACTTTTAAAATGGAGGTTAAGTTAAACGTCAAAGGTAGTACTACAATAATCCGACACAACTTTTAACATACATGTATATTGAGTTCATTAAACGGGCTTCCACGGGAGATGTTCAGGGAGTTGGAACCTCCCTGTTTTGACTATCAATGCGTTTGAATGGGGACATATGATTGGACCCCCCCCCATTTAATCCGGGGTTGAAACCCCTATCCGCCCCTGTATTTCCAATGAATATGTGAACTACTTGTGCATGAATTTAACAGGGCGTATTGTAAAAAAAAAATGAGTAATGTGTAAGATTGTAGACTACGCAATCTAAATTTATTACACACGATAAAGACAAATGAATAAAGAAAAACTGAAATTTAGGATTTACTGACAGAATGAAATGAAACTTTTTACAGATCTTCTTGCTAATATATCAGTACCACTTTTTGTCGCTGGACGCTATTTAACCCATACACATTTGTATTTCAGAATTTGAACGATTAAAAACCAGAAACAACGTTGTACATGTATGTGATATTTAGCTAAATGTTAAGTAACTTTCAAAAAACTTTAATTTCAAATTTAAACCAAATCGATCGTATGACTTTAATTTACAAAAATATGTTTTCATTAATAACAATCGTTTAACATTTCCATATAAAGTATATAAAACAACTTCAAACCTGTTAAATATACTTAAACTATCGGTTAAAAAATTCGAATATATCTAAACACAGGAAATCTTGTAGATTAGGTTCCAATCTACCCAAGAACTAGGCAGTGGTAAAACATGACATATGGAAACCAACTCAAGGTCAACGAGCGGTTGTGTCCTTTTCCACTAGAAATTACCAATTGAGGGGAGCTTTGTTTGAACTCTGTAACTTGCTATCATTCTAACCAAATGTTATCTAGAGATTTTTCGAATTACCAGACACGCTGAAACGAAAGACCTATCACCTTAACTCAGGATGAAGGTACCTTCAAAATAGCATGATTAGGTCGGTGGTGGGTTTTTTTTCGGTCATGTTTGGAATTTTTTTCTAAATTGCCTGATTCTTACAAATAGATTTGGAAGATGTGGTGTGAGTGCCAATGAGACAACTCTCCATCCAAATAACAATTTATAAAAGTAAACCATTATAGGTCAATGTACGGCCTTCAACACGGAGCCTTGTCTCACACCGAACAAAAAGCTATAAAGGGCCCCGAAATTACTAGTGTAAAACCATTCAAACGGGAAGACTAACACTGAGGAGTAAAAACAATATAGGTCGATTAATAAAGCTGAATGATTGGTTGCTCCCTAAACGTCAACCCGCAAATGACATGCATATTTAGGACGAGATGCAATGTGGGTCGAATGAAAACAAACGTTAAGTATAAATGGAATAAACACTTGAATGAGATGATATGCTGGAAAAATCCATAAAGAATACCCTACAAGAATAAGGTTGAACCTTAACATATATCGTAATGCAAACATCTATAAAAGTAAAACAGATGTGTTCTTATGTTGTATATCAATTTGCATTGCAGCCATTTTTTTAAGTTTCGGACAGGTTTGATTTCCACTCTAATACCGTCATATTTTTTAAAGGAGATTATCAGCAAAATGCACTTTGATACTTTGATTCTTCGATCCTATTTTAGACCCCCTGATTGTAAGGTGGCATGTCTAATCAGTCATGCCCGATAAACTTTTTGTAAAAAGAACCTCAACTAAAAGACCTACACTGGGTTAGTAAGTTCGAGGTTCAATAGGTAAACAAAGGATATCCGATACGAAATGAGATCGTCCCAGGTATCATAGATCAATTTTTTGCGTTAATTAACAACGAAAACGGTTCTGGAAGGTTTATTAAATTTAATACATAATCCGAATTAATAGTATTATATTATCTAAAGGCGATTAACATTACATTAATCGTGTAATAATTAATTTAGTTTGTATAGCCAAAAGCATTGTATTTTTGTTCACTGTACGTGTATATCTGTTTTGGTAAGAGGCGTCCCGTTCAAAATGTATGTCTTTCTTGTATCGAGCTACATGTTTCGCTTTTCTAAATACCCCTTTAATCTGGTTCGGTCTGTTTCTTAATTGTGTTGTAGTTGAAGCCATTAATTTTTGTTATCTTTTACTAAGTCGATAGTACTTCTATTTTTGTTATTTTTTACTATGTCCATAGTACTTCTATATTTTTGTTATCTTTTCTAAGTCGATAGTACTTCTATTTTTGTTATCTACTATGCCCATAGTACGTCTATATTTCTATCAACGAAGCTTACTAATTGAATAGAGGATTGTAATTTTAAACTCACCTGTTGCGGAGCATTGTTCAGAAACTATAGCAACTGCTTTGTCTATTTCATCCGTCTTTGTTAGATTTAATTGTACAACATTTAAGTTTCTAAGATTCCTATTTCTTAGTTCGCATGCTCCTTTTCCATTGAAATTTAATACACCAGCAAACACAATAAACCCAGCATCGACTAGTCTGTTAGCTCAGTCGTGTCCAAATCCTAGAGAAAAGTAACCGACATGAAAATATTAACATGATGAAAATAAAGACAAACTCGGACCATGGCAACACGGACCACTTTAGAATATGATGTGTCTTCATGGAGAAGGTAACCTTTTTCCCTTTTCACTAATCAAGCTCACTTTCCGCGATTATCAACATTTTAATAAGTACATTCATTGTAAGTACTTATAAATAGCTTTTGTTATTTTGTACTGAACGTTATGGGATATCTGCCACAAACAACAACGGTAATTTTTCCTTATTTGTTGCCGCAAATTGTATGACAGAAAAGTGATATTTTAAAGTTTACTTTATGTAGACTCTGGGTGAATTGACGCTTTTAATATTTAAATATCACCCCTGATTTTTGGTGGGGTTCGTTTCACCTAGCTTTTATAATTAGTTTTTGATGTTGTGTTTTGAGTACTGTTGTTTGTCTTTTTCCTCTTTTTTGTGTTTTTGCCATGGCATTTGTTGCGATTGATGAGTTTGAATATCACTGTGGTATGTTTTGCCTCTCTTCTATAGACACTGTCTGGTATGCCTCTCTTTTATAGACACTGTCTGGTATGCCTCTCTTTTATAGACACTGTCTGGTATGCCTCTCTTTTATAGACACTATCTGGTATGCCAGTACAGTATGCTAACCAAGATATAATTTAGGTTTTATTCGTGTCATTTGGATGAAGTCTCATTGACGGAATCTACACATCTTCTTATAAGATAAACAAATATCGGAAATATTCAATCCAAAGTGTGATGTAGTTGAATACAGACCAATACATGGTAACGGCTTACCTGTATCACATACCGTTATCAGAATAGCCTTTTTATTTACAGGCAAAAATTCCTTGAAGTTTCGTTCCGTGACTTTGAATGCCAAATAAAATATCCCAAAGCAGATCAAACTTATGTAATTCTCAAAGCAAACAATAATTATGCACAACAGTTCACTTGTTGTGAATAATACGCGAGAAATCAAAGTTATGTCCATTCTTGTACGTCAAGTAAATCTAGCTATCTAACGCACATACTAGATAAGACACGATCTGGAAATAATTGTATTGAACTAGAACCGTATTATCAACAGTATATTATAGACATGTATTAGTTGTTCCATAATCGGTATTATCATTATAGACATGTATTAGTTGTTCCATAATCGGTATTATCATTATAGAACATTTATAATAAACTGGACAAGTCCTTTGTCATTTTACATACTGCCTCTTTAATTGTAATTAGAACGGTTTTGGAAAACTGGCCATGGTACATATATATAATTCAAATGATATTTAATGGTATACAGTATTATGATAGACTTTGATCCTCAAAAGAGGAAGTTTTACTTGGGAAGTGTTACCTTTGCTATATAAATGTACAACAAAAAATATATATCTACATTAACTTAAGTTTAGCCCAAAAATATTAAATCTGCACATTTTTATTCTTCAATCAACGGGATTCGAACCCCTTCTTGTGTGACATCATGACAACACCGTGTTTACTATGTCCAGCGCCATAGACCACTTGGTGATTCATTGAAGTTTTAACCATTGTTTCTATCAAGAGTAAAGTTAACCGCAACTTTGCGACTAATTTAGATTCTATAGGCTTGTATGCAGACTTCGGCAAGACCACGAAATCAAATATCCACAAACATGCAAGTTTTCATTTATCCACGAAAATTGGGACCCACGAACAGAAATGATTCGACAGTATATTCAAATAAAAGTTTGGGTTCTTAGACTCTCTTTGACTGTATCGTACGTAATCACATCAATACAACTATACAAGACAGACAAGAATGAAAATGGATACTGAATGTTCAACATGTTCAACCCATTGTTAAAAAACGTGACAGCTTGACAGAACAAAGCATCCTTCAAATTTAAAAGAACTCTTCAAGTTGCTATAACAATTTCAATACCTAACCTTTATGATGAAAGCTCAAAGTTAGATAGCTTGCGATAGCACTCTTTTTCTTATTCTAGATTTAAATTCCGCTCCAAAAACTTCAGTCGACCAATCTTCAAGCAGCAATCGCTTAATATAAGTTAAATAAGTATGATGTATTTGAAAATATTAATCACCCCATATTGTAAATAGGATATAACATGAATAATTATATAGATATAGTTATAAAATAGGCACAAACAAGAACCACAGTGGCAGAATACGCTATAACCATCATGAAATTATCCAGTCCGTCACACACATCCTTCCACGTTATAAATATATTATCAGTTTTACTTTTCATATTGTCCTTCTCGCCATCTTTGCACATCGGCTTGACGTGGGTAATTCTGTTACCCCTTTGCCATTTTTTCCCGATAAATTTCAAAAGAATGTTCATTTTTGTCGATTCCTCTCTGTAATAAAGTGATGTTATGTAAATGGTAACAATAGCAATAATTCCACTCAGCAATATAGTCGCTATCATTATGATTAGTAAAAGACTCATTGGATTTGACGCTGCAGGTATAGACGTTTGCACCATGGACAGAAAAATAGTATAAGATAGTAATACTGTCATTGCAAGTCCAATACGTTCTCCAGCCTCAACCGGAAGTAAAAATACCAATGGATTTAAAATACTAAATAAAATGAAAGGACAAATCACTATTACTGTGTAATATAACGGTGAGCGTTTCAGTGTTAGTTCAATTTTAAAAATAGAATATCCGGTTGACGGATTTGTCACAATATTCGATACCAAATCCCAATCAGAGTTTGGTGTGAAGGAGGATAAGTCAATGGAGTTTGAAACTGCTAACAAACGTATGTCCCTCGCATAAACACCCCAGGCAGCAAACTGTAGTTCACATGTTTGTGAATCGAAAGGAAATTTGTATATATTTGTACTACACTTTGAAGATAATACCTCACCAAACGATACAGTCGTAGAGCCATTGTAATCGATTGTCACAGACAGTTCATTACCTAATCCCAAAGGTTGTAATGTACCAACAGAATTTAAAAGTACTAATGTTGGTGTCCAAACGGTTGTTTGTGGCACTATTACATATTCAGCATTGCCATATGAAGAAGGTGTCCATGAAAATTCACCATCAGTCCAGAAGGCTGATATTCCAGCCGCTATCTGCAAAGTCTCTTCCACCTCTCGAAATTGGGTGATTGTCATCAAATGAAATTGCAATGTTACTTCTAACGGAGAAGAGAAATCCGAATTTGGAATTAACGATTTTTGGTGATTCGCTAAAATATCACTGTAAAGTTGTTTCATATCTGATAAAGTTTGACTATTCCCAGAAGATAATATGCAAAGCAAAAACATAAAACTAACTGTTGTATCGATGTACATTGTTATTTACCAATGAACAACACATCTAATGAGAAATGGTGTTAAAAAAATCCTTTATATCCTTTGAATAAGTATGTCGTGTACATAACCTTTCGAATCATTCAAACATTATTCTATTTAAAAAAAAAAAAAATAGAACAGTAGTGTAATTTCATAAGTGACTAAATATCTTTCAAGCAAGTTATTAAAGCTAAATCACAATTATATTATTAATAAAAGTCCTGTCACGTTATTTCAAAGCGGTTTAAATATTTGTCAATCAATTTACTAATTGGAAACTTAATATCAAATTGATCAATAATAATTTTTACATTTTTGTTTTGGTGTACATGTCAATATCTTTTTAAGATAAAGTGAATTACTAGAACAACAGAAACGTCAGGGTGAGAGGGGTTCTTATTATGAATATTATGTAAACAAACGTGCGACTGTAGATTATTATTAGAAAAAATAATCTCTACTCATATATTGAAGTTTTGTAAAAATAATCCCTACATATATTTATACATATATATATATTTATTTAACCACATCAATACCTATTCATTTAATTCGGTTTTAAAGTGTATAATTCGAAATATTTTAATGATGTACTTAGGTTACTGGTAAGGTTAATGTATTCTTGTCAAATGTTCGGACTCCTTGGGTTTTTTTTTCTACGATACAGGGTAAGATATTTCGCCCAATAGCACCAATTTTTCTTTTCATAATAAGACTTCAATAGCTCATAAAAGATCATTTGCCAAAACTTAAGCAGATTCTATATTTCATATCTTTCGATTTGAGACCCAAATAATACCTAGTCTGAATATTTTAATCTTATTTTGTTCTAACTTAAAGTATCAATTTTTAAATTTCTAGTGTTTTTTTTTTTTAATTTTACCCATGCTCAGCCTGAACTATATTTATGTGTCTCTATAAACTTTTCAAATGATAATTATGCTAACCCACATGGGTCATTCTTTTATAAAATAACTTAATATAAATAGGAACACAATGGTTACATACATTTAAACAGAATCTTAAAATGGACCAACAATTGGCATACCATATACTGTGGATCAGGATTGCTTACTCTTTCGGGGCACCTGAGATAACCCCCGCTTTTTGATGGGATTTGTGTTTTGCTCAGTATTTGGTTATCTATGTTGTGTTTTGTGTATTGCTTGTCTGTTCGTCTTTTTTCTTTTCTTTTTTAGCCATGGCATTGTTATCTTTTTTTCGACTTATGATCTTGAATGTCTTTTAATTGGTATCTTTCGCCTATTTTTTTTACTAGGGATTAGAATTTTACCTCGATGAAATTGCCACCCAATCATATATTTGATAAATTAAAGGATGCATGGGATTTGTTCACCTGCATTCATCTTGTCTGAAAAAGTACTGTTTACGCTCATGAACACAAATTTTAAGTCTTTTAAGATTAACTAAATAACAAGGGTTATAACACAGGTTCTTTAATGAAATTACCATTTACATTTCTTTTAAAAAAGAAACAAATAAACGATTCAGGCTGTTCCTGGTATAAGCAACCCTTGATAAACATAACACAATTTTAACCGTTTGCATTCCAAAAAGCTCTAACACGACCGCACACGATCTGATATTGTAACAAAAGGGGAGGTTTAACCAGCTTTAAACTGGTTTCATCAGGAATATGGCAGAGATATCCATTCCTTGCGTTGAATGTTATAGATGATTGTTTAATTTTTTTCAGGTTTTTGGACTTTTACCTTGAAGATTGTTTATTTTTGCTAATAGTTTCATGCAATCTTATTTTGGTCCTTGATCAGATTTCGTCTGAAAAACATTTTTTTTGCTTCCGTCTTGTTTACCTTGACATATCTCTAATAACTTTGAAAACCCTTGAAGAGATTATTGATATGACCAAAGAGTAAAGCCATCCCCGAAAAAGGCCCCCGGAGCTAGGCATGATGGAAATGCATTTATAAATTTGGAAGATTTCCAAAAACAATTTTAATAAAACATGCCAGAACCAAAGTACACATTATGCACGTTGACATGTTAAATACTAAAGTGATTTCATAATGTGTCTTACAGATCTAATATTCCGGCGATTAGAACGCTTTCTAAGTATATGAAATAGTCTAATTTAAACCTTTTTAACCGGATTTTTGTGACAAAAATGTCGGTTATTGATTTGGGGATGTACGGCGGGGGGGCCGGGCGGCCGGGCGGTCGGGCGGTCGGGCGGGCGGGCGGGCGGGCCTCAATCAAATGTTGTCCGTGCATTAACTCATGAACCGTTCAACCAAAGCTTTTAAAATTCTAATATGTTATTCCTGACAACTATACGAAGGTCAAGTTCAATAATGGCGATTTTGACTTTTACCGTTCAGGAGTTATGGTTCCTGAAAGATTGAAAAATGGAGTTGTCCGTGCATTTACGCATGAAAATGTTCTACCAAAGCTTCCCAAATTTTAATATGTTGTTACTAATGAAAGAATGGAGGTCAAGTTCAATAATGACGAATTTGACTTTTACCGTTCAGGAGTTATGGTTCTTGAAAGATTGAAAAAGGATTAGTTTGTCCTTTTAAAATTAGCAAACTTTCTCCAAAGTTCCAAAATTTTTTAATTGCTTTTTAAAATAAAAAATGGGGTTAAGTTCAAAATGAAATTTTTGTTTTACCTTCAGGATTTTGGTTTTGAAAGATTGAAAAATGGTTTTTTCCCCCTCTTTTCCGTGCTTTTTTCCATAACCTTAACCAAAACTTTTAAATTTTTTAAATTTGTTACTGAGGGGCAAAAAAGGGTCAATTTTAAAAAAAAACGTTTTGATTTTACCGTTCAGGAGTTTGGGTTTTAAAAAAATCGAAAATGGCTTTCCATTCGGATTGCTTTTTTCCCCTAAAATTAAAACAAAATTTTTTTAAATTTTAAATTTGTACGTGACAAAATGGAGGCAAATTTGTTTTTTGCATTTTCACTTTCCCTTCACTAACATTCTTTGATATTGCCGGGGGCCAAATAAATTTAATAAAACCGGTTTGTGTCATTGTACAGCCTTTTTTAAAAGACTTCATTTAAAATTACCGGTTTCTTTTTCCCTTTTTTAAGATGATGGTATTTTTCCCGGCAATGGTTTCTTCCCCAAAATCCCAATTAAGCCAAAACAGGTTTTCCCAATTTTATTTTGAAATAACATCACGTTCGGTGAATTTATCAAAAAATTGCATGTACCACTAAAAGATTTAAAAAACCTTTTTTTAAATTATTTGAAAATTAAAAAAAAAATTTTTGGAAATTTTTTTTTTCGCTATTTTATTTTGTTTTTTCTTTTTTTTACGAAAAGAAATAAAATTTTTTGTAAAAAATATAAAAAACGAAAAAAATTTTAAATTGGGGGTGATTACTGGTCTTTGTTTTTAAAAGGGGGGTTTTTTGTTAAAAAGGAAAAAGCAAATTAAATTTTTTTTTCCCCCAAACTGCGAAGTTGAACACATCCCTTTCAGGGTTTTAAAAAACGTTTTTAAACAAAAAAAAGGAAAAGTGTTAAGAAATTTTCACGGGGGGGAAAAGGGGGGTATGTTTTAATTTTTTTGTTTCCCCCAAAAATTTTTTTTTTCCCCTTCTTTTTTTTAAAACCCCAAAAAAAACCTCTTTGTAGCTGCCCCCATTAGGGGGGGGGTTAAATTTTTAAGAAGGTTTCCCCCCCCATTTTTTCCAAACTCGCCCCCTTTTGGTTTTGTGGTTTGTTTTCCCTCAGTATTTAGAAAAAAGGGGTTACAAAAAATTTTTTTTGTAAATTTTAATTATTTTTTGGGCATTTAAAAATTTTTAATCGGGTTTTTTTTAAGTTTTTTTTTTAATTTTTTTTCTTAAAAAAAATAATCTTTTTTCTTTTTTTTAAAACAGGGGTTTTTTCTTTAAAAGTTGTTTCTTTTGCATTTTAATTGCAACAAATAACACCGTTTTAACACGGGATTGTTTTAAATTTTTTTTTTGTTTTTGGGAAAAAATTTAAACCAAAAAAGAAAAACGTTGACATTTGCTACTGATGTCACCCTCTACTGCTTTTCTGTTTTGTATTTAAAAAAGCGGTATTTCCCCATTCATTTCCCCAAAATTTAAACCCTAAAAAAGGGAGAAAAACTAAATTTGTTTTTCTATTGGTTTTCGATTTCCCCAAAATTTAATGCATTTAAAACTTATAATGGCCCTTTAAAAATTTGTCCCTTCTTTTTTCTAAAATTATTTGGGTAATTTTTCATTTTTTTGTTTGAAACAAAAATCAGTCGTTTAAGTTCGAAAGTATTTAGCAGGCCAACAAAAAAAACGAGCAACATAAAAAAATAAACAAGAGGTTGCCCCCATACCCGGGCAAAGGCCAAATATGCCTAGAGGTAAACACCCTTTGTTTTTTTTGAAAAAATAGTAACTTTTTGTAAAATATTTTTTAAAAAAAATTTACCCCAAAAATGCCCGTTTATCATTTTTTGGGTTTTTATTTTTCCCCAAAAGGGACATTTTTATTTTTTGCTGGTGACGCCCTCAAGCCCTAAAAACAGCCAATAGCATTGGAGGGGGGGGGATGTGGGCCCCACATATTACTTTTTAAAAAAAAAAAAGTATAGAAATTTCCAAAAAACAATTCAGCCACTTTATACTGCTTTTAAATTTTTTAATTTTAGGGGAAACTTGTTTTTGAAAAATTTTCCCTTTACATTCGTTTTGTCTTAGATACAATTTTTTTTTCCCCCTTAATTTTAAAATTAAGAATAAAATTTTTTTGTCCCTTTTTTTAAACTTTTTATAGGGGGTTTTTGGACATTGTTTTTAAAGATTTTACAGTCTTCCATTACTGGAAATGAAAATACGAATAAAGTTTTAAATTAAAGGGTTAGTTAAAAAAAATTTTTGAAATTTTAATTTTCTTTAAAAAGGAAAGTATACCCTATACATCTTGTCCAGGGGCATTTTTAAAACGTTTTAAAATTTTAAAAGTTTTTTTGGTCTCAAAAATTTGGTGAAGAGACAGTGTTTGGGGATAGATGTTTTTTAATGAGGTTTTTAAAAATTTTAAAATCCATTGACCGTTGGTTTTAAAAAACCGATTTTTTTAAGGTATGTGTTTTTTTTTAAAAAAGGGAAAAAAAAGGAGATGTGGTTATGATTGTTAATGAGGAAAAAAACGCCAACAAAGTTAAAATAAAAGTGTATTTGTTTTTGGGTTTGGGAAACCTTGCTTTAAAAAACCCCTGTACTTTGTTTCAAAAATGTTTTTGAAAAATTCTTTGTGCTTGTAAACGTTTTGATGATAAATTTCGTTTTAAAAAATTTTTAAAATTTTTGCTTTTGTTGTGTTGTAACATCACTCCCCAAAGGTTTAAAGGGGGGGAATTAGCCCGCCAAAAAAATTTTTTTTAACCTCAAAAAATTTTTATTTGTGCATGTTACAAGTTTTTTAAACCTTTCGCCAAATTTAGATGTGCATGTTTCAAATAAAAAGGGCCTTTATTTCAGTGGTTATTTCCGTTTTTTGTTTTGGTGTATAATTGTTGTTTGTTGTTTTTTAAATTTTGAAACAAAAATCGGGGACTCGTTTTGGAATTTTTAACTTTTTCATTTGGGAAATTTTTAACTTGCTATGCGTTTGGGTTGGAAAATTTTTAAAAAACTGTATGGTGATATTTAGTTTTTTAGCTTCTAGGTAAAAACTAAATAAAAAAATCGGGGACCCTTTATTGAAAATTAAAAGGTTTCCATTTTTTTTCACCCCTTTAAACATAAAAGAATGTAGTTTTAAAGGGAAATTACTTTTGGGTGTCAGTGTGTTTAAAATGGGGGGTTTTTTTAAACCCATTTATCTTTGCATTTCAACCAAAAACCCAAAAAAAAAATGGTTGTTTAAAAGAAAAAAAAATTTAAAAAATTTGGAAAAAACAGGAAAAACCCCATTTTTGGGAAACCTTTTAACTTTAAACGATATAAAAAAAGGGGTTTTACTTATAAAAAAAAAAGTATATCTTTTATAAAAAACCGTAAAAAAAAATTTTTTACAGCCCACTGAGAAAAAGGGGATTAAAAGGGTTTTTAAACTTTTTTAACCATTTTGATGGGGCCCCTATTTTTAAAATTTCGAACTCTTTATAAAAAAACTAAAAATAAGGGTTATTTTCCCGGGAAAAGACAAAATTTAAACCCCACGTAATAAAGGGAAGGGGACAAAAATTTCTGCTTTTTCCGGGAACCCTACATTTAAAATTATCAAAACACAAAAAAAGGGTTCCATCTTGTTTTTAAAGCTAAAAAAAAGGGGTTTAAACGTAAATGCTCAAAAAACGTTGAAGTATTTTTTTTCATTTTTTTTAATCATGCAAAGAAAAAAACCATTTTTTTTGGGGGGACTATAAAAGGAGGGACTGAAAATTTTCTTTTTTTGTTTTCTTTTTGGCAGTTTGAAATATTTTCTTAAATTGTATTGTTTATAAATATGGTGAACTTTAGTATCATTTTGTGCCAATTTTCAAAAGAGAAAAAAACTGAAATTGTTTTAAGTTTGGCCTTTGTAACACGAAATTTTTAAACTGCCCAAAATTTTGATTTTACATAGGGGACGCTTAGCGGAAAAATAGGTAAAGGGGATATTTGCAACAGAAAAAATTTAATTTTTTACAAAGGGGCCTAAGTTTAAAATACCATTCTAGTCCCCACAAAATTTAAAATAAATTTTTCATTTTAGAAATTTTTTTGGGCAAAAAAATTTCCCTTTAAATAAAAAAAAACCGCAAAAAAATTTGACATACATCTTTGACTTCTAAAAAAATGGGGGAAGGGCCCAAAAGATATTACTCCCCGTTTCCCAAGCATAAACACTAAAAACGTACGCTTATGAAGGGTTTAAAGTTTTTATTGTCAAAAATAAAAAATTTTTTAAAAGGAAAAAAAAAGTAAACTTTTTTTTTTTTTTTTTTTGGAAAAAATGTTTTTCCCCAAACAAAATGGGGGTTTTAAAAACATTTAAGTCTTTCCTTAGTTAAGGACTGGTAAAAAGGGGAAAACTAACTCTTAAAAAAATATATGTGGGAAGCCAAATTAAAATTTTATCGTTCTAAAACAATTGCATTAGAAGGTATTTATCTTTATTCTTATTGAAAATTTAATTTGTTGTAAGGTTACAGTATTTTTGGGACTCAAAAATTAGGTTTTTGGGGTTTGGTTAATAACACTACAGGGAGAAAAAATCAGAAAAACGTTTAAAATCACTTTGTTTTGTTGGGGAAAATTTTAATTTAAAAGCTTTTTCCAATGAAAAAAATTATTTTTGTAAAAATGCTTTTTACCCAAATAAAAAATTTTTTCCCGAGGAAAGTGTTTTGTTTCAAGTTTTTTTTTTTTTTTAATTATTATTTTTTTGTCAAAAGGGTTTCAAAGTAAATATTTTTTTCAAAATTCTATAAAAAATCAAACGGGGCCAAATTTTTTTTTTAACCCAAGGGATTTTGGTCCCAAATCTTAAGATTTTTTTAATGTATATCCTATTAGCCCTATTAAAAATTTTTTTGCAAAAAAAAAAAAACCCGTTTTTAAATTTGGTAAAAATTTTAAAAAAAAGGGACATTCCAAACCAAAAACCCATGTTTAAATGTTTGGGTTTAAATAGTAGGGGAATGCCGGAAGATTTTTCTGGAATTTTAAAAAATTTTTTTCATAAAATTTCCTTTTTTTTTTTTAAAATTTAAAAAATTTTCAAATTAATCTTTTTTTATTTTTCAAATTTTTTCTCTTTATTTAAAATTTGTTTTAATTGGGGAAAAAAAACCTTTCCCCCCCGGGGGAATTTTACCATATTAAGTTATTCAAAGATTTTACCAGGGCAAATAAAAAATCGTCAAGTTTAAAAAAATTGGGGGGAAACCACATTTCTGTGATTTGAAGTATGCAAAATTTTCGTATGGGGTGTTCATAATCACTCCACTTTGTTTTAAAAAAGGGAGGGTTAGAAATTTGTCAGGGGTTTTTTGTTTTTTTGGTTTTTTTTTTAACGGGGGGCCTTTCCTTCTAAATATTTGAATTCTTAAAACAACTTTTTTTTAAAAACTAAATTTTTTGGGAATCATTGTCTCTTTTGCAAAAAAAATTTCAAACCCTTTTGGGGGAAGCGAAGGCTTTTTTATTTAAAAGAAAAAACCCATACTTATCCAGTTAGCTTACAAAAGGGAAATGGTAAAAAAAATTAAAACCTTACAATTAGGGAAAAAAAATGTTATAAAACAAAGCATTATAATGTACAAAGGACAATCAAAAAAAAAAAATTTTCCCTTTTCCATAATTTACACCCTTTCCCAAATTTTAAACTTTTTCCTTTTGAGGATTAGTTTTTTTACATATTGCGGGGTTTTTAACGGAAATTTTGGAACCAGAAAATTTTTATTGTCTTTTCGGGTCCATGGTATTTCGAGATCCAATCGGGTTTTCCAAAAAAGCATTCATTTTTTTTTCTTGTCTTCTCGGGAGTAAAGTTACGATATGCTTAGGGGGACATAAAAATTTATAAAACCACGATTACTTTTCGTCTTTATAAATTATGATTAGCAAGTAACACATGGGATTCGACGAGGCGGTTTATAGTAAAGAGACTAAGGTAAAAAAAAATGGGGTATAAAAAGAAGTAAAAGTCAAAACCAAGTCCTATGCGTTCTCCGGGGGGGTAAAACCGGAATTTGGGGAAAACACAGCGGGTTTAGTAAACCAAAAATGGGAATGGTTGGCCCCACACAAACCAAAAACACTATAATATAAAGGGGAACTCTCGTTTTTTTTTGTAAAAAAAAATCAAAAGGGGAAAATTTAAGGTTTCCATTCACGGGCCCGTAAATTTGAAATGTTTGTAAGTTTCCCGGGTTGGATTTTTGGTGTGTAGAACAAAAATTGTTTATTGGATCGGGAGTTTCTTTTAAAAAACACGGCATTTTTCGGGCTAAAAAGGGTTCCCCATCCCGGGCGAACTTTAAAAATTTACAGGGTTTGGGAAAACAAAAGGGAAATTTTTCGTTTATGCCCCGGAGTACACTTAGCTGACAATATCCCAAACCAAAACCCCAAGGGGGAACATTTTCCGTCACTAAAAATTTGTAGCAAGATTTTTCTGTTTTTCCCTTCAAAGGTGAAAAAAATACGAGGGCCGTTTACAAAAGGTCTTGGGGGCTTCCGGATGGGGGTTTATTTGGGAAAAAATTGTACGGAAATTTCCCCTTTGGAACTAGGTTTCCCTTTGATATCCCAGCATCACCCCAATAAACCAAATGCAATCCACCAAAAAAACAAACCAATAGTTTTCTTTCAATTTCTTCAAATTTTTATTTGAGGGCTCATCAATAAAAATTTGTCTTTTTGTATCTGAAAAACCGGCGTGTTTTTGTTTTTAAAATGCGGTATAAAATTCTTTTGGGGGGGTTTGAAAAAAAAACATCGACGAAAAATTTTTGGTTTTTCCCTCGGAGGGGTTTTTGCCCAAACTGAAATTAATTCAAAAACAAGAAGGGCCCCAAAGCCCAAAAAAAAATAAAAATGGTGAACATGGCCCTTTTTAACTTTTTTTCCACACCCGTAAAAAAATTAAATTTTCAGGGGAAGGGATTTTTGCCCCTTTTACAAATGCCCAAAAATTTGGAAAAAAAAAAAAAACTTCAAAAATGGTCATTCAGGAAAAAACTAGAATTTCTTTTAATGGAGGATATTTTTCTTGAAAATTTAAAAAATTTTTGAAAAAAAAAAACTAAGCAGAAAAATTTTTTTTAAAAAAAAAAAAGAAATTTTTTTTTTAAATTTTAAACCCCCTTTTTTTAAAAAAAAAAAAATTTTAAGGTTCTAAAAAAAAATTTTTTTAAAGGGGGAAAAATTTTTTAAAAATTTTTTGATAAAAATTTTGGGCCCTTTTTTAAAAAAACCCCGTTGTTTTAAATGGGGGGGGTTAAAAATTTTGGTAATTGCTTTTTTTCTTTTCAGGGGAAAAAAATTTTTTATTTGGGCCCTTTGGGGTTTAAATAACCCCAATTTGCTGCTTTTCAAAAAAAATTTCCCCCCGTCAGAAAATTTTTAAAAACCCCCAAGAAATTAAAACATTAAACCTGATTAAAAAAAAACCCCAAAAAAAAACCCGGAAAAACCTGCTCCCCCAAAAAATTTTGTTCTGAAGACCTTTCCTTTTTCCAAAATTTTTTTTGAAAAAAAAAAAAAAAATTTTTAATACATAAATAAAAAGGGGGGACTACTAAAAAACTGGGGGGGAATGTTTTTTTTTTTTTTAAATCTACTAGTAAATAAAAAACCAAAAAAAAAGGGGGAACAAGGGTTTTTAAAAAAAAATTTAAAAATGAAAAATTAAAAAAAAAACTTTTTTTCAGGCTTTTTAAAAAAAAAGGGGTTTTGGGCCCTTTTTTTTAAAAAAGGTTTTTTTTTTATATCGAAAAATTTTTTCTTTAAAAAAACCCCAAAGATAGGGAAAAAAAATTGTGTCCCCGGCTAATATTTTTCCGGGGTACTTTTGAAAAAATTAAAAACTTAATTTTGAAAGTTTCTTTTTCCCCCTAAAATTTTTCTATGACAAAAAAAAATTAAAGTTTTTCAGAAATTTTTTTTTTTTTTTTTGCATCTTTTTTAATTTATGTTGGCCATTTGGGGGTCAGAGAAAAAAAAAGGTTGGCGGGGGGTTTTATCTTTTTACCCAGCTACCCCCGGGGGGTTTTCCCTGGGGTTTTTTTCCCCCTTTCATAAAACTGGCTTTTTCCCCAAAATTTCCCCCCTTCGGTGTGGGTCTTGAAAAAAGGGGAGGGAAAAAAAAAGTTCAAAAAAAATTTAAAACCTTTTTCCCCCGTCTTGAATAGTTTTTTAAATTTTGGGGGGGCAGGACGTTAAAAAAAACCCCCTTTTAAAAATTTTTTAAAAACGAATCCTTTTTTAAAAACGCCTTTTTTTAAAAAATTACTCCGGGGGGGAAAAAGGTTTTTTTTTTTTAAAATATTAGCAAAAAAAAAAAAAAAGATATCTTTTTTTTAAATTTTTTCCCCCCTTTGTTTTTTTTAAAAATAGAGGGGGACCCATACAAAAAAGGGTTTTTTGGAAAATTTTAAAAAAAAAAAAAATGTTCCCTTTTTTCGCCAATGTTATTTTGGGTCGCCTTTTTAAAAAAAAATTTTAAAATAAAAAAAAAAGGGGGGAAAAAAACCTTTTGGAAACCCCCATGGGAAAAAAAAAATTTTTAGGACATAAAAAAAATTTTTAAAAACAAAAAAAAAAAAACCCTAAAAAAATTTAAAAAAAAAAATTTAAAACGAAGAACATTCTTCCTATTTTTTTGAATTTTTTAATTTTTTTACTCTAAGCATTAAACGAAAAAATTCCCCCCCTTTTTTTCAGGATACGATGCTAAAAAAAATTTTTTATTAAAAAATTTTCGGGGGGCCCAAAAATTTTCCAAAAAATGTTTTAATAAAAAAAACCTCGCCGCGTTTTTATCTTTTTTGGTTTTTTTTTTTCCCTTTTTAAGAAAAAAATTTAAATTTCAATCAAGTTTTTTTTTTAAAAATTTTTAAAAAAATAAAAGCAAAAAGGGGGTGGATATGTGCGGCATTTTTTTAAAACCCTTTTTCCCCCTTTTTCCCTTTTTTTCCCCCTTTTTTTTATAAAAACCCACCTTTAAAACCCTTATCCGAATTTTTTTCATCGGGGTCGACCTTTTTTTGCACCCCCCTCCCTTTTTTATATTTTTTTTAAAATTTGGGGGCATGAATTTGAAAAAATTTTATTTCCACGGGGGGGGAAAAAAGCAAAAAAAAAATTTTTTTTTAAAATTTTTTTTTCATGTGAATGGCTGTTATTTAAAATTTTTTAAAAAAGGGGGAAAAAAATAAACCCTTTCCCAAAAAAAAAAATTTTTCAAATCTAACAAAAAATGAAAAAACCCCTTTTTGGGGGCCCAGGGTCTTCTCAAAGTAGCGATCGATAGTGGGGGGAATAAAAAAAACGGTTTTTTTTCCGGGGTTTAAATAAAATTTCAAAAATCCCCCCGGAAATAAAAAAAAAAACCCCCAAAAAACCCCAAAAAAAAAAAAAATTTTAAAACCCCTTTAAAAAAAATTTTTTAAAAATAAAATAAATACCCCCCCTTTGGGTTTTAAAAAAAATGTTTTTTTTTTTTTTTTTTTGCAGAACAAAATTAAAAAGGGGGTTTTTAAACACTGACAAAAAATTTTTGGAAAAAAACTTTTTTATTCAATAAAAATTTTTTTTTGGTTTAACCCCCTTTTTTTTTTTTTTTAAAATTTTGGGGACGTAAAATTTTGTTTTGGGGGATCCCCTCATATTTAAAAAACCAAAAAAAAAATTTTTTTTATTTATTATTTTTCCCTTCACAAAAAAAGGGGCCCTTTTTTTTTGGTTATATCTATTTTTTTTTGACTCTTTTTTTTATGTATGCCAAAAAATCAAAAAAAAAAAATTTATTTTTTTTTTAAAAACCTTTTAAAAATTTTTTAAAAACCCCCAATTTTTTTCCCCCCAGTACAAAAAACCCCCTTTCCCCCCTTTTTCGGGTAGACTTTACTAGATAAATTAAGTCGAAAAAAGAAAAGAAATGGGGGTTTTTTTTCCTTTTTGTGTTTTTTCCCAAACATTTTTTTTTTAAGTGTTTTAAAAAAGGGGGGGTTTAAAAACAATTTTGACTGCAAAAACCCCCTTTTTTTGCCCTTTTTTCCCCCTTTGATTTTTTTTTGGGGTTTTTTTCTTTCCCAACGTTAAAAATTTTTAAAGGGTTTTTTTTTTGCACTTTTTTTTACAAGGGAGGGTTTTTAGCTAGTTATTTTTTTTGTGTTTTTTTTTTTTTAAAATAAAAATTTTTTTTTGTGCTGTTTTTCCAAAAACCTTTTTTTTTAAACAAAAGTTTTGTTTGAAAAGGGGGTTCCGGGGGTTTTTTTTTTAAAAAAAAAAAAAAAAAAAAAAAGGGTTTTTTAGATTAAATCCCCCCTAATTATCAAATTTTTTTAAAATTTTAATATGGCTAAAAAAAGGGGGAAATTTTTTAAAAATTTTTTGACATTTAATGAAAAATTTTTTTATTGCGGGAAAAAAAAAGGGGAATTTTTTGTTTTATATTAGGGGGGAAAAAAATAAAAAAAAACTTAACGTTTTTTAAAAATTTTTTATCTCCCCCCCAAAAAAAAGGGTTTTAATTTTGGGGAAGATTGGGGTGAGGCCCAATGAGAAATTTTTCCATACAAAAAAAAAATTTAAAAAAATTTTAAACCATTGGGGGTTTTAAAACTTTTTTTTCCCTTTTTAAAAATTTAACCCCCGTTTCCCCCCTTTTTTTATATACTTTTTTAAAACTTATAGCAAAATTTTAAGGTTTTTTTGCGCTCATTTTAAAAAAAAAAAAAATTTTTTAAAAAATTTTTGTAGTTTGATGGGGGAATAAAGGGGGGGAAAAAAAAAAAAGCCATTTGACCCAAAAAGGAGTTCTCAAATCCAAAAAAAAATAAAAAAAAAATTGAAAAAATTTTTTTAAACAAACCCCCTTAAAATTTTTATAAAATGTAAAAGATTTAAAAAAAAAAAAGGGGGGTTGGGGGGGAAAATTTTTTTTTTGGCCCCAATTAAAATAAAAAAAAACCAGGGGTTTAAAAAAATTTTTAAAAAAATTCCCAAAAAAGGGGGACAACAGGCTTCCAAATTTTAAAAAACCTTTTTTTCCCTTTTTTTGGGGTTTATAAATTTTTTAATTTTTTTTCAGGGTTTCTTTTGGGGTTTTTCTGTTTTTTATTTTTTGGGGGGGGGGTTTTTAAAAATTTTATTAAAAAAACTTTTTTTACTCTGTTTTGTTTAAAATTGATTATGTTAAAAAACTTTTTAAAAACTAGAATAAATAAAAATTTTGGAATTAATCAAAATGGGGCCCCTTAGGGAATTTTTTTTGTGTGTGAAAAAAACCCTTTAAAAAGCAGATACAAAAAAGAGGTATTTCCCCGCCCCCATTTTGCGCCTGTCCCAAGCGGCCCCTCTGGCCTTTGTTATTCTTGTTTTTTTTTAAAATTTTATTTTTCTTTTTTTAAAATTTTTGGAAAAGGGGGTATGGCGTTCTTTACACTGGACGGGTATAATTTGTTTGGGGGCCGAAAAAGGGGGCCCCTTCCGGGGGGGGGGAATTTCTCGCTACATTGAAGACCTTTGGGGGTAAACCCTTTGCTTTTTGTTTTTTATTTGGTCGGGTTTTTCCCCCTTTTTTGGGGCCCACTTTTCCCCCTTTTCCTTTCCCAATTTTTTTATTCCACGAAATAAAATTGAAAAAGGGAAAGGGGGGAAAAAGGTAAAAAAAGCGACAACAACCCGCCCCAAAAAAGCAAAAAACCCAGCCAAAGGGCCACCAATGGGTTTTTTTCCAAAAAAAGGGGAAAAAAGGGGGGAAAAAAACCCAAATTTTTTCCCAATTTTCCCAAAAATACGTATACATATAGTCACTTTTCTTCCCCCCCAAAAACCCCCCCCCCCCCCCCCCCCCCGGGGAAAAAGATTTTACTTTATTTAAAAAAGGGCCCCTAAAATTTTTAAAACCAATCAGTGATAGAATTAGATTTTTTGGGGGGGAAAAAGGGGGTCAATTTACATTTAAAAAAGTGGGTCTAAAAAATTCTTTCCCCCCGTTATGTGCCCCTAGTCCCCCCTTTTAAAATTTTCCCCAGTTTTTCTAATAGCCCCCCCTAGTTTTTTAAAAATTCAAAAAAACCCCCTTTTTTATATGCCCACAATAGTCAAAGGGTTAACCATTTTTTTGTCAAATGTCCACTAGCCCGTCACTTTTTTCACCGGGGGGGTTATGCCCCCAAAATTAGTTTTTTCTGCATTTAAAGGGTCCCCCCCCAAATTTTACCAGTCCGTTTTTTTTTTTAAAATTTTGGGGGTTTACATGTCCACCAGTCAGCTGTCATCTTGTTCATATTTAAAACAACTTTTTTAAAAACCCCCCTTTTTTTTTTTCCCCCAAAAGTCTCCCTTTCATGTCCACCCCCCCCTTTTTTAATGTCCACCATTTTCCCTACATGAAAAACCGTGGGCCCTATATGCTCCCATATTGTGCCCAAAGCCCAAAAAAAACCTGGTCAAACATTTTTAAAAAAAGGTCTATTACTTTTTTTCCGTCGGAAAATTGAAATTTTTTTTGGGGTTGGGGTTTTGCCTGGGGGGCTAAAACTTCAATAGGCACATTTACATGCATTTTTTTTGAAAAAAAAAGCTTTTTTTGGAATTTTTTTTCCCCAATACTATATTTAAAAAACCCCCAAAAAGCATTCTAACATCAAAACTGTTATTTTTGGGGGGAATTTTCCCTTAAAAGGTTTTTGGGGGTTTTCCCCCCGGGCTGCTATTTCCCCCCTTTTTAAAAAAACCGCGGCGAGGGGGGGTTTCAAAATTTTTTATCCAAAAAAAAAAAAAAATAGAAACTTTTTTGGTTTAGTTTAGTTTTTTCCAAATTTTAACCTTAAATTTTTTAATTTTAAACATTTGATTTATATTTCCCTTTTAAATTACCCCACATGTACCAAAATTCGAAGGGGCCCCCAAAATCCATTTTCAATTTTTTTAAAACCCCCGGGGTTTTAAAAAACCCATTTCCCCCAAAACCAAAAACAATTATTTTAAAAACCTCGGGGGGTCAGTGGGTAATTTTCCACGGAAAATTGGTTTACGATTTTAAAAAATTTAAGGGTTTAAATGATTTCACATAAATTCAGCAAAAAAAACCCTACAAATATCTCCCGTTGATGTTAAAGGGGGTTTTAAAACTGTGGGGGGAAAAGAAACAGCTTTTTCGTGTTTTAAAAGGGGGGGGGTTTTGGCCCAAACCTTTTTTCCCCCCCTTTTATCCCCCCTGGGGGGGGTTTTTGGAATCCCCCCTATTTCCCCCCCCCCAAAAAAATTGGGGGGGGGGAAAAAGAATGGCTAAAAGGACACAGGAATTTTTTTTCCCCCTTTATTCGGCCCTTTCTTTCTTTTTGAATTTTTGCTCATTGAAAAAAAAAATCCCACTTCCCCTTTTTTTATATATCAACATTAATTTAGAAGATGGAAACATTTTAAAAAATGAAAATTTTAAGTCATAAAATAAAAAAAAAAAAATTACAAAACGACCCTTGTTTAAAAATCGAAAAAAAAACAAGCAAAAAAAATTTTTAAAAGGGAGGGAAAAAAACGCAAAAAAAAAGGGAAAAAAGGGGAAAATAGGTTAGGGTTTTTAAGGGTTTATTTTTTAAAAAATTTTTGGGGAACTTGGAAAGGAGTTTTCATTTTTTTCCCTTTTTCCCACTTTTTCTTATTTTTAATAAAAAAAAAATTGGCAAAATTTTTAAAAACCCCCCAAAAATTTTTTTTCTTCAACGCAAATAATTGGCTGACAAAAAAGTATCCCCCCCAAAAGGGCCCCCAAGCAGGTTTATTTTTAAAAAGGGGAAAAAAATTAAAACCCAATTTAAAGGGCTAGATAATAGAAAAACAAAAAAAAGGGTTTTTTGGGAACCCAAATTTCACGCCCCCAAAATTAGAAAATGCGGGGGAAAAAACCCCCCAAAAGGGCCAAAGGGGAAAAGCTTTGGGTTTATCGCAAAAAAAAAAAAAATCAAAAAAGGGGCCCGGGGGGAACAAATTTTAATATCCCTTTTGGGGTTTTTCGTTGTTTATTCCCATTTTTGGGAAGGGGTAAAATTTTTGTCTTTTTTTTTTTTTTACATTTTCCCCAAAATGTTTTTTTTGCCATTTTATCCCATAAAAAAATTTAAGAAAAGGGGGGGGGTTTACTTTTTAAAAAAAAAATTTTGGGCTAAATTTTTTAATGTTAAGTATTTTTTTGGGGCCCATTTAAAAAAAAAAAAAAAAATCAAAGTCTAAAGCTAAAAAAGGGGGAATTTTTTAACCCCCCCTTAAACAAAAAAGTCAATATTTTGATTTAAAAAGCTGGAAAAATTTTTTTTAATTTTAAATTTTTTTCCCCCCAATAGAAAGAAATACACTGAAAAAAAAACCCCTTTTTGGATAGAGCAGGTGGTTTTTTTAATTTTGAATTTATCCCCCTTAAAAGAAATGCACTACAAAAAAACTTCGGGGGCCCCATATGAAGAAATTTATCCCCCAAAATATCGAAAGTATTCAAAAATCTTTTCACTAAACGGAAATTGCCATTTATTTTCACTCCCCTTAATTTTTTCGAAAAGTTAAAAAAAAAAGGGGAATGCTTTTTTTTAAAAAAAAAAAATTAAAACGAACCCCCCTTTAAAAAAGTATTACTGGAAAAAAAAAAAAAATAAGCAAATTAAATAATAAAAAAAAAAAAAAAAATTTCGTATGCCACTTTTTAAAAAAGGGGCCTTGTTATATTTTAAATTAAAACCCTTTTTTTGGGTTTTTAAAAAGGCATCATAAAACCCGGGGCGAAATTTTTTTTCCCCTATTTTTTTTTTTTTTAACCCCTCATTTCGCTTCCGACCCCCCTTTTCCCCCCGTTCCCTGATCCCAAATAAAAATTCCAATCCTAAAAGTAGGTTTCCCAAAATTGCCCTTCCCAAATTTCCCCTTTATTCAAAAAAATTTTAAATTTTAAATTTTAAAATTTTTGAAACAAAAAAATACTTTTAAAAAATCTCAGTAAACATTCACATTAAAAAAAGGGGGTTTTTTCCCGATGAAAAAAATTTTTTAAAAATTTTCAATTGTTTTTTGTGAACAAATTTGAAAAAAAAGGGAAAACCCACATGAAAAAAAACAAAACCCCTACTTTACCCAAGTGCAAAAAAGGAAATTGAGTTATTTAATGCAAAATACTAAAAAATTAGTATTTAAATTTTTTAAAATCGCCCCCTTTGGGGTTTTGAAATAAAGAAAAATATTTTTTTTTAAAAAAATATGGAGGGGGATCAAAAATTTTGTTTGGGAAAACATGAAAACAAGGTCGTGAAAATTTTGGGTTTTTCCCCCATTTAATTAATTTTGGGATATTTGGTCTAAAAATTTTTAAAGGGACTTGATTTTTTTTAAAAAAAAAACAATATTTCAGAAATATCTAAAAAAAAGAATGAAAACTCTCTTTGGGAAATTTTTTCTTTTTTCCCAAAAACATGTGTATTCCCTTTGGGTTTTTTAGAAAAAACCAAGAAATTTGAATTTTTTTTTTTTTTTTTTTTTAAAAAAAACTTTTTTTTTGGGGGTAATTCTGGTAAATCATTTTATGTCCCCTTTTTTTGGGGGTTTTCATTAGACCCCCTTTAAGCAAAGGGTAACTTGAACTTTTTAAACCACTGATATTTGTTGTCCTTTTTTAAAAGTGAAGAAAATTAAAAATTTAGATGGGGGGTTTTTAACCCTCGGGTTTTTTGTTCCGCAATAAAAAAAACCTCCCCCTAATCACCTTTATTAAAGATTCTGAAATAAAAATTCATAAATCTAGGTGGGAGGCGCTTTTCTGGTTTAAAATCACAAAAAAAAGTTAAGCCGCGTAAACATTTTCCCCCAAAATTTACCCCGATGGCAACCGTTTTGGAAAATTTTTAAAAAAAGGGGGGATTTTTTGTTTCCAGAGGGGAAAATTCGAGTCATTTTAACCATTTTAACCTTTCGGCCACTTTTTCTAGCCTTGGGGGGAAAAATTTGGGAAGGGTTTCAAATGTTTTAAAATTTAAAAAATCCCCAAGGGCGTCCAAATTTTGGGGGGTTTTGTACTGGCTCGATCACCATCCCACCATCAAATGCCCCGGGGGAAGCTTTTTTGGGAACATCGTTTTGATTTTTTTCCCTTTTTTCCTCGGGCGCTTTGAATTACGATGTCTACACAAAAAAATCAGAAGCTACCCAAGGGTTTTACGATGGAAACCGCTTGGAAGACTCGTAATCCCGTCTGTTGCCCGAAAAAATAGAAGGCACAAAGGAAAACTACGACGGAATTTTAAAATCCACAAAATTTTAAGTTAATTTTTGAGAAAAGAAAAAGGCGACAGGGTTTTTTTCTTTAAAATTCAAATGGAAAAAGGAACTTTAAAGGTCAGGTTTTTCTTTTAAAAGAAAAATTTTTTGTAAATTTTTTTTTACAAAAATAATAAAATTTTTTTAAACGGCCCCTTAAACCACGCAGGTAAACCATAACTTTTTTAAATTTTTAGTTCGTGGTGGCACAAAAAGTTTTACCAAAAATTTTTTTTTTAATTTTATTTTGCCGCTTTTTTGCCCCCAACCTTTCCCCTTTTGCATTTTTTATGATTTCCCCAAAAGATTTTTTTTTTTGAAAAAAAGGGGATAACAAACCCTTACCTTCCCTTTTAAGAAGATCATAAAAGGGCAAAATTATGGGTGATTTTCAACGTGCACACATTTTACATTCAAAAAGGAACCCCGCGTAGCCCCCCCTTCGTATGAAAAATATTGGGGCAAATATGGACACAATATTTGTATTACACTGCAGAAAATGGTAAAAATTTTTACATATTTTATCAAAAAAATTTTTTTAAAATGACCAAAACACTCAGAAATGGAAAACCTTTAAAAATTTTCTTTTGAACCAGCAGGAAAAAAATGACAACCAATTGCCCCCTTTTTTTATGCTATTTGAAGGAAAAAAACAATTTTCCTCTGCACCCTTGACCTTCGGCCCCCAACGTAAAAAAACGTCGTTTTTAAAAAAGGGGCAAAATATCAAAATTTTGGGGGAAAATTTTTAAGAAGTGGTTTTGAGTTCCCAAGGGGGAAATTTCCTTATATTAAACTCCACTTGAACTTTAAATTTTTAAAATCAAAGGCTTAAGAAATTTTTTTAAAGAGTAACACCATACCAAGTTTTGGCATTTTGGTTTGAGTGTCCTAAAAAATTTTATCAAAACAACTTACATGTTAGGGGGGGGGGATCATAAACTAAGTTTTATAAAAATTAAAACAAAAAAAACGTTTCCCCCATGTTGGCAACTTGTAAATGGCATTTATCAGGCAATTTTTTTCGTTCAACCCCAAGGTCTTTTTTTTGATTAAAAAACCGAAATGAAATGTACAATATAAATATATTTTAATATTACAAAAAAAATTTTAAAAGCGTGATCCCCTTTGGCATTAAATTTAAAGCAACGAAAGCTGACCAACGTCTTTTGACATCGTAGGCCTCGCGCCACATCTAAACCCCCGGTCCCCTTGTAAACCACGGAGCCTTTGTTCCCCCTGTGGCTTGGCTGAGAAGAACTTAAATCCCCCTTCGGGTTTAAACCCTTTAGTCCATTTTTTTGTTCGTAATAATTTGGCACCATCGTAAATTCGTTATTATTGTACTTGTTCGGTTTCCCTTTTTGGGTTTTTAACGAGATGGGCCAATTCGACGAAATAAATTTTTTTTCCTTGGGTGTCCCTGTATTAAAAACGGGGCAGTGGACGGGATAAAAAAAATTAAAAAATACAACCCTTTTTGTTATTGAACTAATTTAGGGGGGGGGATAAAACTTGTTTGGGGAAATTTTAAAATTTAAAAATTTAAAAAATTTTTAAAAAAAAAACCCCTTTTTTTTGGATTCAACATATTTTTTGAGAGTAAAATAAGTTAATCTATTATTAAAGACATTTTTCCTTTTAAAAAAAAATTTTTAAACCGTATTTGTTTTTGTACTTTGAATTTTTACACTTTTTTTTGGTAGAACCCCCTAAGCTCGCCCCCAGGGCGTATTTTCCGGGGTGGGCGCCTTTTGTTGTTTTTTCCTTTTGGCGGGTTTTTTTTTTGAAATTTTTCCCTCCCTTTTTTTAAAATTGTTGACATCCACCTTTTTTATTTTTTGCTTGAATTTTAAAATTAAAAACCAAAAAATAAACAATTTTTTGTTAGTATGCCATTTTTGAATTTTTCAAAGGTAACGACCTATAAAAAAAAACTAAAAATTAAAAAACAGGGTATTTTGATATTCAAAAGGACATTTTGTAAGAATTTTAAAAAAATTTTATAGAACAAAGAATGAACTGCCGTCTTTCAGGATTCCGTTAAAAAAATTTTAAAACATAAACAAACGACAACCGCTAATTAAAGGCCCTGTTTTGGGGCGGGACATAAATTGTAAAACAGAAGGGGGGGGGGTTAAAAAAGGGGGGGGGTCCCAACCCTCCCCCAACCGGCCCGGTGTTTTAAGTAAACATAAGTCGAACTTTAATTTTGTTTATTTGTTTAGTTTAGTTTTTAGTTTTGTTTGTTTAGTTTATTGTTTAGTTTGTTTGTTTGGGTTTTTTTTTTATTTTAGTTTTGGCTGTTTTAGAAAGTAAAGTTAAAAAAAACACTAATAATTTTTTGCGCCTTTTCTTAACTAGTCCCCATTTTTATTGGGGGGAGCTGAATAGTCCTTTCGTGTTTTCTCGCGTGTGAAGCCCTTTGGGTTTTCCTTCGGTGTTATTTATTTGTTTCTTTTTTGATAAATTCCCCCTTTTACATTCCCAATTTTTAAAAAAATTTTTTTTCCTGACGCTCTGACTCTGACCGATTTTCCTACAGGATTTAAAAGCCGCCATAACCCGAATAACCGTCGTTTATTCCGACTCCTATCATCGTCATTAGCCAATTGCGCACACTCAAATTTAAGACTCCGTTAGTCCCCTGATTCCAGGGAATAAGGATTATTAGGTATAGTGGTTCAAGCCCCGAGAGGACACTGCCCCATATAGGCGTGAACATTGGTTTTTCGCCGAAATTGTACGCCTCCCTGTCAAAGAAAAAACGTTGAATGACCCAATTTTTGTTTTGTTATGAAAAGAAATAAAAAAAACCCCCACGGCCATGAAAAAATGTTTATAAGTGTAGAAAAAAAAAGTTAAAAACCAATTTAAAGACATGTTCATTCAAAATGAAATGATTAAATATAAATTGTGCGCCCTTGCCTTTTCTTTATTTCCCTTTCCAAAAACCAAAATAAAATTTTTAATTTTAGCATAACATTTATAAATCGTGACACGTTATGATCTATATAAAAACCAAAATATTAGTAAAGGGACAGCCATAAAATTTAAACCCTTAGTTTCTTAATAATTTTTATAGTAAAAACTTTTTTGGAAAAGTTGTTTTTTTTTTTTAATAAAGCCGTTAGTACGGGGCATGACTCTTGTTGATAATTTTTTTTATATTAACTAAAGAAGATTTTGTTTCAATAACAGTTTTTTTTTTAAATTTTTTCGTCGAAAAATCTAAATTAAATGGTTTTATGTCACTTAAAATTTTTTAAAATGAAAAAAAATCACTAACGGTTATAATTCAACTTAATTAGTTTTCTCTTTAGTCGATTTTTTCAAATTTCGTGACAAAAAAAACAAGCAATAATTAATTGTTGAAAATGTTCTATTTAAGAGGGATTAAAAACAAAATTGAAACAGGGGTATAAAAACAAATTAAAAACGACTAGACAAAAATACGGTAAAATAAACCCAAAGTTAATATAAAAAGGGCAGGTCGATAAGGAATCGGACAAATGCCCTTTTCAACAAAAGTCATTTGACCACAAATTAAAACCTTTAAATAAACTTTGTTCCAAAACCTGTCATGTTTTACAATTTCTTTTTAAGGCATTACTTAAATATGTTCATTATTTACTCAAATTTTATATTTTATATTAACAAACAAAAAGTATTAAAAATAATAATAGCAAAAAAAAAAAATTTTAAAAAGAAATTTAAAGACAAAAGGGGAAATTGGGGTTGATTTTGGGGGTTTAACCAAAGTTTAGGAAATTTGGGGGCCAAAAAGGGGGAAAAAAAGGATTTTTTAGTTTCCCCCCGGAAATTTTTAGTGTAAGTGTTAGTTCCACATTGTACCTCAATTCCATTCGAAGGGATAGTGGGGTTGGGTTTGGGGGAATTCCCCAAAAAAAGGGGAAGGGGGCAAAAAAAATTTTGTTTTTTTAGTTTCCAGACAAAAACTTGTTTAATGAATGGATCTCCTTTTAAAAGTACTAAAAGGTTCCATACTACAAAAAGGGGTTTTTCGTATATCTATTATATTTAAAATTTTGGGGCAAAATTTCTTAAAAATTTTTTTTTAGAAAACAATTATTTCCCTATTTTTTTAGATCATAAATAATTCTTGGGTAATTAAAGCGTTTTTTTGGGGAAAAAAAAAAAAAAAAAATAAAAAAAACAGCACTAAAAGAAATAAACAATTAACATAAAATTTAAAAAGAAATTTTGTTTTAAGTGTATTTTTTAAATAAAAATTAAAGGAAATTTTTATAATTATTTCAAATTTTATTTTTGGTTAGAAAAAGAAAGAATTTTGATCAAAATTTTAAATTTTTTAAAATGCATATCGACCCATTATTATTGGTTATTTTTTAAATGTAAAGGAGTTAAAAACACCTAAAGTTTTTTAATCCCGGATCAAAACCAACAAGAAAAAGTAATTCTAAAAATTGAAACTAATTTTTATATTATCCCCCTTTATAAAGAGTATTTGATGCATATTTTACAAAAGTCAAAATAAAGTTGAATTTCTGAATTTTAAACAAGTAAAAAAACAATTTTTAAGAACTTTCCTTTTTTTATAAAAAAAAAAATTATAAAGTTTTGTTTGTATACAGTAACTCTGGCTTGTAACTTTTGTTTCCTCTCTCCTTTTTTTGTAAAAATTGAAGTATTTACGTTTGTACTTGTTTTTCTCGTAAAGATGTAATGCATTGGGGTTTTTGGGAAAAAAAATAAAAAATTTTTTTTATATTATAAAACAACCATGCAAAAAAAAAAAAACCGTCCGCTGTCTAACTGTTTTATTCAATTTTAATTTTATAAAAAAAAATGCAAAATAAAACCCAAAAAGGAAACAGTAATCAAATATTACTTTATACCCTTTTGTTTTATCCTTTTTTAATTGAAGGTTTTAAAGTGAGGTAAAAATTTTCACCAATTTGGGGGGGTTTTTTTTTTTTACTTTTTTTTTATGACCGGTAAAAGACTATCTAATATTTTTTGTTTTTGTAATAACCATATTTTCTAATAGTTTTTCCAAAAATTTATTTTTAATCCATATTTTACTTAAAAAAAAAAGGGTTTAACCCATCATCGTTCGAATAAGGATTTCCCCAAATTTGGGGTTTTAATCTACATGTTTAAATCCCAACGGAAAAAATCGAATGACTAATGTTTTGTTTTATTTCTTTAGAAAAAAGCAATATACAATAGTTTTTGTTACAATTATTTTTTAAGAAAGGGACCCCTTTAAAAATTATAATTCCAGGGAATCCTCGTTTAAAAATATAAAAAGGGGAAAACATTTTTTAAAAAATTAATGACCCAAAAACAAATTAACTTACAATAAAAAAAAATTAAAAGCAAACCCAAACAAATCACAATCACAATCGAAAAACAGGTTTAATAACAATATCGTTTTTCACTAAATTTTTTTTTCCGCAATTTTAATTGTGTTTCTTGCTCCAAAGTAGACCCAAAACAATAAACTTACAGAAAGCGTTTATTTTCACCTTTTCATCTTTGATAGTAAGTGGATAATTCGTAAATAGTCAAATACGTCCCAAAAAATTACCGAACAATAATGAAAAATACAGCAATACCAAAGCAAATCACAACATAAGATACAATCATTAACAAAACGTCAAATCCAGACTTACATCCTTCCATGTAACTTTAATAGGGAGAACAATCTTACTTAGCTTTTCATCTGTAATTGGTTCTGTTGCAAATTATAGTGTGTGTTTCTTGCTCCAAGGTAGACCAAATGCAATAAATTGCCAGAACGCGTTATTTTCACATTTTTAATCTCGATAGTAAAAGGAATGATGAATAAATAGCCAATACAACGATTACACCACTTATAACGATAGTCACTATCATTATTATTAATAAGATACACATTGGATTCGACGAGGCTGGAAATTGCTGCCGAAACTAAGTTGAGAAAAATTGCGTACGAAAGAAGAATGGTCATAGCTACTCCTATTCGTTCACCGGATTCTATAGGGAGAAGAAACACTAGCGGGTTCAACAAACTAAAAAAAAATAGTGGGACATACAAAAAGAGGGACGAAAGATACCAAAGGGACAGTTCAAACTCATAAATCTAAAACAAACTGACAACGCCATGGCTAAAAATGAAAAAAACAAACAGAAAAACAATAGTACACATGACACAACATAGAAAACTAAAGAATAAACAACACGAACCCCACCAAAAACTTGGGGTGATCTCAGGTGCTCCGGAAGGGTACCATTATGCTGTAATACAACGACTCACGTTTGATGGTCATTGACAATTCTAAATGTTGAATATCCATTCCAGGAAAATGTCTTAATATTGTACAATGTAAATTTCCAATTGGAATTTGGTATGAAGAAATGTTCACTAAAAGGATCGGAAGCCAAGTTTAGGATAATTTCCCTCGCTGAATAACCCCATACAGAAACTCAAATTTACAAGTCTGTGAATCGTACGGAAATTTCGATGTATCTGTAGTACATTTTGCTGACATGACCCCCTCCAAGAGGCAGAGACACGTTTCCGTCGTAAAAGATTAATGCAGTTTTTTCAGTGAGTCTTTGAACAGGACCTAAAACATCAACTGCGTTAGCAAGAGTTATTGGAGGCGTCCATATTTCATCATTCGTTAATATAATATACTCTTTATTTCCATAAGACGTCGGATCCCATGATATTCCAGCATCGTTCCATGAGCAAATTATAACCACCTAAAATGACTATAAATTTCTCCACTTCGTCGAACTTCGATATAGTAAACAAATAAAATCCAATTGAAATCTGTAATGGCGTCTTTTCATCAACCTTGGTAGGACTTCCTTTTGGTGATTGGGAAAAACATCAGTATATAATTGTTTCACATTTGAAAGAAACAAAGTGAAATGCTCCCAATCACATTAAACCAAACGGTTCATAAAAATATGTTCTAAAACTATCAGATTTGTTCTTTCTTTTAAAAATGAAGTCATTCCTTTTTTAATAAATAATGGTACGGAACTATTCTTGAAAACTTGTGGACAAAGTGTAGTACGATTTATGTTTTAGATTAACACCTGATGAATGACTGTGCTGCTTCCTTGTTTTACCAGACTCCATCTTTAGTCGGCATAAAACACATGAACTATGCACTGCATGGAAAATCAATAAATCAACATGTTACACTATTAGTGGGCGGAGCATACACATTAAGAGTGAGGAACAAACACACGGTCAATGGGCGGAGTAAACATGTGAATTTTGCGTAGAGCAATCTAGGACAAATTGTGTATTAAACGTTTCATTGATTGTATACCTAATACGGTTAGCATAACCGCACACAAATGTTATCATGCTTTGACCCAACTAGCATGATTATTTAGACGGAGTCAAAAATTGTTGAACGGTTTCGGGCTTTCGCCCTCACCGTTCAACAATTTTCGACACCCTCCTAAATAATCATGTTAGTTGGGTCAAAGCATGATAACTTAATATTATATTCTTTTGACTTATTCATATTTAAGACAAAGAGTTCTGAAAACTGTTCTATGGATAGAACTGACTTAATCAATTCTAAGTAGAACGGTCTAACACTTTTTTAGGGTAAAAACTGTCTAAATCAGTTCTAGGTAAAACTTACCAAATCAGTTCTAGGTTAGAACTGTTCTAGCTAGAACTGTCTAAAAGGTGTCAGGATGACAGTTCTGCATACTGTCCTAGAACAGTTCTCCTGACAGATTTTGACAGATTTGATAAGTTAGTTAGATGTGATCTCCACTGTATTTCAGTTTAAAGTAAACCAAAAGACAATATCAAAACATTCATGGAATCGAAAACCTAACAAAGCAATACAAGTATTATACTAAACTTGGATTGGGGCAGGGGGTTTCATATGGCTTTCCGTGAAAAGTAAGTAAGCTACTTAGTGGGCTATAAAACAATAATCATATGAAAAGAAACAAAACCAAACCAAAATTCGCATTAAGAAGAAAATAAAGCGCCATATGCAAGTGAAGCTTAAACTTCGTTTGGAATTTATGATTTTAGTTGTATAGTGCAATTTTATTGAATTGGTTTTCGTATCGGGAAAGCTGTTGGTCGCTGTACTATGGGTTCTGAATGGTAAAGGTGAAATCATCTCTTTTCTTCAAATAACATGGTTGTTATAGTTTGACATAACGACTACAATTCTGTAAAATAAGCAGGACAAGGACAGGGTTTTGAAAATAATTAAAATGAAAATACCGAACCCCAAGGAAAATTCAAAACGGAAAATTATACCTGATCAAATTGCAAAATCAAAGGATGAAACAAATTGACATTCGTAATAGCGCGTTGATGTTAAATCATTTAAGAATTTAATGCTTCTTTTGTAAATTCTTATGAGGTGACAAAGCGTTGACCTTAGTATATTTTGTATGAAGCGCAGAAGCGTTTCATTCTAAAAATGTGCGCACGGTTAACGCTTTTACAACCCTATGAACTTATTAACCTTAAAAGAAGCAGTCAATACTTATAAATACATTTTTCGCTATGATCATGAAAACACGATTACTATCAAGTTTTAAAAAAAAGAGGTAGGGCCAATTTGCCGATGAATTTTTTTTCACAGAAGGGCCAATTTCAAAAAGTGCCGAAAGAATAAAATTTACTATAAAAACAAAAAATAAAAATGCTTTTTGATCAATATCTCGATTTACATATATTATGACATGTGTGATCAAAAGTTAATTTGACCCAAAAAAGGATGAAAGTCCAATATGCGGATTTTCAGGTGTTTTTAGGTGAGAAAAACAGGGAATCCCCCCAGAAAGGACATTTTAAACCAAAAAAAAGTTATGCTTTTTATGACTGTTGTTATTCATACTACTTGTTCCCTCAAAAATGAAATTGGTTTAGAGTGTCCTTATTACATAAAAAACAACTTTTTAAAGAAAAAATTGTAACATCGATAAATTGTACCGATATAGCTGCTTAAGAAGAGAGATATGTATAAGCATCGCCGTAGCTCCATTAGTAGAGCACAGAACTACTAATAAAATGATGGTTTGAAAGAAAGGGTTCGAATCTCGCTCAGAATATTTGCATTTTTGTGTTGTTATATTAAATTTTAATGTTTCTATCATATTTTTTCGGATGTTTGCTTAATTCATAGAGTCATTCTGGTTCATTTTGACTATATAGTTTACTAGTTTATCATTTTACTTATGTATCAAAGAAAAAAATAATGTATTGCTTATTGTGTGCATTCCTAGACTATCCATACTCTTGACTTACTTTCTATCCATGTGGTTACATTTATTACATATATTCAAGGACCAACTGCCGTCAAACTGATGTAGGGGCCTGTACATAACCAATAACACGAGAATTAATTCTATAGCAATGAAACCTACATGTTGCGGGTGTTATATACACATAACTTAAAATAACATTGTATACAAGTTTCAAAACAACACAAACTATTTTTTCGAAACCTTTTTTGAACATGGTATTATATGTAACAAATGCAGTCAACAACAATTTTGTCGCCAATTTACAAACTGTTTAGATACTAGTACTGATATATTTATCACCGTCCCTACACCGAAACCTAAGTCATCAGAAAATAAAACAACACAACAGAACAATCAATTACACTACAAATCGTGATTGAAGGTAAAACATCAAGAAGCTGTTGCATCTGTATCACAACGAAGGTCCGATTTGTTAAAATGACAGAAAAGGCAATATAACATGTGTAAGTAACACAGGGTGATCTATGACCAACTGACGGTAAAATGTTCTCGGGTTAAAATATATACATGTAGTATCTTATCTTTATCTTATAGGTGATAAAACCTTAAAAGACCAGGAAAAGTACATATATACAGATATTAGAATGAGAAAATCAAGATTTGAATTTGTTCCATGTTATTTGGCTCCTTGGCATGTTACGTGGTATGGCACATTGCATAAAGGATGTTAATAATAAAATAAAATCAATATAAAAAAGCAATAGCCTAGGCCTTGTCTTTGTAGGAATACCTGTTCAAGGTATGAAAATAAATGATGTGACGTATTTTCATGTACTATAATTAACATCTATCGGGCTATTTAAAGCATGATTTACCTATCTATGGAATGAAACAAATCGCCGGCAAATTGGCTCTACCTCTTTCTTTTATTTATTCAGAATGATGCAAAATTGCTGTTAGCCAATCAAAATAACGTATCATAATGAAACATACATGTAATGTTATGATTATAACAAATATATTAAAAGGCATTACAAAACATTTGCTTACTATACCTAGAATAATACTTTTGACGTTAACTTTGTAATTTTAATTTACACTTGATGAATGGGACAATACTTACTCTGATTTGTAAACTTGTTATTAATCAAATCCGTTTTGTGTCACTGTTTAATAAGATATAAGGATATAACTCTGTCTTTTTAACTTTCTTTATATTAAGCATTATAGAGAATCCGAACAGTTGAAATTATTTTGAGTTTACAATCAGTAAATGATGACCTTTGATAAACATACAATTGAGTGACTTTTTATATTATGAAAACGTTTAAATAGTAACTATAAATACACAAATATTTAAAGAGGGACGCATAGACAGTTTATACCTGAACTAAAATTAATTTGGCTCGTTTAATTTTCTTAAAATTTTGACAAAGTATTTACTTTGACCCTTTGACAAAAATATAAAAAAATCCAAAAAATTGAACCAACCGTTTAATCAGAAAATTTACACTGGTTAAATAGCAGTTTGACAAACACTCATTTTGATCATTGAAAAGCTTAAGAATATTCCCCTTAAGTACACAACGTCATTATAACGTTCTACTGATTTTACAGAGTTATCTCCCTGTAGTATTAGGTACCACCTTAAGCACTGCGTTTGGATATATAAACTTTGCATGTAACTTTTCGTGATTAAATAGGGGAAAAAGAAGGACCAATGCTTATATATTTCTTTCAAAAATTGATTACGCTTAATTGTTCATTTATTAACAAAAGTGAAGTTAAGGGGAAACCGTGTCGTGTAATTTCATATTCAAAGAGGAATTTTATAATTATTTAGAACAAAAACAAAACACAAACTAAAAGCGGATTTTTCATTAATTGCAATATATTACAAATGTATTATGCACATCTATTTGTGTGTATATTAAATTGGAAATCTTTCACTCAAATCAAATAATTTGAAAAAAAAAATGTTTTTGTTTGTGCTAGTATTTTCAAAATTGGTTGAAACGTATATTTTAATCATAGTCAACATACAGAATACATTTTAACACAACGTACCCAAATATGGAACAGACTTATAACCAAAAAAAATGAAAAGAAGAAAGAATAAAAAAAACTTAAGTAAAAAAGGGTGGGTGGAAGATAAATAATGGATGGAGAAAGAGTTACAGAAAAGGAGGAGGGCTGTATGCCACCGTCATACAAGTGACAGATTTAGCTATTCTTTTTTATTCCCGTCTGGGATGAAAATTTCAGGGACTGAATTTTCGGCGCTCCCTTGACACCATTTGCGAGTATGGTCTTGAGGATACGATGATAGTCCGTCTGAAGGCGACGATAAATGGATGACCCGTGTTAAGAGAGAGCCATATTTCTTTTACGTTAAAGACACCCTTGTAGATCAAAGAAAAAGCAGGCTAATGCCGCTACAAAGCAGCACTCGCACCCGCAAAGTGGAAAGGGATAAATATAAGTTGCAAAACTTGTATTTCCAATCCACAATAATTAAATACGTTTTAAAACTAAATGAGGAAATGTCGTACCAAATCAGGAATATGACAGTTGTTTTCTATTCGTTTGATGTGTTTGTGCTTTTAATTTTTGCCAAAGGACTTTCCGTTTCAAATTTTCCTAGGAGTTCGGTATTTTTTTTAATTTTTTTTTGGCTATTTTACTATTTTAAACATGTTTAAATATTGTATTATATTCCTGCTAAAACAATGAAAGAAGTTCATTGCGTATTACCTTCCGTTTTATTTCAATCAACTTGCAGTTAATTGATAACATATAATCATAGAACTTAGGCCTGACAAAAATTGATTCCGTCTGAATAATTGAAGAAAAATAATTATTATTTAGACAGTTATGCTTGCAGAACGAATATCGACAATAGCGTCTCAAATCACCTATACATACATTTAAAGATATTAACTGTTCAAAATACTTTATTACATTTACAATAATCTTTCCCTCAGTTAAATCGGATTTGACAAGATAGGTGTTTTAAACACCCACTGACAGATATTGTTAAAGGACACTTATTGTGAAAATATTAAAGGAATAGTATATTTACAAAAACACAAAACCATGTCAGCCATATTTGTGATAGTTCTGGCCATTCTGACGCTGAGTAAAACAAACGGACAAGATATTTCAAATGTGAAACAATTATATACTGATGTGTTTGCCAATCATCAAAAGGAAATCCTACCAAAAATTGATCAAAACACGCCATTACAGATTTCAGTGACAATGTATTTGATGACTATAACAAAGTTTGACGAAGTAGATGAAACGATAGTTATTTTAGGCGCTATGGGGTGTTCATGGAACGATGGTGGAATATCCTGGGACCCGACATCTTATGGAAATAAATATTATACAGTTTTATCGAGTGAAAAAATATGGACGCCACCAATAACTCTTATAAACGCAGTTGATGTTTTAGGTCCTGTTCAAGGCGACACCAAAAACTAATGTGTATATCTTTTACGACGGAAACGTAACCTGGCCACTTGGGGGTGTCATGTCAACAAAGTGTACAACAGATATATCAGAATTTCCGTACGATTCTCAAACCTGTAAATTTCAGTTTCTTTCGTGGGTTTAGACCAAACGGAGTTAACACTTAATTTGAGTTCTGATCCTTTTAGTGCACAATTCTTTACACCAAATTCTAATTGGAATTTTTCATCGTACGATATACGGATAATTTCCTGGAATGGATATTCAACATTAGAATTTTCGATAACCATCAAACGTGCGTCTTTGTACTACAGCGTTATGGTTGTATGTCCAACTATTTTGTTTGGTTTGCTGAACCCGCTTGTGTTTCTCCTTCCGGTCGAGTCCGGTGAACGGATCGGGCTAGCAATGACCATTCTTCTTTCGTATGCTATTTTTCTAACCTTAGTTTCTGCAGCCATTCCTGCATCGTCGAATCCGATGTGTATTCTATTGATAGTAATGATAGTAACTATCGTTATAAGCGGAGTCATAGTTGTACTGGCGATTTATGTTTCATCCCTGTACTTTCGAGATGATAAGATGAAAATAAACACTTTCTGGAAGTTCATTGGATTACGCCTTCCATGGAGCAAGACGCACAATAAAATCGCAACTGAAAACGGTTTCCTGTGAAAAGCCGGGAATAAATTGTTCCACCGATGTTAGTGTTACATGGCAGGATGTAAGTCATGGATTAGATGTTTTGTTCTTAATTGTCTCTTATGTTTTAATATGTGTTTTAATTGGAGTGTATTTCATAATGGTACGGTAAAATTCTCTTCAGACTTTTTTGAACTGATATTTAATGTTTTTTATGTTGTAAATGCACAATATACAATATTTTCATATTTGCCTAAACTTCGTTTATAAAAAGCAAGAGACATGAGATAAAAGTGAGATAGCAAAATATAGTGTGTTTATATACATATTTATAGACATTAAAACAAAATAATAGAAAATTAGAGCATATCAGTGGTACAACGGCTTTATTGGTGCTCTGTATCTTGAAAGATCGTACAATGTCATCATCTGTGAGTTAGTTCAAACAGTATTAATTAGTGAGAATTAACAACAATAAAATAGTACAATGTTACCTGGAATTCAAATATGGAATTCGGAAACAAGTTTGGAAAAACATTTATAAATCTGTCTCCCAACAATGATTTGAAATGTTTCTGTCCAACATCAATGTAAAAACGGCCTCTATCGTCAACTTGAACACTACCATTTCTCTATTAAATATATATTTCTGTAACCACAAATTAGTATATCATTATTGTTATTAAATAATATACCTCACATTTAAATGAATCAAATTGGAAAATCTCATAATATGTTAACCCTTTGTGAACAAAAAAGGTTCTTCCGGTTTTTGGACGGCTCTTACTCCTCTTACTCGTCAATCTTCAGATTAAGACTGTTCCCTTTTGTCATGATATTCATGAACAGTATACATGTATGACAGTTTGGAGTTAAATGCATAGAATCATAGTAAAGAGTCTAAAAAAGTCACTGTGATCGGAGAAAAAAATATTTTGGCACAAAATCGTAAATTTTTTTTTCTAGCTCCGGTTGCCACTATTAATACCATTACGGACAATAACTACCCCTTTAATCGAACCCCTTATCCACCCCAACTTTTTATACGAACTGGCTCTTTTTACATATTATAATATCATATTTAACAGTTTAATTATGTGTACATTTTAATATCTCTTTTTAAATAACAAATTTGACATTTTTCTTAATTATGTATGTGGTTTGTGAGTTAAAAATCTGATTGATATTATTATTTGTATCATTATTACAATTATATTTCATCCTGTAACAATCTTTTATGTTTTGCTTCTGAATATCATGAATGTTTTAAGATTCTTTTATATGAATAGAAATGAGTTGTATGCCCTTTAATAAGTTCAGATACGAGTGTTGTCTTTTCATCAGTAAATTAATATTCTTCTATTGTTATTATGCACAATTCATGACAAATTTAGTTTGAATAAATATCTATGCGTTTCACGCAATTCAATGTGTAACTCTAAAATATATTAAGTTTTCTTAATTTCTGATTTTCCTACAATGAATCGTCATGACATGATCATATTTCTTTGCCAAGAAAGAATGATATAATTGGCCGTTTCAGAATCTAAAGCATCATGGGTAATTTCATAGTTCGTACCCCAAAATGAAAATAACGTCACGTCATTCAGGGGCGTAGCTACCCGGAGGCACGACAGCACGTGCATCCACGTCGTTTTAAAAAAAAAAAAAAAAAAAACAGAAGAGAGAGATGAGTTGGTCAATCGGAATCGGACAGCGTGATGCATGTATTATCATAATTATGATATTTGTTTAACGTTTGGAGACTGTTAGTGTTGGTGTCTTTTCCGTCTATCCTGGATATTAGTTTGACAACCTAGATACAAGTGTTGATGAAGCTGTTCATGCAGAAAAAGATCGTAGCTCCGCAGTTGCGTGCACATTGATTCGGCATGCAAAAAAGAAATGGCAAAATTTTTTTTTTTTATAATATTGAATGCTAAAGGAAACACATATGTTGTCATTATTTTAATTGATGAAATATCATTATTTAAATAACGACATTTGGTTTCAAAATATTTTTTTTTTTTTTGAGATTATGACAATATCGAAAGGTAACTTGTATCTTTTACAAGATTTGAATTTGTAATACTCAGTCTAAGATATGTAGTTTGGGGCACATTTTACAGTGTACAGTTCATCAGTTTGCATTTTGGAATGAGATGTACCAATCGACATTAGAATTATCAGATCCCTTCGATATCGTTGAAAATATGCCGAGGCGATGTGGTTGACAGACTACCGGAGCCAATCACCCTGCAACTGTACTGCAACCACGCCAAAACAGTATTGGAAAGTCTAATTATTTTCTGCGTTCATAGACCATAATTATGATAAGGGAACTGGAGAGTGGAGTCGCGTCAAGTTATCAGAAAATCGCTTCTTTGCGCTGTGTCTGCTTCATCGTGTTGTATGAAATATCACAAACGAACAAATCTCAATATTGTCTGAGACATACGAAACTGACCTCTGGCATGTAATTTTGACGAATTCAATTTGGAGTTCGCTTGATGCCGAACAAGTACGCTGGTTAATAACATCTCGCGAGTGCTACCATTCCATGGTGGCCCTGAGATCTATCAGTCACGGTACTACGTATGTAATTGAAAACAAATGTACGATCAACAATGAACAACGACATTTACATAGCATTACTGCATATTCATAGGGATTTCAGTGTGAATGTTGACAATAGAGAAGTTTGTTTCTGCCCAGACCCGAAGAGCAGATTTTGGACAATTTTGAGTAAATTCTGTATCACAAATATGTGTTGTTTATGTATTACTATATTCAGAAGATTTATTAATAGTTTTACATTCATAAATTTTTATCTACATATAGCTCCCCTTTTTTACCGTCCTATGACCGAAAACAGAAAAAAAAAAAAATTCTGCATAATAGGGTCCCAAAATTTCTTGCTTCCACATCGTTTCTTTCTAGCTACGCCCCTGCCATTGGTTAAATTTCCATTGTTTATGACATTTTTAACCAATCAGGACGTTTTGTTGTACACTTTTGAAAATATTACCCAGGATGCATTAGATTCTGAAACGGCTAATTGTCGGAAGACTATTTCAGTTTAGGAAGCATACCGAAGAATCATCGGCAGTTTAATTCATGTTATCTTTTCATTGAAATTCTGTAGCGTTGAATTTGTTATTAGTAATTGAGAACATCGTTTTGTCCTGTACTATTGATTCTGTTGCAGTATGAAATCGTCACTAAGGTATACGACTGATAAAGGAGTTTGGACGGCATGATTTCTTATCAATAGGTCCAAGGACACAGTTATCGTCCTTTGGTTTTCACGAATATAGTCCCTAGTGTAAACAGTGTATAACTTGCATGTTTTATTTGATACGCTTTCCCAATTTATTTCTTGATATTAAATGCATGAAATATTAAGAAGGGATATGTAATTACATGTTAAAAAAATTTGGGTGATGTATCTTTATGTTAAGTAGTGATTTGGTCCAGTGTAAAAAGGTCAAATTTTATTACCTCTGAAGCTGTCAAACTGAATTTCACACCCCCTTAACACAGAATTGTCAATATTTTGAGTTAGAGCTGGTAGAAGTTTCTATAATTTTGATATTATTTGTCTCATTGGTAGTACACTACACTGTAAAAAATCTTTTCAAGAAAGAGCAGGTGCGATTTTTTTAATTTGAATTTAGTGTCTAAAAGAAATGCACTACGAAATATCTGTGTTCTCGGGCCAGTATGTTTAGTTTGCGCTCAGTAATTTAAATAACTACTTCTACGGTATAACTTAATTTATTGATTTGTCTGTCTGTGTTACACTTTGTTAATCTGCAATTGCGTTTGAAACGTCCAGACTCGTTAACAAAACATGAACTTTTGCAATTTCTATTTGAATCTGAATGAATTTTTAGGTGACAATCCAAAACATAGACGTTGATATTTGTGCTAAAGTTTTTTGTAGTTGTCAGCCCAAAAAAAGTCTTCCGTGTAATAAAATTAACGGTACCAATTTTCTTGCACCAGATGCGAATTTTGACAATACATGTCTCTTCAGTGATGCTCGTGGCCAAAATATTTGAAATCCAAAGCTTATATAAAAGATGAAGAGCTATAATCCAAAAGGTTCAAAAAGTATAGCCAAATCCGTAAAAGGAATCAGATCTTTGCATGAGGGAGATACATTCCTTAATTTATAATCATTTCTATCATTTTGTAATAGCAAATTTTAATAACATAAAAAATCTCACAAAGGTGTACTGATTTGCTTGTACTTATTGTAGCGTTATTTTAGAGTAAAGTCCTTTTCCTCGACTGCTTGTTTGTACACATTGTTATTCCACTGATCGAGAATAAAAAAGAGAGATTTGAGATCCAGGGGCCTGGTTTTCGAAAGTATCATAAGATATGTCATAAGATATATCTTAGGACATATTTTATGATCATCTTATGACTATCATATGATATGTCATAGGATGTAAATCAAAGCTGTCTTAAGAAAGTCATAGCTATGATGCTCTTATGACTGTCATAAGTGAACATTATTTTCTATTATTTTAAATAATGGTTAAAAAGTATAAAATATAAGAATGAAAATGAAAAGCATGAACATATTAGTTATTACTATTCTTAATATTTACGAATATTATTTTTTTTTCATTATAATGAACCTGAAATTTTATACAAAAAGGAATTGAAATATGAGTTGATAATTTGTTTAAATTTAGTTTGTAATATATGTTTAATCTTAAACTTTGCTTTCGTGTATCATCATACATGCATTGTTATTTAACTGTGAATACTTTTTAGATTCGGTACATCGAGTACCCGCTTGACGAAATGCCCGTGCACATACGCAAATATAGTACTATTAAATAAACTAGGAACGAAATAATATTAAATTCTCCCTCGCCCTGCTCGCCCGAATTTAAAGTATTTAATATCTAAATTCAATAGGCTATAAACAAAACAAACACAGATATAGGATTAGTTGCTCGCAGTAACATATCATTTTCTCTTGCGATACAATATTTTATTTTACTTTCTTGTACATATTTCTTCGATTCAAACCACTTAGTTATATAAATCCATGACATATAACATTGTTTCTCATTCGCATCTTTTCTTTTTCCTGGGTTTATACCTCCAACGCTTGTACGTATGTAATAAACATAGCAGCAACTGTCAATATACCAATGTGACCAACTTCAATTCGACGCAACTGCGAGCACCTTCGATAATATTACATTTAAATGTCAAACTTTATATAGTACCATTAAATCCCACCCGTAGAAACCGCCAAAACTTTCCTCGTGCATTATACACCCGACATCAAACTCTATAAATACATGTAGTACATACTGTTGCAGAACTAGTTATACTAGTTCCCTACTATAGTTCCCATCTATAAATAAATACCACTAATAGCAAACGGGAAAACAACAATTTCAAACGCAATAAAATATATTGTATACCTATTGTACAAAACCATAAGTTAGAAAAGAATTCCAAATTGTATGTCGCAGGAGATTCAAATTTTAATTCACGTAGTAATAAAATCTTTACTATTTAGCTAACCGAGACACACAAAAATATTTTTATTACAATTAATATGAAATTATGCCAAAAAAATCATGAAAAGTAATTAAAATTTTAGTTGACAATCATAAGACCATCATAAGTCATGTCGCGAGGAGTCTTAAGTTTACGACAAAAGTTATGACAAATCGTAACTTGGGACACTTTCGAAAACATATCTTACGACTATGACATGTCATAAGACCATCATAGGACATGTCATAGTCATAAGATAATTTCGAAAACCAGGCCCCAGCACTATAGTTTTCAAACCTTATACATATAAATGTGCCTTTCCCTACGAACCTTGGCTGTGAGTGTCTTCTGTCATATTTTAGTGCTTTTTTATTTTTCTGGAATTTCTGTTATTTGTCAATCGTTTATAGTGTTGTCAAAATTCATTCACACATATTAAAGAACTGTTCATGGCTTGAGTTCTTGAATTTACATCTGTCTTTCGTTAAAGACTGTTGAAGTACAATGTATGCTGACCTCCATTCATACTTCACTAGACTACTGAAAATTTAACAAAACAAGAGCTTGATTTTTTTTTTTTTTATTTGAGTTTTATTTGGATGTACCTTTTATTTATTTCAAGCGCGTTGATCTTAATTTCAGTAAATGAAACACAATCTTTGACAGTTACTGAAACCAGATTCCGATTGTGCGAAGAAGACACAATTATAAATATTTGCCTAGAATTTAACATTTCAAGTAGTTGTAGTTGTAAGAAATTTTTAATTTTCTGAAGTTTTTATAAAACAGAATGAATTTAAATTTTAATTTGTATTTAATACGAATCACATGATTCTTTATTTTTGTCTACAATTTAATACACTTAGCTATTCAAATCACAATTCCATATGAATTAGAGGAAACAATTAGTTAACCGAAACGTTGGAATGTGTAGAAAATCGACAGGAGAACCCTACCGTAAGTCGGGATAGTGGTGTAACAGCACCAAAAAAAACTTTTAATTCCCGTCTGAAATGACCCGTCACAACACATCGGCTGGTTGCACAAACACAAGTTACTTTTACCAAAAGAAACAAACACTAATAAAGCTTGGTCAACAAATTACAACTTAAATTGTATAAATGAAGGTCTTTCAGACTGCAATACAACTGTATTAATCCGTTACAAGTGAAACATCCAACATATTTAGTTTGAAAACGTCATGAATAGTCTTGTAAAGCAGTACCGTGTGCAATACCTAAATATAGAACCGAAAGTGCAGTTTATGGGCTAGTACATGTAGTATGTTTTCAGTGACTAACTTGGACTTTTAAACAACTTTTAATAAAATGGTTCGCTGAGCGCAGCCTGATACGACCACAGAATATTCAAGCTTGATACTGTCTGAATTTGATTGTTATAAAATTTTTGACATAATATAGGATTCTGACACTAAAAAAACATCTATTGCACAATACTGTTCCTTCGAAAAAATTTAAATTTAAAAAATTTTGAAAAAAAAAATACGAACCCCTTAAACCAACCCACCACTTTTTGAACCCCCTTTGGAGTAATTACCCTCTAACTCATTCGCAACCTCCTCTTTGTAGTATGGAACCTTGTAGTACAATTTTAGAGAGATCCATTCAATTAAACACAAGTTATTGTCTGGAAACTAGAAAAAAAATATTGTTTTTGGCCCCTTTTTTGCCTCTCATTCCTGCATGTTTTGGACAATTACCCCTAAACTCTATCCCAGCTATCCCTTCATGATATGGAACTTGTAGTACAATGTCAGAGAGATCCATACACTTACACATAAGTAATTGTCCGGAAACTACACAAATGGCTGTTTTGGTCCTTTTTGGCCCATAATTCCTAAACTGTTGGTACTATAATAACCCCCAAAATCAATCCCAACTTTCCTTTTGTGCTATGAAACCTTCTTGTAAAATTTTATAGAGATCCATCTTGAACTAAAGTTATTGTCCGGAAAACCAATGTGTCTTCGGACGACGACGACAACGCTGACGACGCAGACGGCGACGACGACGACATCATAGCATTATACGATCCCAAAATAAATTTTGCGGTCGTATATAATCTAATTTCTTTAAAGGGGCATTAGCTCCGAGTTCGCAAGTGAATAACTCGACCTCATTAAATCAATATTCATGTAAACTTCAATTGAACAGGTCAGGAATAACCACCAATTGGTGGATTATACCTCAATTGACGTATAATCCACCAATTGACATATAATGATATAGACCAATTGGTGTATAATTCTTTGTTTTTCAAAGCAAATTATTCCACCAAAATGGAGCATTGTTTTCTTAAAACCATATTATAGTATGAAAACTTGTCAAATATTCCTAGTTTATTATAGTCACATAACATATTGCATTGAATCAATAATTGTATTTGCAGTTTCTTCTATTGTTATCTTGTCAATTCTTGATTGGAAAGTTAACCACTAATCACCTGTCAATGGACATCAATACTGTGTGCAGTCATGTGACCATGAGTACAACTCCACAGGTGAATGGAGCTCTTTGTTAATACTTGACTTTCATTATCAAAAGTCAATCATGGTCAATAGTACAAATGTTTTAACAAAAGAATTGTTGTACACATGCATTCTCAAGAGATGCAGCAGGCTTTGACAAAACTGAAACCTTTGGAGGACTTAATAGGGGTCATAAAATAGGTTGCAAGTTGCAAAATCATGCTCCTATCTCACACTAGCATTTTATTACAAAAAACCTGCATTATACGTCAATTGGTCTATACCACTATACCTCAATTGGTGGATTATACGTCAATTGAGGTATAATCCACCAATTGGTGGTTATTCCTGACCTGTTGAACCCGTTAACTAGAAATGCTTAAACTAGGGTGTTCAGCTTTAAAAAGAAAAGAATGTCAAAATTGGTATTCAAATAAAACCAGGGTAAATTACTAAACCATTCGGTTGACTTATTTAATATATAAAAACTCATCATTATACAGATCAACATGATTATTAAAAAAAAAATCTATAATAATTTGATTTCAAACAGACTATAGAAAAATCCATTTGAACGAGTTCGTTATCTATTTATATTTATATAAAAAAGAATATGGGGTTTGATTGTCAATGATTCACAAGAGACAAATTGACACAAAACTGAACTACTATGAGTCAACATACGGCCTTCAACAATATGCATTTTGTCTTTTCGAGGCCTTTCATAATTGACTATGCGGTATAGCCTTGCTCATTGTTAATTAAATTTAAACATAAATAAATATGTTTCAATTAAATTAACAATGAGCAAGGCTATACCGCATAGTCAGCGATAAATGGCCCCGAAAATACAAAATAATGTTACACAATTCATGAAAACTAACGGCCTATTTTATGTACAAAATATAATGAACGAAAAACACATATGTAATACAGCAAAAACGACAACCACTGAATTACAGGCTCCTGACTTTGGACAGCCACATACAGAATGTGGGGGTTAAACATGTTGGCGGGAGCCCAACCCATACGTTAATATGGGACGATGGTGTAACAGTAAAACATAAGAACTAACTATAAAAATAAGTTGAAAAAAGCTTAACTCATCGGATGGATACAAATATAAATACATCTAAAAAAAAAAACACAGAGTGGACTTGGCACGGTACTTGTAAATCCAAACAACAAAAGGATATCTATGTTTATGTTTATATCGGGTTTTATGATCGTCGGCTGTCTTCGGACGTCACCTCGATTGTTACTTAGATAGAGTCTAGACTTAAATACCCAGAAATGCTGAGACATATTATTGAGTCCGAGCAACGTAAATTGTTTTTTTAGACTATCTATTATTTTTATATACGTTTCATATCAAATATGAGAATTTGAGTCAAATCAATGAACATATTTGACAGCTAATGCCTCTGTAAAGAACCATTGTATAAACATGGCAGGATGTTGGAACACAAGTGTAATTTAAATGGTTAATTTGTGCGTCACTAATGCACTTTTGTTGCAAAAGGCATTTGTCCGTACATGTATGTACCTTATCGTACCTGACCATAATTTTATATTTATGTCTGGTTTCTTTATTGATCCGTATGTTTGTTTAGTCGCTTTTAATTTGTTCGTTAGTACACTGTTTCTATTTTTCGATTTTTAACTCCCTCTTCAATAGATACATTTTCAACAGATTAATTATTGCTTGATTACTTATTGTCACGAAATTTGAAAATATCGACTAAAGAGATAAACTTATTAAGTTGATATTATAACCGTTAGTGATTTTTATTCAATTTTAATGTGCACATAAATACCATTTAATTTAGATTTTATCGACGTAAGCAAACAGTTTAGAAATGAGACTCTGGATTGCAAACTAAATCTTCATTAGACATGTTAGATTGAATATAGAATAAATCATCAACCAAGAAGTCAGTGCCTTGTACTAACGTGCTTTATATAAAATAAGAATGTGTCCAAAGTACACGGATGCCCCACTCGCACTATCCTTTTCCATATTCAGTGAACTATGAAATTGGGGTCAAAAGTCTAATTTGGCTTTATAATTAGAAAGATCATATCATAAGCAACAAGTGTACTAAGTTTCAAGTTGATTGGACTTCAGCTTCATCAAACAATACCTTGACCAAAAACTTTAACCTGAACGGACGCACAGACGGTACGACGAACGGACGAACGAACGGAAGCACAGACCAGAAAACATAATGCTCCTCTACTATCGTAGGTGGGGCATAAAAATACATACTTTTCCAAAAAAGTTTATTACTATCAAAATTATTAAGAAACTAGAGTTTCAATTCCATCGTACATGTACCAAGCTGACCGTAGATTTTGGTTATTCATATAGATCATAACGTTTCTACGTATTTATATAAATTAAGTATTTTGATTTGTGGATTCTTGGTAAAGGGAAATAAAGAAGAGAGCACAGGACGCATCAATTTATATTTGAATTATTTCATTTTGCCGGGATGCAACATGTCATTTAATTGGTTGAACGTTTTTTTTTTGTCTATCATCTTATAGACATTTTGTCATGTGACCTCGGGGTTATTCTTTATGTTCTTTCTTCATAGACAGAAACAAAAATTGGTCAACTGTTTATTTCTTTGACAGGCATTTGGTCGATACAATTGCTGGCGGACTGTTAGTCAATGTAGGTAAAATCAGGTCAGTAGTCAGTGCGTCAGTACGAAATGATTTATAAAATTGGGAATATAAATGGGGAATATGTCAAAGAGACAACAATAAGATCAAATAATAGCCGATGGCCACCAATGGGTCTTCGACACAGCAAAAAAATCACACACCGGAGTCGAGCTGACCCCTAAATAAAAATGTGTACTAGTTCAGTGAAAATAGACGTCATATTAAACTCAAAAACATATAAAGGAATTTTTCGAAAATCATAACATACTCTACAAAAAATTCCCCTATGACAAATCAAAAGTTACCCAGAAACTATGGTTCCAACTCCTTGTGCAAAAGTTAACATCTGCTAAACTTCGCTATTCTTTTTAAGTCAATCTGTTCATATAGCTTCTAACGTCAAGGTATATTTATAATACACCCTTTCAATGTGTATGGATTTGAGCGTTACTAACCATTCAGGGTAGAAAAGCGCTTCGGACGCAAGAACTTATATAGTGTCATTTTCTTAACTTTACCTTACTACAAACAGCTAAACTAAACTAAACTCTAAACTAAACTCTAAACTAAACTAAACTAAACTAAACCAAAAACTAAACTAATAATTATAGTTCAATCTTATGTTGTACTGTAACACCACTGGTCCAGGTTAGGGGAGGGTTGGGATCCAGCTCACATGTTTAATCCCGCCACATTCTGTACGTATGTGACTGTCCCAAGTCAAGAGCCTGTAATTCAGTGGTTGTTGTCGTTTGTTTATGTGTTACATATTTGTTTTTCGTTCATTTTTTGCACATAAATAAGGCCGTTAGTTTTTTCATTGAAATGTTTTACATGGTCATTTCGGGGCCTTTTATAACTGACTATGTGGTATGGGCTTTGCTCATTGTTGAAGGCCGTACGGTGACCTCAATTTGTTAATTACTGTGTCATTTGGTCTCTTGTGGAGAGTTGTCTTATTGGCAATCATACCACATCTTCTTTTTTTATATAAATAAAACTAAACTAAACTAAAATGCAAACAGCTATGTGTTTTACGTGTTTTGACGTACAATATAATATCGAATTGGATTGAATATTTTTGAACGGAATCCTGAATAACGGCAGTTCACTTCTATTGTTCTAAATTTTAAAGTTCTAATTAAGAATGTCCATTTCCCAATTTCGACATATCGTAATGGCCCTGTTTTATTAATTAGTCCGTTTATTTTTATGAGGTCGATTACTCATTGAGAAGTTCAGAAAAGAACGAGTTAACATAAAAGAACGAGTAAACAGAAATAATTGTTTATCCTTAGTAATATTTCATTCGAATTCAAGCAAACATGAAAAAAGAGGTGGATGTCTGCAATCAGATAAATTGAAAATGGAGATGAGTAATGTGTCAAAGAGACAACAACCCGACCAAAGAGCGAAAACAACACAAGGCGCTTCATCACAGCGAGAAAATACTGCACCTGGTGGCGAGCTTCAGCTGGTCTCTACACAAAACTGTGTACTAATTCAAAGTATCATTACAAATACCGGATATAGTTAGTGTAGGATAAATATCGATATAATAATAGATTAACTTACATCTCTAGAAAATATAGTTGCAATCTAAATGAAAAGGAGTTTCTGTCTAAACGTTTTAAATTTTAAAATTTTAAATTACAAACAAGAGTTATCCCCCACCCCCTATAATTAGTTCATAACAATAAGTAGAATTGTATATGTTTTTAATGTTGGTTTAAGGGTTCTTGTTGTAGATTAATCCAGAAAACTGCCTCCTACCTACGACGTTTATGAAGTCTTATTTCAGAATCTGAATAAAGGTGATAAGATGAGGTTGTCGGATAGCGGGACAAAATAGCCTGAGGATTAACCCCATTATCTATTCAAACTATCTACACTCCTAAAAATGGACAACAAATATCAGTGGTGAAAAAAGTTCAAGTTACCCTTTGCTTCAGGCGGTCTAATGATGGACAGTCACATGCATTAATAGAATTACCAACACACGTGATTTAAAAAAAAAATAAAAAAAATATCAATTAGCTTGTGTTTCTAAGACCAATGCAATGCACATGTCGTGTATGCAGAAAAATTCACAAAGAGAGTTTTCATTCGTTATTTGAGATATTTCTGAAATATTGGTTTTTTTTTTTAAATATGATCAAGACTAGTCATATGAAACCAGTGAGTGGTGAAAAATAATGTTTATCCAATTCTTGAACCAATGCATGTATATATCATAAACTTAGAACTCTGTGCACGATTTTGTCATTTTTTACGCAAATATATCGTATAATCGTCAATTTTTTTCTCTCTCTGTCTGTTTTGATTTAAAAAATATGGCTGCTCATTAAATGCCGTGTTTTAAAGCCGGAGTTTACCGATTGTCACCTTAGAGTAAATAAATGACAAAAAGCATGGATATTGAACACGTGTTTAACATGTACAATCAGATAATTGGTTATTTTAATGACAGATCCATGCGTATTGCGATCGCCGGATTTTTACGAGGAGGGTTACGCTCAGGTCACTATGCATACGGAAAATATGTCGGCGAATTGCTTCCTGGAAGCAAGCAATTAAAAACAAATAAACTTTTTCTAAAAGTGGACAAATTAAAGAATTTTCCTCAGAAAAAAGTATATGTACATAAGTTGTATAATGAAAACTATCCATTCAGTTATAAAAAACATATGCATGATTTTCTTTAATTTGAAGTTTC